>OX359290.1:77413875-77763875 GCA_947179395.2 Pulicaria dysenterica | reverse complement strand
ATTAGGTAAAATGCATATAGCAAACCAATTTTGTAAGTTATATGTATTTTTAGGTAAAACTAAAGCTATTTGCATTCAATGATAGTATTAATGAAGTTTATTATATTTTTACGGAGTTAATTGTCCAAATGGTCCTTTAACTTAAGGGTTTCTGCCATTTTGTTCATTTAACTTTAAAAGTGGTACAAATCGTCCTTAAACTGCCATTTTCATGTCGTTTTGGTCCTTATTAACGTTAGCCGTTAGCAATGTCTGTTAATTCAGGGGTATTCTGGTCTTTTTACCAATTTTTTAATATTTAATTATCTTTTAATAATATTTTCCCTTTTAATAGATTTTTATTTTTCTTTTTCATTTTCTTATTAACACATTAGATATTCTTTTTTTTTCTTTTTCTTATTAAACTATTAAAGACACATATACTCTCTCTCTCTCTCTCGCTCTCTAACTGTTTCCATCTCTCACCACTCTCTTCTCGAATGAACTCCTCCACCGCCACCTCTTTCCTCCACTGCCACAGCCGCCGCCACCACAAAAGAAGCCGCCGCCGCCATAAAATAAACCACCACCGTCATCTGACGTCGCCACCGTAACCACCACCGCCTCTTTCTCCTCCCTCTCTCTCTATCTCGCACTCCAAGTAAACCCCTAGCCACCACCATACAAAATCCAGTTAGATCCATTGTTTTTTAGGGTTTTTGTTCGAAATCTTTTCAGTTTTGGTCTGATTCGATCAAGAAAAGCCTATTTCTTCGATTTGGGATCTGCTCTGTTTGCTGGGTGTATCTCATGGTGGTCGGCGGTTGTGGATAACCCTAGATTTGTACCCCAAATTGTGTATGAAAACCCTGGATCTATACCAAGCTGTCAGTTTTGAAGAGGTTGATCTAATATCTCTGGTTTTAGAATCGTGCAAGGTATCAAGTTTCTATTTTAGTGTATGTGTGTGCGTGTGATAACAACAGTAAACAGAGCAGAAAGAGAAAGAGAGGAAAGAAATTACAGGTGGTGGTGTTCTTGAAAATTAGAAAACCTTAATTCCTTTTCTTATGCGTGTGATAACAGCTGGGTGTATCTCATGGTGGTCGTCTCTCTCTCTCTCTCACACACACACACACACACACTCAGTGGTGGTGTTCTTGAAAATTAGAAAACCTTAATTCCTTTTCTTGTGCTTTAGATCTGAATTTTTTGTATGTGTTTGTTTCTTTTGTTTGAAAATTAGAAAAAAATCAGTTCACGAAGTGGAAGTGGGTGGTGGTGGTGGTGGTGGTGGTGGTGGTGGTGGCGGGTGGTGGTGGTGGTGGTGGCATCCGGTTGACGGTATGAGAGAGAGAAAGAAAGAGATGACTTTGACTTTGATAGAGATGACTTGGAATGACTTTGACTCTTAATTATTAAATAATTTATAAAATTAATAAATATAAAAAGTAAAACAATAAAATATAAATACAAGGGATAAAATGGTCATTTTACTTATTTTAACGGAGAAAGTTAACGGCTAACGTTAATAAGAACCAAAACGGCATGAAAATGGCAGTTTAAGGACGATTCGTACCACTTTTAAAGTTAAATGACCAAAATGACATAAACCCTTAAGTTAAAGGACCATTTGGACAATTAACTCTATTTTTACGCATGTTGTTCAATAAGTTATAACCATAAGTGGTAGTAGGTACTATAGGAAAGTTTAGATTTGTCAAAATTCATACACTATATTTGTCCTCCTTTAATGGCCGTATAAAAAATGTCCACCAAAATTAATGTCATTTAATTTGTTTCTCACAACCTCGTGTAATAAATAGAGATACTTCGTCATTGTTGACAGATCGGGCTAAGGCACTGTTATTAGAAATCAATAAATAGTAATTACAATGGGCCAAAGCCTGGAATAATAAATATTAAGGGGGTGTTTGGTTAAGTAGAGGAGAATGGAAATGACAATAAGTAAGGGAATACAAAGGAATACAATGAGTATTCCCTAATACTATTATTACTATTTATGTTGCTTGGTTAAGACTACCAGCATCCATTACACTCTTTACACAGTCACATCAGCGCCATATCAGCATCCCATCATTTTCTCATCACATCACACAAACCCCTGCATCCATCACACCCTTCACATCCTTTTTCTTTTTCTTTTCTTTTTCTTTTTTTTAAACAATATAATTAAAACATAATAACTATAAAAAATATTAAATAAAAATATAAATTCAAATAATATTTTATAAATTTCAAATTACATAAAAAAAACATAACTACATTAATTTAAATCACTTCCGCACTTCGTACTTCTCGGACATTAGCCTCAAATTGTTGTTCGCTAATCTGTACGTCGTCTTTATCGTTTGGTTGATTAATGTTTTCGTCGAATGGACAAATCACTTGTTCTCCGTCTTCCAATATCATATTGTGCAATATGATACAAGCGTACATTATTGTACGTATTTTTTCCGTGTGCCACATTCTCGTCGGGTGCATTATCACATGCCACCGTTGTTTAAGCACACCAAAAGCTCGTTCCACATCTTTCCTTGCCCCTTTTTGCGCGGTAGAAAACCTTACTCGTCTTTGATCAAGAGGTGTTTTGATGGTTTTGACAAAAGTAGCCCATTCAGGGTATATCCCATCTGCAAGATAGTAGCCGTGTTTGTATTGTACACCATTTACTTCACACGGGTACTGCGATGCTCGCCCGTTGTATACATCATTGAATAACGGCGACTGGTTTAGAACATTTATGTCATTGTTGGACCCGGCCATTCCGAATAATGCATGTCACATCCAAAGATCCTGTGATGCAACAGCCTCTAGCATAAGAGTCGGTTTCTTTTGATCACCTCTCATGTACTGCCCTCGCCATGCGTTTGGGCAGTTGTCTCACTCCCAATGCATACAGTCTATGCTTCCTAACATGCCAGGAAACCCGTGTCTACTCTCATGTGCGGTATACAAACGTTGAATATCATGGTAAAAAGGTTTGCGTAAGAATCGCTTACCATAAAGAGTGACGATACCTTTGCTGAAGTTTTCTAGGCATAACCGTGCGGTTGAATCCGCCATCTTCAAGTACTCGTCAAATAAATGTTTAAAGAAGAGAATATAGAAGTTTGAGAGGAGAATGTAGAAAAAATATGTGTGAAAAAATTAAAGAAAAGAGGTTATATTTATAGGAGATAAATGGATTAAATAAAAAAAAATTTGAAAACCACCCAACGGCTACCCACCTCTCCCCTTTCCTCTCTCACTTGCGCGACCCGGCTCACACACGTGAGCGTGAGCAGCCCCTCACACATGGGGGCGATGGTGTGCTTTCTCGTGATGGGGGCTCACGACCCTCACTCGTGGTCCGATGCGGATAGTCTAATATATATATGTAATCATTACACACACACACACACACACACACACACACACACACACATATATATATATATATATATATATATATATATATATATATATATATATATATATATATATATATTGTATAAAAAAGAATTAATAGAACTTGTATAAAAAAACCATATAAACGGCTTGGTGACTTACAATATTAGGTAAACTGCATATAATAAAACAATTTTGTAAGCTATCTTTATTTTTAGGTAAAAATAAAGTTGTTTGCATTCAATGACAATATTAATATAGTTGATTATATTTTCGCTCACGTTGTCCTATAAATTGTCAAAATTCATACGCTATATTTGTCCTCCATTAATGGCCGTTAAAAAAATGTCCACCATAATTAATGTCATGCAATTTGTTTCTCACAACCTCGTGCAAGTTGTGAACGGGTTACCTAGATGGTCGGGGCCCAATGGCTAGAGAAATTTAGTGGGTAGATATGGACTACGGTATGCTGTACATGGGTGATATGCGGTAGATTTGCGGATTGTTAATGGTTTTGACATGCTATGTTAATTGAAACGGTTGTTTGAATCAATTATATGATATATATTATGTAGGATTCATGGGATGGGTCAAGTATACACGTACATGATGGGTATGATTATATGATAAGTGTATTAATGCTTCAATTGTAATACATTTATGGATTTTGTTATTCAAATCATATTGTACTCATGTAGGTGTCTTGAGACCGGCTTTTGAGACGGGTTGCTTATTGGTAGATTGTTTAGGGACATTGATACCAATGAACTCTTATCATTTTATTTATGTTTTAAATTTGTAACGCTTTAACGGTTTTGATCACGGTGTGACGGGTTACATTTATCGTACTTATGATTTTAAGACTTCCGTTGCTTATATATTGTTGATTAAAAGAAATTGTTAAACGGTATTTTTGAAAATCACGATGTTACATATATCACATAAAACAAATAATACTACAACTTATCCTTAATAAAACATTAAACCAAACACGAACATAGTGTTACTAACGAGTAGATAAATAGAGTGGTGGAAAAAGTTGCGACTCCAAGCAATCCGCATACATAGAAATACATCAAAGTTTGAATGGCCCGTACAAAAATTGACAATAATCTTGGTATAAAATCATGATTAAGGGGGTGTTTGTTTTAGCTTATGAAGGGCTATTTTTCTGACTTATTTTTCATAAGCAAATTTTTTCTAGCTTATTTTTTAAGACTCCGGCTAATGTTATTTTGTAACTCATAATAAGCTCAAAAGTCATAAAATAAGTCGAAAAAAAATAGCTTAAAAAAATAAGCCCGAAAAATAAACCTTAAATAAGCTAACACAAACACCCCCAAAGTAGTTTTAGTGACGGTTATTTAAGGACTAACATATTCCCACATCACTTATGATACTACTTGGCTACGTTTAACTTTGTAACTAAATGACATTAATAAACCGTAACCAAAGACTAAAACCGTGACTATATATCATCGTAGTTTTAATCTTTTTTTTATTATACATTACTTGTTGAGACATATATAATAAATTAAACCGTCAACATAAAACATTTATGGTGGCCATTTTTAATTTCTTTAACAAAACTGTTAATACTTTAACAAACACCACTACAAAAAAAAAGTTGTCGCCGCTAAACCTCAAAATAGCGTCGCAAAAAGGACGCCGCAAATAGTTCGTCCCAAATACTTTTTTGCGACGTCAATTTTTAATTTTTGCGACGACATTCAACGGGACCACCTTCTGCCACGTGGACGATTTTTTGCGGCGACATTTGTTTTTTTTGCGGCGACACATATAATTTAAAAATAAATTAAAATAAAACCTTTTTGCGGCGACATTTGATTGTTTTGCGGCGACATGTAATTTTATATATTAAATAAATAATTTCTTTTTTGCGAGCTATTTGCGGCGACAATTGCACTTTTTGCGACGACAGATGTCGCCGCAAAAAGTCAAAACTAAATCCAGCAGCTTTTGCTGCATTTTGCGTTTTCCACCCGTTTTTAACCGGGCAATATTCAGAAAAACTGCTGTTCGGATCTCAACAAGTATAACAATACGATTTAACAAACAAGTATCTAATCGTAATAACAAACGAAGTAGAACACACGATAGTTTGAAAGTTAACAAAAACGTTTTTAAACAATCACATGTACTCGCCTAACAAACATATAATCTAATCCTCATCACTAGACTCTTCAATATCAGCCAAGAGAAATTAAATAAATAAAGAAAATATAAATAAAGAAATAATAAAATATTTTTTAGTAAATAAAGAAAATATAAAATACCTTTTGCGGCGACACCTTTTGCGGTGACATATAACTATTTGCGGCGACGTCCAATGTTTTAGGTGCGAAAATATCCCGCCATGGTTTTCGGGGGGAAAAATTGGTGGGAATAGCCTTTAGCGGCGACGTATGTCGCCGCAAAAAGACTTTTTGCGGCGACAACTGTTTTTCAGATGGTTGTGGGCCCAATTTTTGTCGTTTAGCGGGGTATTAGCGGCGACATATGTCGCCGCAAAAAGCTTATGTCGCAAAAACTGTTTTTTCTTGTAGTGGTGCACAATATATTCAGGGCCGGTCCAATGACTTTTGATGCCCTGTGCGAATCGGACGACTAATGCCCTTATGTATGAAATTTATTATGCACAAACGAGATATGTAATATATATATATAAACAAAAATGTAACATTGTTTTACTTAAAAAGTTTAAACCGATATACGAAGTTACAAACTACCTAAAACGATGCATACATGCATTTTTTTTTTGTAACAAATTCATCTAAAATCTTGTCATAATTGATATTCGCTAAAAACTGATTAAGTTTTAGACAACAATTAATGTGTTTAAACACTTCAGTTAAACCGAATGTTTTAGTATTTTATATATACACTACGTGCTCTTTTGCATTACTACCTTCCCAAACTCCAGTAGTGCATTCTACATCCAAGATTTTTAGTATTTGCACGCCCTGTCCTTAATAAATACTTAAATGTAAGTTGAATATCTACATATTTCAGATTGGATTCCAAGACCTCTTAAGGCAGATGATTATAAGAGCCTTAAAGCCATGCCAAGCGTCAATAAAATAAACAATAAAACAAATCAGATAATATACAAACTACAATAATCAATATGTGAAAAAACAAAAAAACAGTTGATCATAATGAAATAGTTATTATCCAAGTTAAAAGAAAATTTACCTCAGTAGTTTCCCTAAATCATGAGTGCGTTTGAATTTTGAAGATTCTTCTCTTTATCGACTAATGAACAAGTGAAAAAAGAAAATAAAAATCAGTAATTATTGAGATAAAGATATTTCATATTTGCTGTGAATAAGTGAAAAAAGAAAATAAAAATCGAGTTTTTGACCAAAGTGGTGTTTTTTAGAAACATATTTACCTAATAAGTGTTGTTTAAAACATATTTACCAAATAGGAGTTTTTTCTATATATTATTATTATTATTATTATTATTATTATTATTATTATCCAAATAATTATTATAATAAAAGCTATTATCAAATGCATCACACAATGCGTCTACTTTACAACCTCCGATTCAACCACCACTGCCGTAACATCACCACCGCCACCACCTAGCTGCCACCATCCCCTTCCCGCTTCATAACCAGCCATACTACCACCACCGTAAAAATAAACCTAGCAGCTCCCAACAGCGCCGCTCCTCCAGACGCAGCCGGCGCCGCTCCAGCAGTCACCGGAGACGCGGCAACAAATCTCCTCCTTCCTTCGATTTCGACCACCACGTTGTCGTTAGCTCCTCCAGCACCTAGAATCGGTTACTCCATCTTCCTTCTTTTTTTATCATTGTTTGAGATGTAGATTAAATTTTAGGAACAAAGCCTACAACAAAAATACATTGCTATCACCACAAAGCTTAAATAAAAAGTAGGAGTACAGCCTATGGCACCCCAAGTCTGCGCAGGGCTTTAATTAAAAAGCTTATTCCATCCAGAGCAAATCGCAAAAGCAACAAAAAAAAGAGAATGAACAGTAGCAGCGATGACTGGTGGTACTGCAAGGACAGAGGCAGCCGAGCAACAGGGCAGCGGTAGTTACTAGAAAGAATAGCAGGAGCGGCGGTAGTGAGCAGAGCCGTCGGCTAGGGTTCCGGCAATAAAAGAACGGCCTGGTGTGGCTTGCTAAGGTCGCAGGGGTGTCGGCGATCTTGGAACCGGCGGCGGCTGACATAGCTGTGAGAGCAGCGGCGACAGCAGGCACAGACAACGCAAGATGAGAACGTCGATGTGAACCTTTTGTGACGCAAGATGAGGTGGCAGCGATGGTTTTATTACGGTGGTGGTGGTATGGCTGGTTATGAAGCGGACAGAATGGCTGTAGCTAGGTGGTGGTGGTGGTGGTAATGTTATGCCGGAGGTGGTGGTAGGAGGGTTGTTGAAGTTACGCAGGGCTGCTATTGGAAGTTGTGAACCTGACATCGTTTGATACTTTTGATAATAGCTTTTATTATAAAGATTATTTGGATTAAAAAATATATAATAATAATAATAATTAATAATAATAATAATATATAGAAAAACTCCTATTTAGTAAGTATGTTTCAAACAACACCTATTAGGTAAATATGTTTTTAAAAAACACCACTTTGATCAAAAACTCGTAAAAATCAGTGAATATTAATAAAAAACAGAAAACATATAAACAGATTGATAGAATGATATTTGTTGAACACCTGTACAGTATATACGATATATGCATACGACAGGGGCTGAGGGCAACTGGCGACGGCAAGAAAGAACACTAGCTCGACAGTCGATACGGAGAGCCGAGTGGAGAGAGGGCGACTGGCGACTGCTACTGCCGACGGCGACCAATGACGGAATGATTTACGTGCGGTGGTTTGTACAGTACTACAGTGTTAAATCGAGAGGTGGAGAGGAGAAAATGAAAATCGATATCTGAGAGGAGAGGATACGGTAGGCGGTGGAAGAAGTTGGAAATCGATGTTATTATGTGTCTCGAAGTCGATGACTTCATCTTCACGTCTGAGACCGCCTCTTCGGTTTCTTCCCTAATTCCCTGCCGTATCATCGCCCCTCCCTTCTTCCTTTTGATTTCCCCGCCTCTTCTACAGCTAACCAAGCCAAGGCCCAAAAAAAATAAAGGAAAATGAACTTAGGTACACATGATGCCCCTAGCCCAAGTGATGCCCTGGGCCTGTGCACGGGCTGCACGTGTCTTGGGCCGGCCCTGAATATATTATACCGTAACCATACACTACATACATTTACAGTTTTTTTCATTTATCATTACTACTGTTTATTTTTTTGACATTGATCACTACTATTGTTTATATTTTTCAAAATGGGTAAATTACGCGAAAATACAACAAATTATACTGATATTGTCATTGTATGCAACCAACTTTATTTTCTACCTAAAAATACATGCAACTTACAAATTTGGTTCATTGTATGCAAGTTACCTATGACAATAGGTAACTTACCAGTTAGTTCTCCAAAAATAAAAATAAAAAATGGTACCTAAAAATACAAACAACTTTCAAATTTTGTTCATTGTATGCAATCAACTTTCAAATTTTGTTCATTGTATACAATCAATTCCATAGTATACAATGAACCAAATTTGTAAGTTATGTATATTTTTAGATAGAAAATAAGTTGGTTTGCATACAATGACAATATTGACATAGTTTGTGTATTTTCGCGTATTTTGCTTTTTTCAAAATACATGATCAAATAAAGCGTTACCATCAAAATACTTTAGTCAAAATTATTCAATTTTATCATTTTTATAGATTAACCTATAGACACACATAATCAATGAAACAGTCACTCTAAAATACTTGTAGTCACAATTTTTTAAGTTTACAATAACTATTGTTTAACTTTAGACTCGAGTAACCGTTTAAAACCATAACAAACTTATAATCACTTATGTTCTTTTAATCATGCAAAATTGAACTTTTAGACCCTAATAATTTTTTAAACAATGACCATAAACCACTTATAGCCATATTTTCAATCTTGTCACACGACAATTCTTTATTTAAGCTATAACTATTATTTAAGTTTTATCACTACTAGATTAAATAGCTGTATTATACACGGTTTGCTTAAAAAAATAGAAAATGTTAAAAACTAATAAAAATATTTAATAATTATAAAAGACGGAAAAATAAGATTAAAAAAATAGCGACTATAGACGTCAACACCAAGACCAGCGGTAGAAGAGTCAACATGAATTTGTTTAATTAATATATTATTAAATCATTTAGTTTGATCATATTATGTTTATTAATTATATAATGTTAACTTAATAAAAATAACGGATAATTATAATAAATAATCCGATAATTATTTCTTTTATATATATATTATTATTATTTTTATCAATTATGCCGACATGAGTGTCATTTATGTATCATTCATTGGACTGCAATTGCGTACTTAATTCGCCAGTTTGTTTACAGTTCTTTTATATATGAGCTTATTTTATTTATTTTATTAAGTTGTTTTAATCCTGATGATATTTATCATTGGTTTGATTAAGAGTTATCTTTAATTTTAATTCATATTGGTTAGTCACATTAGTTTGACTTTAAAAAGTTAAAATAAAAAATTTATAAGTTACAAAAATGAACTATTAAGATTAAATCTTTTATTATAAATTAAAGGTACAAATCATCGAATAATTTTTTTCTAATTAGTCTTATATATATATATATATATATTATTAGAAGATTGTCAGCTTTCAGTACACATAAAAAATAAATCCGTGGCCATAAATCATGTGTAAAATAGAAATATACACTCAAAAGTATATAAATGGGAAAATATAATTAAATGTCATAAAAACGAAATTTTTTAAAATAATATGAGAAAATCATAAATAGTTATATGTGGTTAATAGTTCACTAACAATTAATTACAAACAGAAATCCAGATTGTATGATTATGTTCAATATTCAAAATATTAATCCTAGAATGATAACTTCTGTGTTATTTTTATGAGCATTGCTCCTTGTTTCCTTTAATAACCCATAATGCTGTGGTGGATTTTTTTCTCTTTTTAGAATTCTGTAATACTTTATATTCATCTGAAGTTAGTTGTGGTTCTTGTAACGACATATGTTAAAACTTGAACATATATTAACAAATTTTTTAATGCAATCATAAAATATCTCAAAGATGACAAGTTATTTTGGCCAAGCCACAAAACTATCTACTATCCTCTACTTTCTTCATAACACCAGATTCACATGATAAAAAGGCGGTTGCATTCATTGATTCATCTACCGAAACTCTATAGAGCAAAAACCCGGTAGTGGAAGTATATGTAATTTCTTTTCTTCTAGAGAATAATCAAGTATTGCAATTATGTTTCTCGGTATGGATGTAAAAATTTACATCTCGTTGTCTAGAGACATATAAGGCGTAATAATATTAAAATCAGTAGGGATGAGCAAAATAACCGTATGGACCGGATCCGACCGGAACCAAACCGCAACCGGAACCGGACCAGACCGAATTACACATAAGTGGTATGGTTCGCAGTTCCATTAATTTTTTCTCTGTTTTCGGGTTCAGTTCTTTAGGTCCGGTTCTAACGGGTTCAGTTTTTTACCCGGAACCGGACCAGAATATCAAATAACAATCACTTATTAAAATAAAAATTCAAATTATTTTATCCTTGATTAATAAGTAACAAACAAGAACCTAAAAGTCAAAAAAAAAATCTCACGTCTTTTGCTATTCCGTAATTTAAAACCTAGTCATCGTGAACCTTCATTCTCTCCACCACGTCGACAGTAGTAGTCCCGCTTTCATGTCGATAGCGTGTCAAAACATTTACAACATTATTGGATATAAATGGATTTTTCATATCAAATGCAAATATGATTGTTCCATTGACAGGTGCATAGCTTGTTTATTTAGCTAAAGGATTCCACCAACGACTAGGAATTGACTATCACGAGATATTCCATCCGGTCACTAAGCCTACTACCATTTGTTTAATTCTTAGCATTGTTACCTATTGGTGGTAACTTCATCAATTAGATTTAAATAATGCTTTCCTTCAAGGCTATCTCTACGATGATGCATACATGGCTCTACCCCGAGTTTCAGTATTATAGATCATCCTCACTATGTATGCAAATTACGAAAGGCCATCTACAGAGGTAATTAAGAAACCCCCACGTGCATGGTATCATGAACTTAAAGTAATCTCTTTTTCACTCGTGTTTCAACAACTCTAGTAGTCTAGTGTTGATACCTCACTATTTCATTTTTTAATAATGGCACTGATCATGTACTCTTTGTGCTCATCTATGTTGATGACATAGTTGTTACTCGCAATAACGACACCCTTACATCTGGTCTCGTGACCTCGATCTCTTGCTGGCAAATTCTTGCCTACTTGGTAATCTCCCTTACTTCCTCAACATTCAAGTAACTTCTCACAAGCGTGGCATTCTCCTATCCTAAAAACGCTAACATCAATGATTTTCTACGTCAAACACAAATCAGACACTCCACCATACTCTATCACTATCCTCTTCGATCCTAATGAGCTATATATAGTTGGAAGCCTACAGTTGCTATCGTTAACCATTCGTGATATCTCATTCTCTGTAAATAAGTTTTCACAGTTTATGCATCTACCTATAACTGTACATTGGGCTCTTCTAAACCAAGTTCTATGTTATTTGAGTGGAACAAGATCTTCAATCTCATTACATGCCTTTTCAGACTCAGACTGGGCAGGCAACCAAGATGACTACTCCTCAAACGGTGCCTACCTCATATAAGTTGGTAAGAATCTTATTACATGGTCCTCGAAAATGAAGAAAACTATCACAAGATCCTCAGCATAAGTGACTATAGATATGTATAACTTGTACTGCATCGGAACCTCTTGGATTTAATCCCTTTTCTTTTAAATTGGTCACCTTTTTCCACACCGGTCATATATTGTGACAACATCGGAGCCAATAAGTTGAGTGCAAATCCAATCTTTCACTCACATATGAAGCATGTTGCTACTGATTTTCATTTCATCATAGAACAAGTCCAATCTTGGTCACTACCAAACCAGTATCAAGACATCTCTTCTAAACATTCAAAGACAAGATATGTCTCTCTGTAACCGTGACCTATATTAAGGGGATGTTAAAAGTATTAAAAAGTATCAATAATTTAGTTAAATAGCATATTATAAGTCAAATATTGTTACAACATTTCCACTACAGTCATATTTCTCACGGACCAAATTCCATGAGAAATTTCAATGAATTTCCCACAAATTTGAATCAGAAAACAAATATTCAATGGATTTACCCGAATTCCGTGGTAATTCCTTAAGAAATCCGAGAGAAATGATTTTCCAATGGAACTTATATCCCCATGAAAAGTCGAAGAGAAACATCTTTTTCTCACGGATTTGTTAAACACAAGAGGGGTGGTGTGCCATAGTGTTTAGCTAGAGTTAGCATATTAATCTCAATGATGTTGAATCTCATACGATGTAATTTGTATATTATATTAATGAATTGCAGTCGTCTCTTGCTCTTGATAATAAAAAATAACCCATTTAATAACAAAAATTATAGATAGAACATCGAAATGCATGTAATCCATAAAATGACGAACATAATCGATAACATTTACCTAGAGAATATAGATCGTATGAGATACAGAAACATATATACTATAGCTATTATTGGGTTTATGGGACTCATTGTTCCTTCAAGCCGGTTAAATTCGCGACTCTTAAACCCGTCGCTCTTGTAACAATGCAAGAGCATCAATTGGTGAGGCAACGGAGATTTTTCTTCCCTATAAGTAGGGTGATTTTACTCCTACAACTGACGCGTTTTAAAGCCGTAAATGGTTACCCAAAGCGATAATATCGTTGGTCGGTTCTCTAGTTACGATCCTACATTCGTTATTAGAGCCAGGGGGCCGCACCAATGTGGGGGGGGGGGGGGGGGAGAATGTTGTGTTTACGTACGTGGCTCATCGTTTCCTCGAGTCAGTCAAATCCGCGACTCTTAATTAAACCCACCGCTCCTATAGCAATACAGGAGCATCCCACATTTGAGAGGCAATGGAGATTTTTCCTCCTTATAAGGAGGGTGAATCTTACTCCTACCAACTGACGTGTTTTAAAGTCATAAGAGATAACACATAGAGAACAATATAATTAGTCGGTTGTCTGATTGATGATCTTACAACTATGTCTCAAGCAGGAGGCGGAGAATTTTTTTCAAAACTAATACTACTTGTTAAAATGTGATACGGTCCAGCTATATTTAATTAATTAGGATTTGGTTTAATTAGTTAGGATTATCTATTATTTGAATTGTTTAGTAATTTGTTATCTTTTCCTAAATTAGAGGGAGAGGGATCGGCTATTTAGGGGAGGGCCGACTAAGGGTTTGGGGGGGAGATTAGTTACGTTATTTTGTTCTCGTTTTCTTCTTTGTTTCGTATTTGGAGATTACCGGGTCTCGAATTCCGGAGTTATCAATAAAGCATTCGGCTATTGGTGTGTTTTACCGTAGCCTAGCATTTGCCAATTTTGATTTGTATCAAATTGGTATCAGAGCCACTGTTCACGCCGCCGCTACTGTTCATCGGAGACTACTGTTCATCCGGAAGGAAAAAAAGATTTTTTTTCGGATTCGAATCTGTGTATTTGCGATGTCGAAGAAGGTAGCAGATGTTGATGCTGATTGAGTCAGTTCAAGACCCAGACTGCTGATCGCCTTGACCAAATCGATCAGGCCTTGGACGAAACAAGGCAGAGGTTGGAGGGGTTAGAGAAAAAACAAGATGAGATGTTGAACCTGCTGCTCCAGCTTGCGAAACAGTCACCACCACCACCACCGCCGCCGCCGCCGACGGCAGCACCATCAACAGCGGCCCACACCATTCCGACTCCCACCACCGGGGTTGGTCCCTATGCGACAACAGGTCCTCTGTACGATGATCTTGGATTCCCTTTGTTTCAGATTTCCGCAAGCAGTAGTACCAACCACGTTCCGTTGTCCACCGCGGGAACCCATGGTAGGTTTAATTCTGAACCTTTTAATGTCTTGTTCGTTGATACGCGGGTACCACCTGGTAGCAGCGGGTATGGGCGGGGAAACGGTCTGACCGGAGAAAGGGCATGGGTGCCTAGTGCGGATTACCGCCTACGTAAATTAAAAATGCCGGTTTTTAATGGGGAGGATGCATATGGATGTGTATTTCTAGCAGAAAGGTTCTTTGAAGTGCAGGGGTTTGTTACTTCTGGGGAGCGGCTCCGCGCCGCTGTGCTATGTCTGGAGGGCCCGGCCTTAGCCTGGTACCGATGGTGCGAGGCGCGGGAACCTTTCCGTTGTTGGGAACATTTAAAACTCAGATTGCTCAAACATTTCCAACCATCTCAAGACGGTAACTTATATGAACAGTTCTTGCGGATTAGTCAGGAGGGGTCAGCTAGGGACTTCATCACCCAATTTGAGGCACTCGCCTCCCAACTGATAGGGGTTTCTGAGAATATTCTGGAGGGGACTTTCCTAAAAGGTCTCAAACCCGAGTTGCGCAATGCAGTTAGGGTCTTACAGCCTAAAGGGTTGGGGAAAACCATGGATCTGACACTTATGATTGATAAATATGGGACTGGGGTTCGGTTGAGGTTAGTAAAGGAGGTGACAAACCTCTCCAGCACATTAGTTCCGCTGACCCGACTTCAAAAGGACTTCCGCAACCCCTCAAGCAAATGACACCGACAGAAATAGACGAGAAGAAAGTCAAGGGACTTTGTTTCCGCTGTGATGGAAGGTTTGCACCGGGTCATCGTTGTCCGTCAAAGACGTTGCATGTTCTATTGATTAACGAGGAAGACGCGGAAGAGGAAGGCTCTCACCCACATGCTGATTAGTCATGTGTCCACCACCTTGAGGACAAGGTGGTTTTCAGGGCGGGGTAATGATACGGTCCAGCTATATTTAATTAATTAGGATTTGGTTTAATTAGTTAGGATTATCTATTATTTGAATTGTTTAGTAATTTGTTATCTTTTCCTAAATTAGAGGGAGAGGGATCGGCTATTTAGGGGAGGGCCGACTAAGGGTTTGGGGGGGGGGAGATTAGTTACGTTATTTTGTTCTCGTTTTCTTTTTTGTTTCGTATTTGGAGATTACCGGGTCTCGAATTCCAGAGTTATCAATAAAGCATTCGGCTATTGGTGTGTTTTACCGTAGCCTAGCATTTGCCAATTTTGATTTGTATCAAAATGTTATGATTATTTTTCATATCTTGATCAATTTTAGTCTGGTAATTATGAAGGTATGTAATTAAAATTGTTTGTAGTGTTTCAGGTAGAAAATGGAATTGGTAACAAACTTAAGGGGGGCAAAAGTGGATTGTTGGGTGAGATAAGAGTGGGGCTCGACTGATAGGAAGAGATAAACAACATATCTCCCAGTTAACTTTTTCTTTCAGTTCTTCTTCGGTTCAAGCTTCGTTCTCTCGTTCTTTTGTTAGGTTGTTTCATGATTCAGACTTAGCTTGAATAATAGAGAGTACTTTGTCTTCTTGATTAGTTGTTGTATGAATTGGTGACTTGTTAAGTTTCTCACACTATTAAAATAAAAAATTTAAAAACTAATGTCTTTTTTTTTTGTTATCAAAATTATGGTATTTGGTTATTAAAAACCCCGGTTAGTGAAATGAGTAACCCGGATCTCAAAAACCGGTTTTTAATCCCATCAAAAAAAATATGACACATGTTCCATTCTCACTATATTACATGATGAGTTACCGGGATCTCAAAACCCGGTTTCTCACTTTTATTTATGCATTAGTTTATGAGAGACAAACACACCAAACTAATGATGCGTTACAAATTAATTATCAACTTCATGTAGAACAAATGTTGTATATATAGAACGTTACCCGATGTTTGATTATGATACATAGAGGTTTTTTGTGTACATATACCCGATGTTAAATTAACATTGGAAATTATTTAAATTAAGCATGATGACCAACATTAAGAATATCATTACAATCACGGTATAGGATCAAATACATATATATTTGACTTCCCTTTATTGTTATTCACTTCATTTTATTACACATGCAATAGCTTAAATATCAAAAATTTCTAATCAAAGAGACGGTTATTGAGACGATAGCTTCATTCTCCTTTCGAGGATTTCTATTTGTAAGATTCTTTTCATATCTCGTGAAAACATCGTCGATTATTTCTGCACCAAAGTGATTAGCAACCAACGACTCAATCCCAGCTCTAATACTCTTCGCCACATAGTGTCCAACGTCACGATTGTCAGTTTCTTTATTTTGAGATGCGTCCCTTTTGTACTTCTTAGTCTTCCAAGCCTTCCAGTTTACATCGAAAGTCATTAGGTGATCAACTGTGAAGGAACCTTCTTTCTCCACCAAGTTCTTGATCTCAAAAGGGGACGGTGTGTATTGAGGAAGGTTAAACGAATCCAGTTTCGCTTCATCTATGAGCCCCTATTTTATTTGATAAAAATAATTGAATATTTTAGGTGAGGACTTTTATATATTCTACAAATCATCCACAAGCAACTGGTAATTTGTCAAAGGAATGATAGACTTTAGGTGATTAACACCCAACATCATGGTTCAAGTGTTAAATTTAGAGATTTCATATTGACGTCCATAATAAAAAAAAAAAGTTCATTTATCAGAATCATTTTTATCTACATGTTTTAAGGATGATCTACAAAGAAATTACTAGTTATAAATGTACTCTTGCTAATTATCTTGCTAGCCATTCATTCAAAAGTTGAATATATATAGTACCTCAGAAACCATTTCCTGAAGAGCCATTGCCAATGGCCTCCAAAGGTAGTAACTTTCTTCAGCACAAGGATCATCAGTTGTCCTACCTGCTAATGTCAAAATCATACGCCCTCCCGCAATCATCTCCTCTGAACGGCACCTCAAAAATCCAAAGAAATCGGTTTGAAATTGTTTGTAGTACGCCCGACTTACACTTTCTGGGGTGGTACTTGCTAAGTATATGTTCCCTTTGTTAACCTCTTTCAATGTAGGAAGCTGATTAACATATTAATTACAACAAACACAATTATTTATATATATATTTATCTACACAATTAACTATGATTAGTAATATTTAAGAGATCGAGATGGACGGACACCAGCCACTACGTACGTATGTACCTGTGATAACCACTGCAGACTGTAAGAAGAGTGGACAAAATGTAGAGTTTTCATTGGAAAAAGCCTCCCGAAAAATGAGCCTGGTACCCCAGTAAAGTAGCATGACACGGGTTGAAGTTGAGCATCACTAATTTTCTCTGAGGTGGAGTTTTCATGGAGTACTTCATGTAATGCAATGAAGATGGTGTTGAAGTCATTGGTTGGCAAATCGTTTAAGTTTATTTGAACTTCAGGAGGTTTAACACTCATTTCGAAGCTAATTTTTGTGACTGTTTCCATCACTATGGATCCCACAAGAAGCGTATTTGGTCCACATGAACATCCAAGATCAGCCATTACTAGTGTTTTAGGGAACTTTAAGTTGTTGTTGCAACCCAAGTCTCTTATTGCCTTTTCTATTATTCCTTGCGTTTTCATTATCCCCGTCCTCTACACAAATTAATTAAGACAAAGAGTGTACATATGAGTTTACAAATTAACATGGAAAATGATATATCCTCCTACAGTTTTGTTTATATTTATCCTTCTACTCATTTGATCAAGACAAATGTTAAAATCAAGATATAATATGAGGAAACATAATTAGTGTCTTACACATGTCAGACTTAGAGTAGATCTAGGAGAATAAAGTAGGAACAAAAAGTAGGAGGATATATCATTTCTTAATTAACATATACTAGCATCGTACCCGCGCAATGATGCGGCGAATAATAATTTTTGTTTTGCAACATGTTGTTTTAAAGAATATAATGATATGTTATTTTCGCGATTCAATGTCACAAAGTTTTTTTCAGCAACATGTTCGTTTTTTCAAATTTTCTTTTATTTGAATCAACTATTTTAATAACTTTAAAAGTAGATTATAATAGACATTAGAATAGAATACGATTTATATCTATGAATTAAGGAAAGAATTTTGAGAAAATTTTGGGAACTATGTTGATATAGGTGGATAATAGTGTTTGTCTGAAAATATATTTTAAATGAATAAAAGGATAAATTAAATTAGAAGAGAGTAGAGTGACTAAAAATTGAGTGGATGAGATTAAATTTAAATAGAATAAAATGTCAAGATGTTGTTTTGATTAAATTTTAAGAACTCTTAAAATTAAGGATGAGAGAGAATGATAAATTATTTATATAGTAGTATAAATAGTTTATACGCTAAAAATTATTTGAATTAAAAAGATTTTTTATTGGTTCTTCCCAAAGAAAGATATCATATTTTTTTTTTACTATATTTATTTCTTTTTCTACTTTTTTTTCCAAGTACAAGATAACCCCAAGGATTGTGGGTAGTCCCTCAAGGACGACCCGCAAAAATTTTGTGCGAGAGCTAGAGAAGCATCTACTATACGAGTAAAGCACCGTGTGTGTGTGTGTGTGTATATATATATATATATATATATATATATATATAGACACACACACACATAAAACTGCTTGCCACTTACGCTCCGCCATCCGTTCAAAGGTTAGGAACCTCGGTAATAGTATCCTGATCAAAGAGCTAACAAAGGGGATGAGCATAACCAATGATTTGGTGGATTTGGTGTGAGAACGGTGAGAACCGATCAAAAGCATTGATCTTGAAGATCAACTATTCAAGATAGTAGGAAGCTATCTAAACGAAACAATAGTTAGGGGGAATGTTCATAACTAGGAAAAGGACAATGTGGAGCTTTTGAATTTTACCCCACTTTCTTAAAACCAAAATATCAACTAAACAAAAAGGTTTTGAAATATGAGGTTTTTCATAATTGTTCGGTCTTGTCTATTTTTTAGCCTTTTTAAATTATCTTTGACTTACAAAGATTTTTATTGTCTAAATTTTTCGTAGCTACATGTAGTCATGGAAACCATAATAAGAAGATGATATTCTATTAATTATGGATGTTCATGATTTATTTAAGAAAAAAGGGTCCGAATTTTTTCCACCTCTACTAATGTGGCGATATAAAAATTATTCTCAATATCTATCATGGAGCCTGTTTATAAGAATCTATCTTTTTGATCAATAGGATAGCAAAACTTAATATAAAAATAATAAAAGATAGAGATTTTTATGCATATAAGAAATAATAAATGAACCTGAAGTCCAGAATTACTTGAATAACTTGCATCTCCAATTCCACCATTCATATGAAAAAACTTAACCATGTCCATCTCTTTAGACTTCTCAAAAATCTAGATTTTCAAATGGGAACGTTGTTTACTCACTTTACAGAGCAAGTGACGGGCTTTATATATATATATATATATATATATATATACATATATATATATATATATATATATATATATATATGTGTGTGTGTGTGTGTGTGATAGGGAAATTAGAAAAATCCTGCACATGACGTTCAGTCAATCTATCTATTTATATTTTATATATAATATATAATATTAAAAAAAAGCTATTATTGAGAAAGTTTTCATAAATAAGAATTTAATTAACCATTCAAAACTTTCCATTTCTTTAATTGTCATTACATTACGTTCAGTCAATCTATCTATTCATTCTGACTTCTATACGAATGATTAATTTGAAATAGTATATGTAAGTAAATATGATGGACTTATATGAAAATTTATAAGGGCTGATTTTATAAAGAGTTAATTATCAAATTGGTCATTTAACATAGCTATTTCTTTCATTTTAGTCCTTTAACTTTGGGAGTAACCAAAATGGTCCTTTAACTATCATTTTGTCACCTAAATGGTCCATCCGTTAGTTGACTAACGGTCAACTCTGTTAAGTTATGGTGAAATGACGATTATACCCTTTTAATTCTATTTTATTCTTTTATTTTAAATTTTATTCATTTTATAATTAATTAATAATTAAATATTATTAAATATATAATAAACAACCAAACACCCCCCACCGTCTCCTTCACCTCTCTCTCTCTCTCTCTCTCTCTCTCTCTCTCTCCTCCCCAACCCCTACTCCCTGCCAACCTTCACAGCCGCCGGCCAACTCCACAGTCACCACCACCGGACACAACCACCAATACCACCACCTCCCTCTCCTCTATCTCTCTCTTCTCTCTCTGTATCTGTGGTTTTGTAGCTTAAATCATATGTCCAATTACACATGTATAGATTTTTTTAATAAAGCACGCTGTCTTCAAATGGTTATCAACACTGATTACGTTTTAGGATTTATGTTCTTATAGTTTACCAAGAACACAACTCAGATCTCAAACAAATCCACAAATCATTAAAACAACACTAAAGCAGGGGCTACAAACAAATCTTATTGTTTACCATACTTACCCAAACACTCAAATCTTAAACAAACTCAACACCCACACACATCTAAACACTCAGATCTGGAACAAACAACACTTGTATATTAGATCTACAAACAAATCCACAAATCATTAAAAAAAGAAAATAAAAAGATGAGAAGATCTTGGTGGTGGTGACATCCGGTCAGGTTGCGACATTGATCTTGAATAAAGCAGGGGCTAGAGGCCGCCGAACTTGCAGGGAAAAGAGTGTTGGCGCCGTGGCGGGGGTGTGGTCGCTCGTTGATGGTGGTCGGAGTTCTTGAAGAAAGAAGGGTTGTGATGGAGGGCAAGAGATCAAACAGATCTAGGGTTTTTGTTGCATTCGAAGAACAGATCTAGGGTTTTTACACAAACCACCACCATCAAACCACCACCTATCCATCGTTTGTTTGAAGGAAGAACAACCACCGCCTAAATCTGGTTCAAACCACCACCTATCTAAAGCCAGGTATGATCTTTAAGCCAAAAAATCGTGTTCGGTGGTGGCGGCGTTAGAGCAGCGGGGGTGGCGACGTGGTTGTTAGCGATGTAGGGCTAGTGGCCGGCGGTGGCGGTGCTCATATGTATGGAGGTGGGGCGGTGGGTACTAAAGAGATACTGTGGGGAAGGCTAGTGGCCGACGGAGGGTTTGTGTGTACATGGGGCAACTGCGTCGGTGGCAGTGGTGGTGGCGGTTAGGGACGGCGGCGGCGGCGGCGGGGGCGCTGGAGGAGGAAGATGAACAAGGCTAGAGAGTGAGAGAGGGTTGAGAGATAGTGCTTGTGTGTATATGTGGAGAGAGAGTTAAATAAATATTTGTTTATAATAATTCTATATTTTAAAATAATTAAATATTATTTTGTTTAATAAAAATAGCAAAAAATGATAAAATGACCAAAGTGCCCCTGCCTTAACGGAGTTGACCGTTAGTCAACTAACGGATGGACCATTTAGGTGACAAAGTGGTAGTTAAAGGACCATTTTAGTCACTCCCAAAGTTAAAGGACCAAAATGGAAGAAATAGCTATGTTAAAGGACCAATTTGATAATTAACTCTTTTATAAATTATAGATTTATATTTAATGGATGTATTTAATTATTATGTGTATAGTTTTTCTTTTATTACTTTTAATGCATAATGTTTTGTATAAATATAATTATATATTTATATTTGTTTTATTTTTATCTACTTTTGATGTATTTACCGTAATCTGACAAAATTTTAAAAATTATTATAAGTAAAAGCGTATATTCCATAACCATTGAAAAAAATGACTTATTTTTTTATTTTGTGTAAATCTAAATTTAATGACACTTAACTTTTTCTAAATGGGATTAGGTAATTTCTTGCTTACCTTCTTTATAAAGCTCTCTAAACTAGTGACCATGTTTATAGTTAAATTTTGTGTTTTTGAATCATTAAATTAGTAATCTTTTTCTACGAGGTATTTTTTTATTTAGAATATACGAGATATCTAAATAGATTAGTGCACTATAACACCTTTTTATGGTATAATTTATGTTTGTGAAACCCTAAATTAGTTATCTTTTTCGTTAACATAATCGTACAACGTTAAACTATTGATATGTTTTACGATGCCAATGATTTTATAATAGATTATTGATTAAACTGTGATGATTTTAATAAACACACTATTTGTGAGTGATTGACCGGCCATAACTTTGCATGTCAAAAAAGAAAGTTATGAGTATGACATCCGAATTTTGAGACAATGGTATTATGAGCTGATGAGATAATTTATGTATCCACTATGTTTTATAAGTTTTGTTTTATGTAATAACAATGAAGAATATGGTTAAATTATATTAATCCTTAAGGTTTAAAATTTTAGAAGCATTAATCATTTATATTTAGATGTGTGACTCTGATCATGTATATGTTTTTGATAATCATACTTTTAGAAAAATAATTTTAACTAACCGCGTATCACATGAGCATCTAACAAATGAAAATGTTGAGCACATAAATGAATGCATTATATCAAGTAAACATCTATTCTATCGAAATTATTATTAAGAGAGAGTAATCTTGTTCTAGCAAATGAAGAGGTTGAACACATGAATGATTTTGTTTGTCACATAAATTAATGCATTATATCAAGTAAACGTCTTAATTCAATCTTCGAACATCTGATAAATATGTTCGTCATATTATTTCAGTGTTTATAGATATGATTTTGTTTGTTTAAATTGTTATATATACTTAAGTTATGATTTATTACATGTTAAATATTTAGGTTTTTATAGCTTATCATTTGCGTGCACGAGCCATTTTGAATATATTTAGAGTATGTTATTAAAAAAAGGTTAAAATACTAAACGTGAAACTGTTTGAAAATCACAGAGTCTGAGTCTGTAATGTTATAAAAGATAAAAATACTTTTTGAAAATTTTAACACCGACGCCGTTACTTTTAATGACTAAAATACTATGATTGTAACAATTATTAATTTGAGAGACTATCTTAGTAATTTTTAATTAAGAAAACTAAATTAGTGGTTTCTAACAAACCACAAATACCTAATCATACTTCGCTCTAAAATAAATTAAGTTCCCAAAATGATTGAGTTAATTTAAAGAGGTTCTGTTTTCATTTTCTAACTTTTTTTTTAACTTTAAAAATTAGGAAAATTCGAATTGTTCGCCGCTCATTCTAACTTCTACCAACACTAAACAATTTAAAGATTTTTTTTCAATGTATTTTGTTTTGTGTTTTTTTAACTTTTTTTTCTTTGTTTTATTTATGTTTGTTTTTTATTATTAAATAAATTAATAAATAAGGAATAAATAAAATAATAATAATTAAAAGTTAAATAAATAGATGAGGGCTACCAAGTAAGGATAGAGTGCTGCTAAGTTTCTGGTGTGAGAGGCTGCTAAATTATTGGATTGTGAAGGGCTGCCAAGTTTCTGATGTGAGGGGATGCTAAATTATTAGATTGTGAAGGGCTGCTAAGTTTTTAATGTGAGGGGCTCCTAAGTTATTGGATTGTGAAGGGCTGCTAAGTTGTTAATGTGAGGGGCTCCTAAATTATTGGATTGTCAGAGTCTGCTAAGTTTTTGTGTGGTGAGGTGGCCTGCTAACAACATAAAGATAAACAAACTGTTGGATTTAATTTATAAAACACCAAATTTCAAATACATGAAATAACAGTTCTGTTCTAGTGGTAAATACTAACAATTTTGATGTGATACCTTATTAATCAAAAGTTATGACTTCAAGTCTAATTATATAGATTTGGAAGAGTTAAAAATAATAAAATAACATTTGACAACAGTTCACATGAATGAATCAGAAGAAACTATCAGATCTGACCAACAAGAATGGTCAAAGTTTCAGGTTCCAAGAACAACAACAAATTTGGGGTTTAAATTATACAAAATCCAACCAAAATCAGTAACTTAAAACCATTCGAAACGGTGGTGGATCTGTGGTTATGTGATGGTTGGCCGTGGTTAAGGTGGTGAAGGAAGAGAAGCTCGATAGCGGCGATCGTTGAAGTGCGGTGGTTAGCGGCGTAGGGGAGCTCTGGCGGTGGTGTGCGATGAAGGAAGGGTGTTCGACTGTTGGTGGAATGAGGGTCGGCGGAGGTCGTAGGGCGGAGGTGCTCCTGTGGTGATTGTCAGGCGGGTTGTTCTATCGTTGCTTGAAAGTAACTAGGCGGCGGTCGGTGTTTTAGGCAGTGATGGCAGAGGAGCAGTGGTTGTACGGTGGTGGTTGGTTGTGTTATGTGGCGGCGATTAAGGGTAGGCGGGTAGCGGCGGTGGTGAGTCTGCTGAAAGGGTGTTCGATGGCGGCTCGGTGGTTGAAGGTTGACGGAGACTGATGGTGTAAGGGGTGCGCCGGCGGTGACGAAGGAACGGTGGAAGGAAGTTGACGGCGGCGGTTGGTCGGCTGATTGTAGCCGTTGGAACGGTGGAAGGAAGGTTTTGAAGATGATGGTGGGCTTGGTATATTCTTGGGCCGAAAAGAGAAAAAAGATAATCTAAAATTCTAAATAAGTAATTAAGTCCATAAATAGAAAACTTAGAAAGAACAAATTGGGCTGGGCTAAACCTGAATAAATAAATAAGCAAATAAAGATAATAAAATAGCTAAAATATTAAAATTAAAATGAACCAAATAAATAAAATAAGCTAACCAAATATTTTTGAAATTTCGAATTTTTAGTGTTTTTGTTTTTTTTTTATTTTATAAATCAAAATAAATAAAAATGAGAACAAGAAGATTTAACTAAAACAAATATTTTGGATGTTCAAAATTTTAGTGTTTTTGTATTTTTGAATGTATAAAATAAAATAAGTATATATGGAAACAAACATGATTTTATAGGGACTGGTTGACAAACATCGGGTAACTTTTTACCTTTTTGAAAAAGTGAGCTTCAGTTTTCGATCGCCATCGACTAACATAAACAACCAAGGTTGCTCCCCCTCAACAAAATGAGTAGAGAAGATGATTTCGAAAACACAAAGATAAATAATTACGACCCCCTGCAAGTAACAATTCAACAACAAAGAAATATGTATTTTTAAGCATCAAAACATGTGTTTCAAAGTGGACACAAACATGAGGCTTCAGGCCTAACACCACTCAGCCTACTCTAAACACTTATTCAGTTAATTTCGTCAATCATGTTTTCTCCACATCGTCGGGTCAGGTCAAACACACACAACACAAACATACAAAAACCATAAACTAACATAATATAACACTACAAGAAAATAATCTTCAGCGACGACAAAAGTCATCGCAAAATCCTAAAAGCAGTCGTAAAAAACTCTCAACAACGATAACTTAAGGCTTACAGGAAAACAAACATACCATTTCCATACACAAATACATAACAGACATGGGATTTTGATTAGAGACTCTTCCATTTGAAATTTGAATTGAAATTATGATTGAAACACTTACATACAAACTGTAATTGTAAACACATAATAAACCAAATCTTCAACAACTAGCTATTTTATTATACACCAAATTTGTTAAGTACCCACTCATGAATAGTATAGCAATTAATTTTATTGCTTGCTTAGTTCTCCTTGTTTGTTTTCCCTAATTGTTTCCTATAAATATATATTAAAAACTTGTGATTATTAATGCATCGGTTATTACCTTAAAATCACCAGAGACTATTGATTTCTTGACTCCCACTTCAAAGCATACAAACAAAGTCGAACCTTCAAAGCGCCGGTAGTGCAGCGACGTTTTCAATTGGGGATACAAGGGGAAGGCAGTGACTGCGCCGAAAACCTTAAACCAAAGCGTGGAACGCAAAAACATCAAACCAAAGTCGAACCTTGGCGAAGGCAGAAGGTAGTTGTAGTGCCGTCGTTAGGGGAGGCCGGTGTTAGGCGAGCACAATTTGGTTGGATTGAAACATGGGTGATATGGTCTTTTCAATATATTTGATTATTATAAATAATTTAAATTAATTAAAAAATAGTTTAAAATTGAGAAAAGGGTTATTTGGGTAAGTATGATATTATAAAAGTTTATAAAGGGTAAATCTGATATTTATAGTTTAAGTTAGGTAAATTTGAAATTTTTACGTTTAATAAGGGGGTATATTAAATCTTCAAATATATATAAAAGACTAATTACTTGAATAAAGTTTATTAGATAATCCTGGTCATTGGATTTAGATAAAAATTCTTATCTTCAAATCTTAACCGTCTATTTTGATAAAAACTAAAATTCAGTTTGGACTTTTTTTTGTCAAAATTAAATTAAATTTTGACTTTAATTTATATCAGAATTATTGAGATAATTTCATATATGTTGTTCTTAAACCCTAAAATATTATATTTACTAACCTTAATATACAAACATCATATTTACCGTTTATAATATTTTAAAATATCATATTTAATTAAATTCTTAGTTTTATCATTCTTAAAATGTATAAAATCAATTTAAGTTCTTTTTTTTATTATAATCAATAATCGTTTTAAAAACGCTTTTTTTTTTGTTGGTGTCGTGACTTTCCAAGGCCCAAAAAAGGGTATGAGGCCATGGTGGTGTCATGGGATGGGAACAAGTGTGTATCTGTGTGCGATTTGATCGAGGGAAACAAGTAGGTCGTCCCTATTTCTTCAATTGATTTTATGAAAGCCACCCTCAAATCGATCAAGTGTGTGCATCAAGTGTGCGCATGCTATACATAGTAAAAAAAATACCGAAGTTTTGGATATATTTGATATTTGTCATCTTTTCGAGTTATGATCTCAAAATTTACTTTGAACCCGACTTGAAAAGGGGACAGACTATCTTTTAAAAGTTTCATCAAAAATATCATTTTGGTTTCGGTCGGTAAAAGTTAAACTTGCACGTTTTTGATTTGTTGAGTCCATAAACACTTTTATGCTTAGCTTTAAATTTTTTGCCTTTTTTGGCACATATTAGAATAATACTAGTAAATGAATGTTGAACGCTTTTTGAAAAGGATACATGAAAGGAATAACCAATAGATAGTAATAACACAAAACCATTCTATAACAATATATGTACGAGAAAGGATTGGGAGCAATGAAGTAGGTGAAGTGGTTATATTTTGCTATCTTTAGAAAGTTTTCATCAAATATATCATTATGGTGTCGGCCTGTTAAAGTTAAACTTGTGGGTTTTTGACCTATTGGGTCAATAAAAAACTTGCACTCTTAAAGTATGTTTAGTAAGCCAAGTGGGTGACAGTAGACATGGGCCCTGAGGACCGACCGGACCGGTCCAAGAAAGACCGCCCGAACCGAACCGGTCCAAGACCGGACCGAGACCGAAAATGACGTAAGCGGTCCGAACCGGTCCAAGATCCGAACCGGTCCAAAACGGTCCAGGACCGGTCCAAGACCGAACCGGTCCAAACTCGGTCCGAACCGGTCCAAGACCGGTCCAATGCCCAACGGTCGAAGTTCAAAATGCAACGGCTCTTTTTTCGGTCCAAACCGGTCCAAACCGGTCCAGAACCGGTCCAAACCGGTCCAGAACCGGTCCAAACCGGTCCGAACCGGTCCGAGCCGGTCCGAACCGGTCCCCAACGGCTAGTTTCCGATTTTTTTTTTTTTTTTTTTTTTTCTTTCAATTCTTCCTATAAATACCCCCCATTTGGTTGCCATTTTTCTCCTACACCTTCTCTAAACCACTTATTCTCTCATTCTTTCTTCTTTCTCTCAAGATTTGCTTATAATTTGCAATTTTTCCAATTCAAGGATTTGTTTATAATTTGCTTCAAGAATCAAGGATTTGCTTATAATTTTTTGATTTGCTTCAAGAATCAAGATTATAAAAAATGGCGGGTGAAGGACCTAGCAATTTGAAAGCGGGTCGAAGTGATTTCAATATAAATCTCCCGTACGAAGAAGTTCCAAAAACAAATCGAGTTGCGGAAATTTGGAAGGATTTTGTGCAACTCAAACAAAATAACAAAAAATATGCGAAGTGTACGCATTGTGGAGGAATATTATCCGGCTCTAATTCTTCTCTCGCTCGGCATTTAGTAAGTATTCTTTTTTATATTTAAGTTTAGTTTATTTAAATACTAGTTTTTTTATATTTAAGTTTAGTTTATTTAAATACTTATTATATTTGTGAATTTAAAATTATAGGAATTCATGAAATTGAAAATATAGGAATTTATGAAATTGAAAATATTGGTGGACAACTTATTATATTTGTGAATTTAAAATTATAGGAATTTATGAAATTGAAAATATAGGAATTCATGAAATTGAAATTATAGGAATTCATGAGCCTAAAACAATTTGATGTAGTTCTAGTTATTCATAACTTAGTTATTCATTCTAATCGTAATACTAGTAGATATAACCCGGAGAGTGGTGTTTAGAATAGTCACGATCGGCTTGTGGTTGTTGGATTTTCCGAAAGGTTTTAAACCGAAAGGATCCTGCCCCCCGACTGACCTGCCTGGCCACTCTTTGCTTGGTAGTCAAACGTATTACTTTAGAATCAATAACTATAGTTTAATACTTGAATTAAATACATGAACTTGGTTAAATATAGTTTAGTACTTGAATTAAATACATGACCTTAGTTAAATATAGTTTACATTACTTGAACTTAGTTTATTCTAATATAAACTTTAAAAAATTAGACTAAATGCTTGGTGCGACAAGCCGCTGAGGTTGAGAGTCAAACTCAAGTTGATGGTCAAACATGGCGTTTCGATGCCGCTTTAGCTCAGGAATTAAGCATGCAGTTAACAATACAAGAAGCATTACCATTTGACTTCTTCTCCCGCCCAAGAGTCACAACTTTTATCAAAAAAGCTTTACAACCTCATTATTCCTCTGTAAGTCGAAGAACTCTTAAACGTAGAGCTATGACAAAATGGAAAATAATATATCAAGACTTAAAGGAATTCTTTACTAGATTCGATGGTAGAGTTTCTATAACCACCGATATTTGGACCGCTCCACATACAACCCATTATTCATTTATTTGTGTTACGATACATTGGGTAGACCCTAATACATGGCTTATGCAAAAACGTATTATTGCTTTTGAAAACTTTCCTCACCCGCATGGAGGTGAACAAATTTACGATATTTTATTAAGGATTTTTAACGGTTTTGGAATAAAAGAAAAAATACTTTCAATCACCCTAGATAATGCTAGCAACAATACAAACGCTATGGGACGATTGAAACGGGTTTTAAACCCAATATGTGACGGGGAATTTTTGCATGTACGTTGTTGTTGTCATATTTTCAACCTCGCGGTCCAAAAAGGTTTGGGGGCTATGGAAACTTGTCTTTTGAAATTTAGAAGATTAAATGAGACAATTTTTAAAAGCGGACCAGTCGCGTTCGAAAAATATGAACATTTTTGTAAAACAAAAAGAAGAAGATGTTTGAGACCTCTCATAGATATGCCCGTGAGATGGAACTCGACTTATAAAATGATAGGGCGTTTGATACAAAATAAGGATTTACTTACCGAATATCATCGAGAACACCTACCCCAATTATATGAAGTACTTACGGAAACTGATTGGATTATTTTAGAAGAATTACACATCGGTTTGGGAGTTTTGTATCAAGCCACAATAATGCTATCACAAACATATTTTCCATCATCTCACTCCGCTATGATAGGTGTTTGTGAAATTTTAAGAACATTAAAGGCTTTTGGTTCTTTGGATCAAAGGTGGGATATGATTACCAACGAAATGTGTGAAAGTCTTATAAAATATTTTAAAGAGTTTCCAACAATTTTTTTGATTGCTTCGGCATTAAACCCTCTTGTTAATTTTAAGGGTGTAACGGAATCTTTAACTACGATCGGGGAAGCATTGGGTCAATCTCCAGATGAGATTACGATAAGTATATCCAAATTTGAAAATAGTGTTAAACAATTATATATGATTTATGATAATGAATGTGCACCACGGGGACAACTTGCTTCCACCCCGAGGTCTTCGACTTCACAAGCATCGGCTTCTCGGCCAAACACTACTTTTAGCATTGGATCGTCTTGGCTTCAAAATGTATCTCAATCAAAACGTACACGAGTTCAATCGTCTTTAGACGAACTTTCCATTTATAAAGAAACTGATTACAGTAGTTATATTGGCACCGAAGATTTTACACAATTTGATGTATTAAAATGGTGGCAAGAAAGAGAAAACGTTGGTCAATTTAAGATCCTAGCCCGTATGGCTAGGGACGTACTAACCGTCCAAGCTAGTAGCGTAGCTTCGGAATGTTGTTTTTCTCTTAGTGGCAGGATTTTAAGTGCACGACGGTGTATGTTGAAGGCCGAGTCGGTGCAAATGGCCGTGATGCTTAAGGACTACTATGATTCTATGGAAAGATGTCAAAACGATGCAGATCTCGAAGAAGGCTTAACTAATTTGGAGGAAGCGATTATGGAAGACGATTACAACAGGGACTTCGCATCGGGAACATCAAACACTAACACTGAAGCTGAAACTGAAGAACCCGAACCCGGCGAAGAATACGTTGACGACACTCAAAATAGAATGAACGCGGGTTCATCATCCAACGTCCACTCGAACGAAGTCGCCTATTATGGGCATGTGCCATATACCGACGATAGTTACAACTATTGGAATTTCAATTCCGACTATCCATTTTAGTAGTTGTCTCTTTATATTTTGTGACGTTATTTCTTTCGAACAATATGTATTTTTCGGGTCTCTAACTTGGGGTGATGGCAATGCCGAAGCTCCATTGCTAGAGTTCCCTTTTCTTGTTAAAAAAATAATTAAGTTTCAACAATATGTAATTTTATTTTGTAATTGTATCGCAATGTTATTTATATGTTTTTATTAACTTGCAATTATATATGTTTATATTTTATAGTTTATAACTTGCATTTTTTTTAAATTAACAAGTCACTTTTTTTTTCAAACAAAAAAACGAATCGAAAACCGGAAAATTTTAAACCGAAACTAAAAAAAACCCGGAAATATCTAAACCGAACCGGAAAAATACCCGAACGAAAAACGGACCGGTCCAGGACCGAAGTCGGACCGGTCCGGACTTGGACCGGTCCGGAAGTGGTCTAGGACCGCCCGAAGACCGAATTTATCGAAATGGTCTTACGCGAAGACCGGTCCGCCGAGGACCGGACCGGCTCAGGACCGACTAGGTCCGGACCGGACCGGACCGGCTGTGGTCCAGGACCGGTCCAGGACCGATTTTGCCCATGTCTAGGTGACAGAGAGTATTGGTAGAAAGTGAGTGACAATTGAAGGCCTTTAGTAAGACTTACGTGTAGCATGTGAGAAGTATATGTATATCTAATTAAAGTGTATAGACTGACGATACTAGCTATCTAAATACTACATTGTACAGTGTGAGTGTACACAACTTGTAAGCGATATTATAAATAAAGTAATATCGCAATATATATATATATATATATATATATATATATATATATATATATATATATATATATATATATATATATACATACTAGCATTGCACCCGCGTAATGCGGCGGCAATGACAATAGTTTGTACTCGATAACATGTTTGATTTAAAAAGTATGGTATTGTATGTGAAATACAATGTTAGTCAACCTATCCATGTATTTTCTACCTTTTCTAATTTCTTTTACAATCAACATTTTATTAGTTGTTATAATAGTTTTTGAAAAACAACTAAAAAAATATTATTATTAAATAATTATTGAAAAAGATATTATAGCCTTAAAATTGTATTGATGTAAGTAATTTAGCTATAATGAGATAAATTAAATAATTTTTGTGATGTTTAATTATTTGTTAAAGTAATAATTGCATTAAATTAGTTGAGATAATCAAGGGAATGATTGGTTAGGCTATTGCTTTAAGTGTTTGTATCTTAAGCAAAAAAAATTGTACTACTTAAAATTAAATAGTCTTAAAAATTTTAGGAGAGAGAAAGTTAAATGTTTTATAATATAGTATAGAAGTATAGATATATGTATATATAGGGTAGGGTTATTGTAAGATGTGAATTAGTATAAAATGTGTAAGATGGATCATAGGCCATTCGATCTTCATCAAATGCAAGATAGATTTGGTCAACAATAATAATAACTAACTGAAAATAAAACAGGGCTAAAGGGCAAATTAGGAAAATACATAATGCTAATCAGCTGTAATTTTTGGTGATGTCTAAATTCAAAACTGATTTAAACAAAAATTATGAATAATTTACATTTAAACAAATTTTAATAAACAAAAAACAAAAATGATTCAGCTGGTTAAAACAAAAAATCTACGAATAATTCATCATTCATACTCACTTAATAAATACATATACTGATGAAAAATGATGAAAACAAATATTGATAAATACTTCATCCTCATTTTCCCCCATGAACAAAGAAGAAATCAAAATTAGAATTTTATTATAATCATATAAAATTAGAATTTGATACAAATCACTCACAAAACAGAACATCTTTATCATCAGAAGACCATACTCTTTGATGCACCATTCATAAAAAAAAGATGATACCCACAAACCACTAATCCAACAGAAACAAGAACAGAAAAGAAATAAAAAGTATAAACAGTTTTCTCGATGAACAAAATCTTCTTAAAACTAAAATTTAGAAAATAAATAGCAGATAAGGATCTTCGCTTCAGCCATCCAACTTCATCAAATATTCTTGGTGAACAAAGTATCATCAGTACACCACTTTGTATATTCAAGCATTCAGCGGCGGTGACGAGTACATCAGATGTGAGACGGTGGCAAAATGATGAAACAACAACTACATACAAAAATTACCAAGTTTAAAACTTAAGAAACATAATGAATGAACAATTTTGAAAACAAAACTAACAATAAACTGATGAAATAACATATTCTTCTGAAAATCAAAAATTGATGAAGAAAGAACATGTAGAACCCTAAAGTCAGCTGCACATCATGAGAAAACAGTGATGGTGCGTACTGTGTTTCCGGCGACTACAAATGGTGAGGCTGGCTACGATTGTTGGGAGGAGGTATAAACAGATCTGAGAATGGCGTCGGCACTTCAGGGAGGAGAGAGAGAGTATGTGCGGTCGCGGTGGTCCATCGGCGGCGAAGCTTAGTGATGCAAAACCCTTGAATCGGTGAATGGGGCAGTGCCATGGTCGAAGACCCGAGAGGTGAGGGTTACAGAGCATCGGCGGCAGTGGTTTAGGGTTATAGAGCGGCAGCGGTGGTTTAGGGTTACAGAACGGCGACGGCGGTGTTCAGGGATTACTCCACGGCAGTGTTCAGGGATTACTCGGCGGTAGTGTTCAGGGATTGGTCGACGGTGGTGATTTAGGGTTACCCACTAATGCTTGTGGGCTTCGGTGGTCAATGACGGCGGACTACGAGGCTCTCCTATTCCGGCGGTGGTAGCTCTCTTATTCCGGCGGGGGTGGTGGTGGAATTACAGAACTGGGTTGTGAAGTGTAGAGAGAGAGAGAAGTAGATCTGGATATGAAGTGTATACAGAGAGAAAAGGAGGGAGGGAGTGAAAAATGGGTACTTAATTTAGTAAGCGTGATTTAAGGGATATTAGATTCAAAAAGATGACTTAGATTTTAAGATATTGAGTTGGACAGTCATCCTTGATTTAATATGGACACGTGTCAATTCCTTGTTACATCTTACACATCTTACCCAAAAAAAATATCTTATTTGATCATATTCCAATATATATATATATATATATATATATATATATATATATATAGGGGAGGGTTCCATTGAGAACCGATTTTTATGCGAGAACCGCGAGAACTAATCTTATCCGTTGATTTGATAATTGGAATTCATGGATGGACTGCGTGGGGGGATCAAGTGTGGCAGGGTGTATGTGACGAATTCATGGGTGGGCAATGACATTAAAAGAGGGGAATTGGACGGCTCAGATTGGTTCTCATGGTTCTCGCATTAAAAATGGTTCTCAATGGAACTTCTTCCTATATATATATATATATATATATATATATATATATATATATATATATATATAGGGAAATTCCATCGAGAACCAAAAAAAATGCGAGAACTGCGAGAACCGATCTAAACCGTAAAATATCTACAAAACGACAAGATATTAAATTATGAAAATTATACCAAATATGCTCTTTTAATATGACATCCATATTGCTATATTTTTTTCAACAAAAAAAAATTCGTTTTTGCCTGGTTTTTTTTATAGCACTATAAAGTATGTTACATATATGTAATCAGCACTATAAGGTATGTTACATATATGTAACGATTTTTTTTTTGTTGAAAAAAATATAGCAATATGGATGTCATATTAAAATGCATATTTTTGTCGTTAATTTGGTATAATTTTCATAATTTAATATCTTGGCGTTTGCTAGATATTTTAGTTTTAAAAAAATGGGGTTCGGTATATATATATATAGAAAAAGTTCATGCGAGAACCATTCTTAGTGCGAGAACTGCGACAACCAATCTGAGGCGTCTAACTCCCCCTCTTTCAATGTCATTGCCCACTCATGAATTCCTCACATGCACCCTGCCATACTCTATCCCTCCACGCTCACCATCCGTGAAACTTCCTATATCCAAGGAACGGCTGAGATTGGTTCCCGCGGTTCTCGCACTAACAACGGTTCTCGCATGAACCTTCCTCTTTCTCTCTCTCTCTCTCTCTCTCTCTCTCTCTATATATATATATATATATATATATATATATATATATATATATATATATATATATATAGAGGTTAGGGATATACTACAAAAATAGTTATGGTACAAAAAGTAAGGAGAGATGTGAGCCACACAATTTAGGTCAAAAGTCAACAAAAAGGATTCAAAACTAACTTCACGTAACTACCAATCAAGGGCAAATCAGGAAATGAAAAAAAACATCGTCACTTTCTTTTAGGTTGCCAAAACCTCGATTTCATTAACATCAACATCAGATGCACAAATTTTTAACACTTCATATTTACAGATGAACAATTAAAAGTAAAGCAAGTGATTTACAGATTAGATTTGATGCACAAATTACAACCATCCGATGCACAACACTCGAATGGATGGATGAACGGCGGCGGTGGTGATGGTGTAGTGGCGGTGGTAGACGATGATGCACAAATCATTTCATAACAGTTTAATAATCGTCGCTGATGCACAAAACAACCGTGAGTATTCGAGCAGCGGTGGTGGACGGCAACGTCACAGAGGCGGCGAAGGTTTCATATCTGGCAGTGGTGGTCGGCGTGGGTTTTCGAGCGGCCGTGGTGGACGGCAACGTCACAAAGGCGGCGGAGGTTTCATATCTGGCGGTGGTGGTCGGCTACGTCTTCACATGGACACTGGAAAAAGAAAAAACGGGATCAGATGTGGGTTGCGATTTCTGCAGGCGGATGATGAAGGCGGTGGCAGTCGGCGAAGTTGAGGGAGGCGGAGGCGGATTCAACAGCAACAAACGGAAACCATGGAAGCAGGTTGCAGTGTCGCAAGGAAGAAGAAGAAGGAGGCGGAAATTAGGTTTAGAGTTAGGTTATGAACGTGGGTACATGGATATTAAATAAATTGAGATTTCTAAAGTTCCAAATATACCTTTAATCATCCAAGGACACTTGTCATTTTTATATTTCTTTTTACATTTAGTAGCATAACATTTTTTTATTTGAACCTAATTCTATATATATATATATATATATATATATATATATATATATATATATATATAGAGAGAGAGAGAGAGAGAGAGAGAGATTTAGGTTCAAATAAAAAGAGAGTTACTGTACAAAATGTAGGGAGAAAGGAGATTATGCCAAGTGTCATTTTACAGCTAAGGGTATTTTAGGTAGATAGGGTCTATTTCTCATTCATTGACCTAACCCACGTATCCCTTTTCACGCCCCCTTTTCACGCCTATACTCCCTCTCTCTACAAATTGCCTTCTTCTTCTCTTCTACGGTGACCCTCAGTCCCTTACGTCTGAATCTGCCTCCCTTCTCAGACTTGGGACCGCTCATCTCTCCTTCCTTTTCCGGCGTCCACCACTGCCGACGGGATAGATGCACCGTCCACTGGATGCACAGCCGATGATGGTCGTCCACTGCACCACTCATCCTTGTAACCGCTGATGATGGTCTTCGATGGATGCACCGTCCACTGGATGCACATCGTCGATTGATGCACCGTTCTCCTTATAACCGCAGGTTTGTTAAATTTTTTAGTTCGATGGATGCACCGAACCACACACCGTCGATGAACAGTCTATGGTTTGGGTGTTTTTTCGATGCACAATCCATGTTGTAATCTGAGAAACCCGACGCCGGCAACCTTGTTTTGGCCGACACCGGCAACCTTGTTTTGGCCGACGAGGGGATAGAAGGTGGCGCACTCAAGGCGGTTCTAGGGTTTCATGGGACAACTGCCACGTTTTTTTTCTTCTGAATTTACATTAATATCCTTTTGATTTATTTAATTCCTATAAATCAGTTTGAATTTTTGACCACTTTTCTTTGACTTTTTGATGAATCTTACAGCTGATATTGCTCCTTACATTTAGTAGCTTTTTTTTATTTGTAGTATAACCCTCCCCTATATATATATATATATATATATATATATATATATATATATATATATATATATATATAGGGGAGGATTCCATTGAGAACCGATTTTAGTGCGAGAACCACGAGAAACCAATCTTAGCCGTTGATTTGATAAGTGGAATTCATGGATGGAGAGCGTGGGGGGATCAAGTGTGGCAGGGTGTATGTGAGGAATTCATGGGTGGGTAATGACATTAAAAGAGGGGGAATTGGACGGCTCAGATTGGTTCTCGTACTAAAAATGGTTCTCAATGGAACTTCTTCCTATATATATATATAGGGGTGGGTTTATGCGAGAACCGTTGTTAGTGTCGAGAACCGCGAGAACCAATCTCAGCCGTTCCATGGATATGAGAAGTTAAACGGATGGAGATCATGGAGGGATAGAGTGTGGCAGGGTGCATGTGAGGAATTCATGGGTGGGCAATGACATTGAAGGAGGAGGAATTTGATGGCTCAGATTGGTTCTCGCGGTTCTCGTACTAAGAATGGTTCTCGCATGAATTTTTTCCTATATATATATATATGTATATATATGTATGTATATATATATATGTATGTATATATATATATATATACTAGTGAATCCTTTCGGCCGTGCTACGCACAGCCCACGATGTTTTTACGTTCATTTCTAAAGAAAAGATACATTATTTTGTAAGAGCGATTCGAAAAATATGATGTTTGTATTAATATTTAATTTATATATAATAACCCAATTACATAGTATAACCAACCAAATGTGATGCTATAAAAGTTGTCTATACAAAGATTATTAAGCAGAGATATGTAGCTAAAAGAAACACATACCATTCAATTCAAGCCATATAATGAAATTTTCAACACTTAATAGCATAGAAATTGATAATGATCAGACCTGAGCTTCGTACTCCTGACTGTCTGCTTGGCTTTGTTGAATATCAGCTTCGTGTTGGCAGTATTCTTTTTCTTCAAAGCTTCAGCCACTTGCTTCTTAGCCACATCCCATTCCTCATTTCTCTTCTGCTTCTTCAATACAGACTCCGGTACAGCAGGTCCCTTGACAACTTCAGCCATTTCTTCAGACTACATTAATAATTGCATAATTAAATCTAAAATACACATTCATTATAGCATTTAATCCTTGGATCAAACTAAATTGGGGCTTAAAGCTTCAAAATATCATCAAATGGAGACCATTTATCATCAAAATTAAACTAAAACTACAAATTCAAGCAAAAGTAAGATTCTTTAAACGGATATTCTATCTATGAAAGCATCAATTAGCTAAGGTATTACATTATCAATCTAGCCATCCAACAATTCAATTTGTAGTTCAAAATTCGAAATGAAGCTTTAAACAAAACGATAAAGTAACAATTCCAAGCGCACATATTACCTAAGTCAGGGAAATCAAATTTCATGTTTAATACATATAATAGAACGCGAAATCAACATTAACTTATATATTTACTATTAATCAATCAAATCATGTAATCAGAGAAGAACGAACAACAAATAAAATGATTGAAGAATAGATTTTGAAACATACGGAGGCGTGTGTATGATTTGAATAAAACTTACCGACTGAATGCAGCTTGGAGGCGACTAAAAGGATGTTTCTTTCCTACGGCGAGCTCTAATTAAAAGGCGGATGGATAAATTAGGGTTCTTCACTATAAGTGTTTTTATAGTCATGGCGGTGCAGGCTATAATATGATGATTCAATTAAAATTCTGTTAAACCGTAGGGGATAATTCTCAAAAGAACTTTACTCAAAGCTGAATACCATAATTGTCATGAGAATTCAAGGGGTAATTGTTTTACAAGCTATAATATTCAACATATAGCCAAAAACAATAACCATATTTGTCAAGTGAGAAAACATGTGGCAGCAGAAGTAATATAATATAGCTTATAATAGAAGATAATAATATTTAAAAACTACAGAACAAAAAATAAATAAAAACTTGGTACCTAAGTAAACACAAATAAACATTTCGATAGTTCTTATTTAGAGGCAAAAAAACATGGCAGCTGTTAACACATGGACAGTTCCATAAGAATGATAAATAATCAGGAAAATAAACAATTGGATCATTCCAAACCAGAAGCAAATAAACAAACACTTGGTGGGAAGCATAGACAAATAAACAAACACTTGGTGGGCATGTAAAAGAAAACCCATAACATGAAATTTATAGAACAGAACCTATACGCATAGTTGTCTATCTCATACTTCAACTACAACTAAAAAGTGGGGGTTTTTAATTAAGAAATATAGTACCTTTTTGCTTCTAATCGAGAGTTTTTTTTGTTGTTATTATGTGCTCAGAAATATTCAACAGCCGGTAAAATCATGGAGCCGGTGAATTCAATTGCTCGAAAATTTCACCACATAAACGAAATGGTCGACGATTGGGACAACTTTGGAGATGGTGGCCAATCGTATATGAGGAACTGAAGTATTTTTCTAGAATTTAATGTGATTGCGGGAGGTAAATGTTGACGAGGAAGGAAGCCCCATTTTGAGATCGATTCCAGGAGCTTTGAAGTCGAGAAGGGGATTTCAGGGAGGTGAATGGGCGGTGATATCTACAGGGAGGGATGAGAGGTAATGTGAGCAGTGAAATGTACAGGTAGGAGAGGCAACAAAGGATGGATTAGGTTTTTTTTCTGTGTACAGTTTGTTTCTATTTAGAAGCCACGTGTTCATTTTATAGGGTATGTGGTCTTTGTATATAATAGGTAGATATATATATATATATATATATATATATATATATATATATATATATATATATATATATATATATATATATATATTTATTTATTTATTTATACATATACAAAGCGAGTATGTTGAGTAAAGCTAAATACACAATTAGGATACGCAATATTATCAAAGATATGATGACTTCTCTAATTTACATACCAAAATGATGAATGTTATTATAGCAAATGACAACATAATATTTTGTTCATACTTGATAACTTGAGAAATTCTGATTGAAAGCTAATCAATATGATAATCACCATGAAACTTAAGAGCTAATTTGGATATTATTCACCCTGAAAGTCATTAATAGCTAACTAGTGTGTTATTCATTCTGGAAGCCCTTACATGCAAATGTATAAAGCTTTCTTATTAAAAAGTATATGATATTACTAAAGTATTAAAAGTAAATGATATTACTAAAGTATTAGATATATAACTCACTAAGTTTTACGCTTACATAATAGTATTTAATCTTTTTTTTTAATTTATTATAATATTTAGGTTAGGTTGAGGCGACTCCAGGTTGACTTTCGTTTGAAGAGGACTTGTGAGTTGAATACCACAAGCATGACAAGTTAAATTATGGTATAGATTAAGGCCATTAATTATTAGTTGACACAAACGAGCTAAAAACAGTTCGATTCATAGTTGAAACGAAAAAATATAAGTTGGGTTTTGATTAGTAGTAGTTACTTTATAATGTTTTTCAGAAAAATATAAAAATGTATTTGTAGAACAAGTTAATTAGGTCGCAATCTTGAAAACTTCATTTTTCAAACAAGTTGTAAATTAATGTTTCGGGTTCATGTGAATCCATACCATTTGTTTCCTCATAAAGTCAAAGATGTTTTCAAATTACTTAAAGACGAAGCTTGTATAAAAATAAAATAACAAAAATAAAAAAAGGGGTGTTTCATTTAAATATATATTATTTTGTATGAGAAATATTGAATATAGTTTATACTTAATTCATAGTCCTAAGAGACTAATTTTAGCCTATGGATCGGCCCCATCAATGGTCCGGATTGAATTTTAAAATTTTGGGCGGAATGGCATTTTCGTAATTAACATTTGATGCTTTTACAATCACATGTGATTGTATACTGAATCATATGTGATTGAATATTTAAATTTCAGGACTATGTTTTTTAAATGGACTTTATTGAACACAACTCTATTTTGTATTTATATAAAACTATGAGATTTTATATAGTTACACTACAAAGTTTAAAGATGTAACCACTTCTCCAATAAGTGGTTACACATGATCAAATGCAAAACTTTTACAAGAATTATGCACTAAATATATACCATCCATGAATCCTTATATAATTTTAGCCTTTTTAGCTTCATGCCCTTCATCATAATCAATCACCTCTTTAGTATCATCATCTTCTATCTTCTTACGTTTCAAAAACTTCACAAGCCCTTCTAACACAACCTCGACATCATCCGATTTCATGAGCTCTTCGGCCACCTCGGCTGGCGTTACCTTTTTACATTTGATCAACTCTTTGATTTCCCTAAATCGCCAATGGTGGTCGTAAATATTGAGATAGTTAGCCGCTAGTGTCTTGAATCCATCGACAGTCAAGTATGACATGTGAATGTGCACGTCCATTCGCCCTGGTCGAAGCAGTGCAGGGTCGAGTCGATCTTTGTGGTTTGTGGTGAATATTATAATACGTTCATCCCCACAACATGACCATAACCCGTCTATGAAATTTAAGAGTCCTGATAAAGAGAACTACCAGAATAACCAGTCAACACAAGTGAAAAAGAAACGTAATCATTTCATATATTAAAGTCCCATGAAAGAAACTTCTCTAATAACCAAGTTTTAAATTTATTTCATAAATAATCTTGATAAAACAGTTTTCAAACTTAATTATAATTCTGTAAAATCCACTAAAAATATAATAGAACACAAAGAAAAAGAAAGTAATAATTTCATATATTAAAGTTATTAAAAAAAACTTTTTTGAAAATTCATAGAATAATAATCAAATTTATAAAATATTTTTCCGATCCTAAGAAATGATGAATAAATAAATTAACAAATAACAGTGAATAATCTCAAGACAAACCTGGGGATCACGACCAGGTTTAACCTCCGGAAGTCTTGCCGGAGCTATTCCCTTCCGATCCGGCAACTGTATACTACAATCGATATCTTCAATCACCAAAATAGATCGATTCGATGTTCTTAACATCAATTTCTTCAAACTTGAATCACTCCCAACATTCATCAACTGTAAATCATAAATATCAAACTTAAGGTAATTAGCTATGGCGGCAATCAAGCTCGATTTCCCTGTTCCCGGCGGACCGTAAAGAAGATACCCTCTTTTCCAAGCTTTCCCTACTTTTCTATAAAAATCCCTTCTCCTCAAAAACAAATCCAAATCGTCAATAATCGCTTTCTTCATCTGCGGATCCATAGCCAATGTGTCAAACGTTGATGGATGGTCAAGATTCACCGATTCCTTAAACCCACCTGGCCCTCCGCCGTAGGATTGTAGGTTATGAAGCTTGACGACTTTCTTCTGGTTTTCGAGCTCTTGAGATTCTTTAATTATTAAAGGTAGATAAGAACTTATTATAGTCTCCTTATACCTTTTGTCAAATTTCAACTCGATGTACTTTCTCTCCAGCGAAAAGCCGCCACCGGAGCTACTCTTTCCGTTACCGTAATTAAAGTCGTCGCCGCCACCTCCTGGTCTTTGTTGTGGCTGTTGACGGACGTACTTCCATGTGACCGGAATTCCTTCAAATGAATCTGATATCTCCTCCGATTCTGCAAATTTGATATTGATGTGGTTTTCCTTGACGGATTTGGTGATACTGTAATCGATTATGAACACATAAGCTTTCTAGATTCAAATTCGAATTCAATTTAAAGATACGGGATTTTGGGGATCACCTTAGACGGTCAGAATCAGGGTTGATTCTCGTACATAAGAAGGCTTCGGCGGCGTCGAACATGTGGTTGGAACTCATGCCGTCTTTCTCGTCAAAAATGAGAGTGAGTTTAGAGGATTTAGGTTTCCAGTAGAATCGGACGGCGTCAACGACGTATCGCCGGAGTTCTCTAGGGAAGAGCTGGTTAAACATTGTACGGAAGAGCATGATGGAGGTTGACAATGACGCATACACCGCCAGCAACGACGATGCCGTCGGCAGCTCCGGGAACGGTCGAGCCGTCGGCATTTCAGGGAAAGTTCTAGATGCCATTTGTGTCTACTGTCTAGTTTCGCAGAAGCAACTCTGTTTTTTACAAAATAAAAGGTATCCGTCTTATAATAACAATAATATTGTCTTGCTTTCATTAAAATATTGTCTATAATATAATAATTAAAATTGTTTTCTTTATACCTAAACATAGAAGTGTTAGTTAATTGGTTTTATCTGATCTATTTGGGTTAATTACTTATGTCTTAATTGAATTTTAATCGATTTATGGATACATCTGAATATTCTTATATTAAACTTGATATGATTTATTTATTTTAAGTTTTTTATGAATTGGTAAAATGGTTTCTTAAAATTATTTGTGGATTAATTGAAGTTCTGCTTTATTATAATATATATAGTAAATTATTGAATTTGATGATCGCTGATGATCGTGTGGTGACTAACAGTTATGGCAGATGGATTATTTTATATCTAATATAGTATATGAATGAATGAATTTGATGATCTCATAGTCATATGTCATGTGTTATGTGTGACTAATGTTAACACTTCCATGTCTTCTTCTAGAAAATTGCTTATTTGATTTTATTGGTCTTGAATCAATTAACTCGATGTTTATTTGGTTGGATTGGTTTGGTGTAGTATAATTTTCCTTTGGATTATGGCGGGTTGAACCAATAACCAACCGATTCAACACCCCTACCCAAAAACTCCACTTAAATGTCAATCGATCTTATTCTTCCTTACTTTCTCAATAGTCCCGTCACCATATCCATTGTTCAATTTTGAGCAAATTGGTACTGAAACTCTGTTTTAGTTCTGTAACTGGGATAAAAGGTATATGAGTTCATTCTTTTGTGGTTAAATTTAATATTTGGATTTTTGGTTCAGTTGTTTTAGTTCTGTAACTGGGATAAAAGGTATACGAGTTCATTCTTTTGTGGCTATTTCATGTTTGGATGTTTGGTTCAGTGTAGTGTGGTGGTGAAACTATGTTCCAGTTTACTTCTTTATGTACATTTTCTAATTGTTTTATGAAGAGATGTTTGTATTCTTTCTGTGATTGTATTATTTTCGTGAACTTTATGTTATTAAAACAACCGGTTTTTAGCCTAAATTAAAAACATTTTATTTTTATTATGAAGGTTATTGCTACTATTCTCTCTGTATAATAATATTTTTTTAAAGGTTGCTTTGATTTTGTTATTGCTTTGGAGTTTGGATGCTAGAATTGATATGTGAGATTGGAAGATATCTCTAGTTTTGGAATTTGTAGCGTACCTTACAGATTTGTTTCAACTCTTCATTGTCGACAACGAGACACGGCTGTTGACCTAAAGTAGTGAATTGTGACAATATTATTTGTAGATGTTTAAAGTAAAAAATGCTTCGATAAACATTATCCTAGTTGGGGTAATATCATTGTTATGCTTTCCTGTGTTATTTTCTTTTGAATACAATTAGGTCCCGTTTGTTTCACCGTAATGTGAAGAAATGGAAATGATTTTAATTTTATCTAGGTTAGTTATGGAATGACATTCATCTACCTAAAGGAATATATATACTTTAAAGAATTTAATACTTTTCCAAATAATGTTACCAAACACAATATATAACAGAATTTGATTTCAATTTCATTACATTCTTTCACATTGCGGTGAAACAAACGAGACCTTAATGTTATTGCGCACAAATAGGTAATAAGGCTGTGTTTTACTTCAAAAAGGTATATTTTCAATGTATTACTTAATTAATTACTAAGTTTTTTATTTGTCATCCTTAAAATATATACTTCACTCGTTCAATTGTATGTTGTGTTTATAAAAATGGTTTATCTTTGGTTGCAAAATAAAACATATATTTTCATATAATATATACCAGAAAATTAATGATTCAAGATCAGACAAAATGTGATCGTTGTGATATTCAGCTCTATATTCCTTATAATAATTATTAAGAATTAAGATCGGATTTTTGTCGGGTGATATTTAATAATTTATTTAATACATTAGGAAAAGAATCCATAAACATTAAATTTTGCTACTCCTTGGTGAGCAAGTAAACCTTGGTACTATTACTTTATTGTTAGAAAATGTCGCAATCTGCGTGTTCTATTGCGAATTTAATATACAACAGAAAGGAACCTTTTAAAAAATTATAGAAAATTTAATCATATTTTATTTATCCCATAAAGATGAGATAGCAGCTATACTTGGGAAGAGTTTAGTTTATAAAATAAGAAGAATGATAACTAACTATATATGGGTTTTAATTAGGGGTTGATGAGAAAAAAAATTATAAGTTTAGTTTTTAAACATGCTAATACTGTTTTGTGTATAGAAATTGAAACATATTTAAAAAATAAAAATGAAAATTATAAAAAAGTTGATTTTGAAAACATAAAGAATCTAAAATCTATCTTTTTTTAATCCATACTTCATAGTCCTAAGTTATATTGTTATCATTATTTATAAATTACTATGAAAAGAAGATTTAGTAAAACAAGGAAACAGAAGCAAATGAGACTCGCCCCTCAATAAAGAGTTAGATATTTGAATATTCAGCAGAGTATGTAGAAATACTATCATCTTTGTATTTTATGAAACCAATTTTATTTTGGATAAAAAAAGTACAACTTATTTCCAAATTTATTTATTGTATACAAGTTGTCTTTAACCGATTGTAGGTCAATTAATTATATATATATATATATATATATATATATATATATATATATATAATGCGCTCTTAAGGTGTCTTCAAGAGTGAATTACTGATTTTGGTCCTTGTGAATTACTAAATATCACTGTTTTAGTCTTTCAAATTAAAACATTACTGAGATGTTCCTTCAAATTCAGAGTTTGTCAAAATGTGAGTCTTTTAGCCATTAAAAGTAATGGTGTTAATTTTCAAAAGAGTAAATTACATTTTTAGTCCCTTTGGTTTGTTCAAAATAATATTTTTGGTCCCTTGGATCCGAAAAGTTACGGGTTCGGTCCCTCTTGACCTGACTTCATTACACTTTTGGCCCCTATTACTTTTGAAATGTCTAAAATGCGCTTATCTCTATAATTTATTTCTTCTCTTGATTTTAACTGATTTTAAATATTTAATAATCTATAAATAAAATCTAAAAAATATAATTATCTCTTTCTCTCTCCATCTTGTGTAACGCCCCGTTTCCGAGGCTACGCATATGATACAAAACAGAGCAAAATCTAAGAATATATACCTCAAAATAACTCGTGCTTAGCTCTCAATCTCTTTACCCTTCAACTCTTGTGTAAACCTGCCGCATGGAAAGAAAATGCGGCTGAGCCAAAAGCCCAGTGCGCGGATACAAACAAAAGCAAAATACAATACGAACGAGACATAACGAATTTAAGACCGGCAATAATTAACGAAACAATACGAAGACAAACGAATTTAATACAATAAAACCAATATGAAAGCCGAACAATAACTAACGAATCAATAGGGTACGAACAATCCAAGCTCAATAATACCGATACTTGTATAAAACAAGCACCAGCCACTAACAATGGGTACATGGACCTGCAGATCCAAAGTACCAAACAATGATGAATGAGGTGTTGGGCACTACGCCCCCATCCACAAACAATAACAATACAATAACTATGGTTAACCAATACGCCTCCTAAAACCCTTATCACATCACAATGTGGATACATCGTAACAAATCACATCATTACGGAAGTGTCACGCCACCGGTGCCACAGTGACGCGCCTATGGTACCTCCATAGGTAGATAATAGCTCGCATACCCAGAATAAAACAATAAAACAAAAGGATGAAACAATAACAATACGATACTTACAATGACATTTTCTCGGTAAGTAAACTCTAAAGAGGTGTAAGCCAATGAGCGAACGAAGTTTAACTGAACCAACTAAACAATATGAGAAGCTAAATTTGTATATCGTTTGATGTAAAAAGAGAAGGTTTTGAAACTAACTTATATACAAAGTTTTTAAAACAAGATAGTTTGAGAAAACTTGATTTAAAAAAAAATAAGAATCCTTATTAAAAGAGTTGACATACGTATAAAAAATCTCAATAATTACATGTCGATAGAACCAATAAACGAAAACTAATAGGATAAAAAAGGAACCTTTTATTAAGAAATATCTGACACTATAACGATAGATATTAATATAGAAAAGCTAAGAATCCGTACGACGACTATAATAACTATAACAAAAGTAGGAATCCGTACCTTATCTCCACGAACCAGAAATACCGTGGTCCAATCTACTTCCTTTCCACCAAATCTATAAAATATACAAGTATTGATATAGTTACTATCACATTCAAGTAGTTGTCTTTGTCTTTATGGCCCACGTCAATTTTTTAGGGATAGAGTGAAGTGGTGGTTGACAAAAAAATGGAATTTTCACGGTAAAGAAACTTAAAGATAAAATAGAGGAAGCAAATATCGATGCTAGGGGAGGAGCGGGGGAAACGAGGTGGAACTCGGTGGCACCTAGGAAGATCAATGTGTTTATTTGGAGACTTAACAGAGGGAGACTATCGGTTAGGCAGGTGTTAGATAGCATTGGGATCGACCTTCATTCCTCTCTTTGCCCTAGATGTGAAGGTGTTGAATCTATTGAACATGCTTTTCTGGAGTGCAGTAAAGTTAAACTTTTGTGAAAGCAAGTGTGGAAGTGGTGGGCAAAGAATGGCGCGGGCGCAGAGTCGATTCATGGGATGCTACAACACGGGATGATCAGCAATTTGCAAGGACTCACCAAAAAACTTTGGCAAGCTACGATGTGGTCAGTTTTGTATATAATTTGGAGTAATAGAAGCCAAATCGTGTTTGAAAATGGAAAACAAAAAATCGAAGACTCGCTGTTCGATATTCAACTCAAATGCTTCGAATGGTTTTCAAGAAGGATAAAGAACAAAAAATTGGACTGGTACTCGTGACTTGCGAATCCTCATGACATGTTATTTAAAGAGCAATCTGTGCTTATTATGGTGTAATAGTGCAGGCCTTTTAACTAGCTTTTGATTTACAATCTGAGCCCTTTGTTATAGTTTTGTGACCAGATACCAAGTATTTGCTCCTGGCAAATGCTTTTGTCGATTTCTTTGTATGTATGTCTGTTCCTTGTTAATGGTATCTGGTATTGCTTTTCAAAAAAAAAATAGTAGTTGTCTTTGTCAATAATCCTTTTAACTCAAACATGGGATAATTCCTTCTAACTCACCATTTGTCTTTCTACCCAAAATTACAGCTTATTACCAGATAGTTCAAAACCATTGTGAACCCAAGTTACCAATTTTTAGAGGTGACTAAATAGGTTTAAACCCAATCGAATTAATCTATAACCCCTAATTACCAGACATGATTTCATGGACTTACCAATTCACCCTTCTTATTTACCATTTTATCCCATCTTAATCTTCATTATGACACTAATTATTCCTTTCAATAATAACCACGTTGATTCAATAGTTCTTCCATTAAAACAGATTATCAAAAGGACGTGAGTAGTCTTTAACCTTCCTTGACTAAAGTCAGGTAATTGAGCAATTAAATCATTGGTTATAATGTGTGTTTCTAAAGCCATGACCAGGTTTCAACAACTGCAAAATAATTAATTGACTCAGGTCTTCTATGAGTTCATGATTTTGGACTCAAAATCAAGGATTTATAAACACGCAGCAACAAGAAGACTTGAATAAACCTTGGTGTCAAACATGTGTGACCAATGGAAGAAAACAGGAAGCAGAATCGGGACTAACCTCGTTGCTGACTGAACTCAGATCTTCAATCAAGCCTAATCGCAGCTCACGCCTCGTGGGGTTTCAAAACTGTTTTCTTCCCTCGAGGGCAGCCCTAAATCCTCGAACTCTCAATTGCTCTCCTCTTCTCTCTCACTCTCGATTACAGATGTGGTTCACGATTGCAGATACGGGAATGAGTATTTATCAGTGAGTTCGTTGGAAGATTCGGAGAGATGATCGCCGGTTTAATGAAAAAAGTAACGTGGTTATTAATTTATTATTGTTTTGAGGAGCAATTGTTTTGAGGAGTCAAAGTCACAGACAAGTCTTTTAGGCTTAGGGTTGGGCTTCCTCATTGGGTTTATACTTGATCTATGATCAGTCCAAAAAAAAAAAATAGCCACAAGTTTTGTTTGCTTTATGATTAATTATTAATATTATCGTTATTTCAAATTTTGGGGTATTACATCTTGTCTATGCTCTCTTTACTTTTTCTCCCCACTTCCATCCACCAAACACCAGCTCCACCGCCCACTACAACCACCACCACTTCCACCGTCGCCGCTGGCCTATCAATACAGATCGCAACCGCTCTTCTTCGGCATCCTACATCCGGCGTTGTAGCCCTGCAAATGTTCAAGTTTCTCGAATTTTGTCCTCGTATTCACTCCGACATTTCTGCCATTTCTCTTTGTCTTTACCCCAAGATCCATGGTGCGTTTTCAAGTCTGTGTGTGTGGCTTTTAGATCTGTTATTAACGCATGTGTATTCGATTCATATTTTAAAAAACAATTTAAGGTCTTGGTTGTGGGGATGTTCGACGGCGTATTAGGGGTTTGGAAATCGATTTGGGGGTTAATATTGGTGGTTATTTTACGAACTCTGACTAGGGTATAGAAATCAATTAGGTTTTCGATTTGGTTTGGAGGTGTTTGATTGGGGTTTTATATTGGTAATTATTTTGTTAAAGAAGAAGGAGGCGATGATGGGTTGAAGATGAAGATGGTGGTGACTGTGGTGGTTGATGAAGATGAAGGAGGTGATGATTAGGTGAAGATAACGGTGGGGGTGATGGGGTGAAGATGAAGGAGGTGATGATGGGGTGATGATGAACATGGCGGTGATGCTTTGAAGCCGGTGGTGGTGGTTGTTTAAGGTAATGATGAAAGTAGTTTTTTATGAAGGAGGTGATGATGGGGTGAATACGAAAGCTGTGGCTGAAGATGAAGACGGTGGTCGTGGTGGTTGAGTATGATAGTGGTGATGGTAGTGGCTGTTGTAGAAGGAGATGGTAGGGTGGTGTGGTGGTTGTTGTAGAGAGAGGGAAGCGGTGGGAGACCCATCTAAATAAATTTTGATATTTTCTATTTTATTGAAAAAAATATAATATGTAATAATATTTAGAACATGATTAAAAATAAAAAAATAGAAAAAAAGTATAAAACAAGGGTAGATTAGTCATTTTAAGTTTAGCAGGGACCAAATATGAAAGAAAGTCGTGCCGAGAGGGACTCAACCCGTAACTTTTCAGATCCATGGACCAATACCGTTCTTTTGTACAAATAATACGGACCAAAAATGTAATTAATTCTTTTAAAAATGACCATTTTGCCCTTTTATAACATCATAGACTCGGTCCCTATGGTTTTTAAATAGTTTCATATTTAGTTTTTTAACATTTTTGAATAATTTAGTCGATACGCTTATGTATGCGTGTGTGTATATTATTTTTATACAAATACTTATAATTATATTTTATTCTTATTTTTATTATTTAATTATTGTGATTTTAATCTATATATGTTATCGCACGGCAGCCCATTAAAATTAGTGTTATAACTATATATACTACGCTTAATCTTTTGTGGTTTTCCATTTCTCAACGGTCAAAATTATTTTTTTATTTATATAAATATTCTTTAAACTCAAACTTATTTAATACAACTTACCTTGTTTTCTCCATCTTATATTATCTTTCACATAAGAATATATAAATTTTAATTATTGTTATTAGTCTAATTATATCCTAAATTAGATAGGTTATTTTATTAGGTATAAATATGATATCAATCCTCATGTAATCAGGGTTAAGCAGTTAGAAAATCTCTCCACTCTTGCCCTCTTTATTTGCGTCGACTAAGAACACCAAAACCGAAAATTTATTAATTGTTATAAAATCTTTGAGTTTTAGCAAAGATTATTTGGGGTTAAAGAATGTTTAATCTTGATTTGTTTAATTTGCTTTCGCAGTCTGATTTTAATTAAAGTTTTGATTTTTATACTTAAACAAAAGATTTTTTGTTAAAACTCGTGTGCTTTAGTTTGTGATTAGAGGTTAGTTTTGACCGTTAAAATTCAACATGAAATTGTATATTTATATATGAAGTAGTTAGTATTAGTGATGTAAGTGGAAAACAATAATCATTGCATTTCATGTCATAAAATGCCGTTTGAGAAAGAAAAATTTATTGTAAGATGTAAGGAGAGAATGATATGTGGCATATATGTAATAAGGGTATTATAGGTAATTTATATATATTTTTTCTTTTCTTTAATTATATCACACTCTTGCCTTTTATATAACCCACCCCTTCCCCTTACGTTTCTCAAAGATGAAAACACTGCCTCCTTAACCCTAAACCATCGCCGCTGCATCACTCTGTAACCCTAAACCACCACCGCCGGTCTTACTCTATAACCATAAACCACCACCGCCGATTACTGTGTAACCCTAAATGTTAGATTGTGTGCATAGATAGATAACATGTATTATCGTGTCCAATACTATGTGACACTAAAGGATCACACTACTACACACCCAATTAGAACCTTATGGATTTTACCTAGATGTGTGTAACAATAATTAATTAGTTTAATTAATTATTAAGAAGAAAAATAATAATAGCTATTTATTTTTTAAAGATGAGAAGTTAATATTTAGTTTAAATATTAACGAGACCAATTAATTAATAGTTATTAATTAATTAGAAAGGTCAAAAAGTATATTACTTAATAGTTTAATTAAAGCTGAGCTTTAAATTAAACGGGATTGGGCTTTAATAAGGATATCTATATATATACCTTATTAACCTTAGAATCATTAACAAGTAATCACAAGTTAAGAAAAACCCTAAGCACTCCTCTCTCCTTCTCTCTCTCGGCGACGTGGTGAAAACCGAACCACCAATGGTGGTGGTCGGAGGCGACGGAACACACACACACACATTGGGGGTTTTGTTTTTTATTCCGTTTTGCATGTATGATATGCCTTTTACCCCACAAAACCCTTCAGTGGTATCAGAGCCACTTCTAACCTCATAGGGAACTAGGTATATTCTTTTTTATCATGATGAATGGGTTTCTTTTTATCAAGGTTTAACCTTTTGATTATCCAAGTAATTTAAAATCAGTTTGAATTTTAAATGGATAATAAATTGGTTATGATAAAAAGAGGATAAGGTTGAAGTTTAAATTTTAAATTTAAAAGTTATTATTATTATTATTATTATTGTTTGCGTAAAGATGGTGGCCGGCGGCGGTTTCACCACCGTGGCTGGCGGCGGCGGCGTGCGACGGAGACCACGACGGCAGTGGCGTCGACGGTTGGCTTCGGCTGGCTCGTCGGCGTCGTCTGGCCAATCGCAGCCACCAGCTCGGTCGGCGGCTTAGGGTGGTCGGCAGCCAGGGAAACCGGCGGCAAAGGGGACGGCGTAGGGCGGCCCAGCTGTGGCTCGTACCTGCGGCGCAACCAAACCAGCCCAGTTAGTAGTCGGCCCACGGTTGCACTTATTGGCCCAGTTTTGAGGCCCAAAAGTGTATTTTTTTAGTTTGTTAGTTTAGGGTAACACCTAACAGGATTAAAAACTAAAAGTATTATATGAGTTTTATCTTTAAAATATTGGATTTTAATCAAGTGTTGGTTAAAATTAATTATTTTAGTAATTCTATACGCATAACAATAATTAAATAATATTATGATTTTTTTTAAACCATGTGATTTTAACAGTTTGTTAAAGTCAAGTTAATTCGTCAAGATATGATAATTAGAATCAGTTTTGTATGTTTTTAGTTTTAATACATGTTTGGGATGCCATAGCCGAGCCCTAGACCTTGTGGATTGTTTTTTCTGCACTTGTGGTTGTGATTGGTTTTATTATTCTATGGTGTGTGGAGGTCTGCGTGCCACTTACAACCCTTATTCTATTTTGTAAAAGTATTATATTAGCGAGTCTGCGTGCCTTTTTATATCTGTTATTCCGTTTTATTCACCAAAAGAATCTCTAAGCGTCATCATCGGCAAGTGGAGCTTTCAGGTCCAAACTTTGCTATTTGGAAGATGCATCTGAAAAATGTTTTGGATGCACAGCGAAAGCTTCACATCATAGAGACATTACCTAAAGAGCGACCAGGGGTAGATGCCCAGGATAGTGAGTATGACACTTACTATCAGTATCTGGTTGACAAGTCTGACGTCATGTCGATTCTCATTCTCACAGCATCATCCGAGTTTACGTATGATCTCCGTGAGAAGTCATCTTATGAGGTTGTTCAGGAACTGGAGCGTAAGTTCAAGTATAGTGAACGGATATATCGTATGTTGCTGATGAAGGAAATTCTTTCAGCAAAAATGAAATAAAACCAGCCCCTTAGCGATCATCTCATTAATATGAGAAGGCTCTTAGATTGATATGAAAGTTTTGGGTCAAAATCAAAACCACATGAGCTTGTTATGCTCTTGTTCGGTTCTTTGTCGGACTATTACCAGAAAAGGGTAATGTATGTCCTCGGTGATTTTGAGATGACTGTCGTAGGGTTGCACGAAATCCTTATGTGCATCAGCGATGAGTTGAATCCAAAGCAGCTAGAGTCAACAGTTGTGGACCCTATGCAGGAAGATGACTGGCTAGAAGAACTTGGAGAGATTTGTTGCCCAGACTGTGGCAGCAAAGATTCATGCGAGCACTCACTCGACATAGATCAGCTGGACATTGGTTCGCCAAATGACTCAGGTATCTTGATGATAGATTGTCTTATTACTTCTTATGAATCATGGGTATTGGATACCAGATGTGGTCATCACATATGCAATCATTTGCAGGGATTCAAGAGAAGTAAGAAGCTGAGACAAGGAGATATGGATCTGCGGGTAGGCGAAGGCTCCATGGTTGGTGCTGAAGCTGTAGGAACATATTGTCTTAGTTTGCCCTCGAGCATGGTCTTAGAACTAGAACCTTGTTACTATGTTCCTAGACTTATTAAAAATGTTATCTCGTTTGATTTGCTTATAGACTATGGATAATTATGTTTTGAATGAAAAAGTTATTTCATGTTTCAAAAATGATATTTTCTTTTTTAAAGCTACTCCAGAAAATGGTCTATATACGCTAAATCTAGATAACAATGACATCTATCATATAAGTAAGAGATCCAAGAGTAACTTGAATCAAACTTACCTCTGGCATTGTCGTTTAGGACATATAAACGAGAAACGCATAGAGAAACTCCGAGATGACGGAATTCTAGAACCATTTGACTTAAAGTCATTTGATATTTCTGAATCTTGTTTGCCTGGTAAAATGACAAAGCAGCCTTTCAACAGTGAAAATGAAAGGGCTAGTGAGTTATTAGGGATTATACACACAGATGTGTGTAGACCCTTTACTCCAGAAGCTAGAGGAGGATACCGATATTTCATAACCTTTACTGACGACTTCAGTAGGTTCGGTTATGTCTACCTCATGAGCCTGAAATCTGAAAGTTTTGACAAGTTCAAACAGTTTCACAATGAGGTACAAAATCAGCTGGACAAGAAGATATCGCTTCGGTCGGATCGAGGTGGCGAATATCTAAGTCAAGAATTCGACGATCATTTGAACGAATGTGGGATTGTTTCACAACTCACACATCCGTATACACCTCAGATGAATGGTGTGTCAGAAAGGAGGAATCGTACACTGCTTGACATGGTATGATCAATGATGAGTCGAAGTTCACTACCATTGTCGATTTAAGGGCACGCACTCGAGACAGCGGCGTTCATGCTTAACCGGGTTCCAACCAAATCGGTTGAAAAGACACCGTTCGAGGTATGGACGGGAAGAAAGCCCAAAATGTCTTTTCTCAAGGTTTGGGGATGTGAGGTGTATGTTAAGCGAACATTCACAGATAAACTCAATCCCAAATCAGATAAGTGTATCTTCGTGGGTTATCCCAAGGAAACCATGGGATACTATTTCTATAACCCAGATGAGAACAAAGTTTTTGTTGCTCGTAAAAGGGTGTTCCTGGAGGAGAAATTTCTTAACTCAGATACTCCAAAAAAAGAAATAGAGCTTCAAGAAATTGAAGAGGAGGATATTACACCACCACAGATAATTGAAGTTGTGGTCCAACAGAGAATTGTTTAATCCCAACCCGAGTCTGTGGTTGAGGAAGAGGTGCAAACACAAGACCTTCGCAGGTCTAGTAGGCCTCGTTATGAGCCAGATAGGTATCTGGGATTCCTAGTTGCTCAAGACAAAGGGGATCTTTTAGAACCCACTACCTACCAACATGCTGCCTTAGGTTTAGAATCTGAGAAATGGCTAGAAGCCATGAAGGCAGAGATGCAATCCATGTATGACAACCAGGTCTGGGAGTTAGTAGATTTGCCTCAATACAGTAAAGTTGGTGGGTGCAAATCGGTCTTCAAGAAGAAGACAGACATGGATGGAAAAGTGCATACTTTTAAAGCAAGGCTAGTGGCAAAAGGTTTCACGCAAACTCATGGCGTTGACTATGATGAAACTTTTTCCCCAGTGGCAATGCTTAAGACTATTAGGATCCTTATGGCCATATCAACATATTTTTACTATGAGATATGGCAGATGGATGTCAAAACCGCTTTCCTTAACGGAAAATTGACAGAGGATGTATATATGATACAGCCGGATGGTTTTGCAGATCCAAAGAACCCTAATAAAGTATGCAAGTTACTCAAATCCATTTATGGATTAAAACAAGCATCTAGGAGCTGAAACTTACACTTTGATGAGCGTATCAAAGAATTTGGTTTCACCAAAAGTGAGTTCGAGTCGTGTGTTTACACTAAATTCAGTGGGAGCGCGGTAACCTTCCTAGTCTTGTATGTAGATGGCATACTATTAATAGGAAACAATATACCAGTGTTACAAGGAGTAAAATCCTGGTTAGGTAAATGTTTCCAGATGAAAGACTTGGGAGAAGCTGCTTATATACTGGGTATAAAGATCTATAGGAATAGATCTAAGCAGCTTATCGGACTTAGTCAAAGTACGTATATTGACAAAGTCATGAAAAGATTCAAGATAGATGAATCCAAGAAAGGATTCATTCCTATGCAATCTGGCGCGATTTTGAGCAAGGCTTAGTGTCATGTGTCTAGTCAAGATCAGGACAAGATGAAATTGATACCATATGCATCGGCAGTTGGTTCAATCATGTATGCCATGCTATGTACTAGACCCGATGTTGCCTATTCTATCGGTGTCACGAGTAGATATCAAGTACTTGAGAAGGACGAAAGACATATTCCTAGTTTATGGAGGTTCGATGGATGAGCTCAGTGTAACTGGTTACACTGATGCTAGTTTCCAGACCGACAGGGATGACTTCAGGTCGCAGTCAGGATTTGTCTTTACCCTAAACGGAGGAGCCATATCTTGGAAAAGTCAGAAGCAAGATACAATAGCAGATTCTACTACAGACGCAGAGTATATTGTGGCAAGTGATGCGGCAAAGGAAGCTTTCTGGCTGAAGAATTTTATCTCGGATCTTAGAGTTGTTGCCAGTATCTTTAGACCGATTGATATATTATGTGACAACTCAAGGGTTATGGCGCAAGCTAAAGAGCCTAGAGATCATCAGCGGACTAGGCACGTACTCAGGAAATATCACCTCATCCGAGAGATCATTGGAAGAGACGATATTAGATTGCAAAAGATACCGACGGACGACAACGTTGCTGACCCGTTGACGAAGCCGCTGGCTAGAGCTAAGCATGAGAGGCATGCAAGTTCTATAGGAATGCAGTACTTAGAACATAGCAGCTAGTTCATGTCTTTTGGTTATTACTATAGATGTAACTTGAAACTCTTTTATTATGTAATTACATTTCATGGGATTGAAATAGGAGGTATTTGCATAATTGTTTCTAGTTGTCTATTTTTAGCATGTTTAAACCTATCCATGACAACTCAAGTGATGAATTGTCTAAATACCCGTAGCTACTTAATGTAGTGGGAGCTACATTAGGGAGGTAACGCTATTATGAATATTTGATGATTTATTTGGGGATGAATAAAAGCACAAGGTTGTGACCAAATATTCATAGATATTTATCAGGGGATAAATATTGGGGTGATCCGCATCGAGTTTACTTCATGGAGCATTAACATAAGTAAACTTGATAGGTTGTCCTTAGACCAGAGATATTTGGTTTGGGGCATGGTAACTTCTGTACTTTAGCATGTTCTAACGTCACGCCGTAACAGGGTGATCATAAGGGGCATGTCTAGGTGTAGCGGAAGCCATGTGCTCAAATTGCAAATAGTCAAGATGGAATTTGCACCTCCTTTTTAGGGGAGATATTTTCTGAGCTCCTCGACGATTAAGACTACTGAAAATGTGTGGCCGCGCTCGGTTAGAATGATAGTTTTTCATTTGGCAAACCGTAACTGTAGAGTGTTGAGATCAGAGTCGAGAAAATCTGAGTATTTAATAAGATCCCTGCTCCATGTCAAATACTCACATTACGGAATATTGCGATGCAAAAGGAAAAGCCCAGATAATCCAAGGAGTGGATTATGTCTCTAGATGTAAGAGATCTCATAGTCTGGTTAACTTAAGCGTCTGGCTAAGGACCTCCTTAGGCCAACGATGTACAAGGAGTGTTACTTATCTTGCACAAGTGGGAGTCTGTTAGATTGTGTGCATAGATAGATAACATGTATCATCGTGTCCAATACTATGTGACACTAAAGGATCACACTACTACACACCCAATTAGAACCTTATGGATTTTACCTAGATGTGTGTAACAATAATTAATTAGTTTAATTAATTATTGAGAAGAAAAATAATAATAGCTATTTATTATTTAAAGAGGAGAAGATAATATTTAGTTTAAATATTAACGGGACCAATTAATTAATAGTTATTAATTAATTAGAAAGGTCAAAGGGTATTTTCTGTAATTACTTAATAGTTTAATTAAAGTTGGGCTTTAAATTAAAGCTGGGCTTTAAATTAAACGGGCTTGGGCTTTACTAAGGATATCTATATATATACCTTATTAACCTTAGAATCATTAACAAGTAATCACAAGTTAAGAAAATCCCAAAGCACTCCTCTCTCCTTCTCTCTCTTGGCGACGTGGTGAAAACCGAACCACCAAGGGTGGTGGTCAGCGGCGACGCAACACAAACACACACACATTAGGGATCAAGGTTTAATCCTTAGGCGGTCTAGCAGCCCGTTCGAGGTGGTGCAGTAGCGGTGGATAACCTGTAGCAATCTAGGATTGAGGAAAAGTTTTGGTTTGCTCAAAGGTATAATTTTTATCCCTTACTCTATATTAGTTCTTATATGAGTTAGATGATCACTGGAGGGGGTTTTGTTTTTTATTCCGCTGTGCATTTATGATATGTCTTTTACCCCACAAAACTCTTTACTAAACAGGTAGCTGCTTCATCTGCCGCGGCGCCCCCCACACTCCACCCAATCGTTCTCCCACTCTGAAGCTAAAAGCCACCACCGTAGGACCCTAAACCAATACCGCCGCTCCTCATCTGAACCCTAAATAGCCAGCCGTTTCCTCCCCCCGCCGCCTCCCACCATGTTAACCCTAAAATATAACCACCGCCAACGCTTATCGTTGCCTGAAGCCGATAAACCCTAAATGTCGATCAAAGTCACGGTTCGATGAACCTCCACGAGTAGACAGATTGACTATTGATGTGTTTTAGTGAAGCGGCAGTGGTGGGTTTGTTGAAGACGCGGTGCTGGTTGGACGTTATCAACCCCAGAAGCGGTGGTAGGTTTTGATGAAGCGGTGGTGGTCGGACGTTATCCCCCTCGTAGACAAAAATGGGTTCATGCTTCACCCTCAGATTATTCCATTCATCAATTTATTGTCTGCAATTTTTCCACCAAATGTCTGTGTATCACTTTTGTTTTCATTTTAATTGTTTGTGTTCATCAAATCCGATGTTGGATGACTTGTGAATCTGGAATAATCTGATGATGTATGTATACAAACCGATAATTTTTTTTATACATATATGATGATTTGTATAGACAAGTTTTTTGTATTCTATTTTGTATCACAAATTATTTTTGTTTCATTAAAATTGTAGTGTGTGATGTATATCTGTTATTTGTGTTCATCGGGATTTATTAATGATGTATTTTTTTAATCAACATTGATATTCGATGGAAATAAAAAAAGTATGAGTTTTTTGAAAATTGATGAATATTATTGTGAAAATTGGGTTTCAAAAAAATTGATAAAAATTCAAGAATATCTTTAACTGTTATTTTTATTAAATTAGAGATTTATAAAAAGTGAATAATACCCTTAATTGTCATTTTTATTAAATTATTTTAAGAAATAAAAATCTTCTATAAATTGTAGATCAGATGAAAAATGGACGTACTGATTGCATCTTACACATCTTACAATAACCTCACTCCCTCTCACTATCTTAAATCATGGATTATATTCTCAACATGTTAGTGTAAGCTTTTGATTCCTCTAGGATCTAACGATTTTTAAAGTGTAATGAAAGTCAATTTTATGAATTAGATACTTGTTTGGTTCATGACTTTGATTAAGAAGGTGTGTTAGGAGTTTCTTCAACCTCTAATTATGAAGTAGCAAGGGGATTCAAGCTTTTGAGATGCTATAGCCAAATTAAATTAAAGTACAAGTATTGCATTATGATCCTTAATGATAAGTTAGTCAGTTGTTCATGTGATGAAATTAAATACTAACCATTTCAAATCTCATTGATTCAAACCATCTTACTTAATTGAAACTTTTATTTATTTGTTCAATTCTAGTTTTTAAACAAGCAGATTTCAAAATCCCCGTTTATTTTATTTTATTGTTGTCACAAAATCACCTTAATCCCTTTTGATTACATAGAACTTTAAATTGAGCCAATGTTTGTAGATTCAATCCCCTTACCACTATACACTATTATGGGTATGTTTGGTGGAATTGGCTGGGGCTAGGGCTGGGGCTGATTAATTGATAATCCGAAGTCCAAGCCATAAGCTACTTGAAAAGGCTTTTATTTTGGGGGCTTATATGGGCTTATGTTATTAATAATCCTCTCACCCAAACAAGGCTAGAGGGTTGGGGATTATAATAACTAGAATCTCAAGCCCTAATAATCCTCTATAAGCCCGTTGCCAAACACACCCTATATGCGTTAGAATATAGGGTTAATGACTCAGTAATAAGGGTATTATGGTCATTTATGTATTTACCCAACCGTCAATTGCATTATGGTGGATGAGTCAGTTCTATTGAATTAAGTTTTCCAAAATACACCTTATTAATAAGTAATTGATGAATCGCTAATAAGTCATTAAAGAGTGTATTAATGAGTCATTAGAAATCTTAGCCATCAATATATTTTCATCAATTGCCAAGATTGGTTCTCGTGCAAAAACTATTTCTTGTTTGAACTATTTCATATATATATATATATATATATATATATATATATATATATATATATATATATATATATATATAGAGAGAGAGAGAGAGAGAGAGAGAAATTGGATCAATATAGTCTCACCCCTTAAACATAGTCCCCAAAGTCCATTTATGGGCCCTTGGATTGTTGTGTGGAGAGCTGCGATTTAAAAAAACCCCACTCATATCAATTCACGTGCTTAATAAGTCATTACCGTCGTACGTACGTGACCACCAGATCCCCGCCGGCGTTATCTTCATCTGTCGTGAGTTCCGTCCCCATTTTTCACCCCTGTGAAGTCTATCTCCGGTACCACCATGTTGATTAAATATAAGGGCTGATGATGAAGTCCCACATCCGCAGTCAAGAAAGCAAATGTCATGATTTTTTTGTAGGTTCTCTACTTCTATCAAAATGTTTGATATTTGGTGGTATATGGCTTCAAAGGTATGTATTCATGGTGTTTCAAGTATTGAAAATACAGGTAATGATTTCAAGAATTTTTGCATTTTATAAGCACCTGCACACCTACATATGAAGATGATGATGAAAATGATAATTTTAGCAGATGAAGACTTTAAGGATAATTCATAAGCACTTGCACATGAAAATGATAATTATGCAAGCATCTGCAGATGAAAATAGTAATTATTTGCAAATGAAAATGATAATTCTGCTTTGTTATTATTATCTTCTTTTCTATTTTGAGATTTTCTGCATTTTCGCAAAAAAATTGTCATTTTAAAGCCCCTATATTTTCAACATTTTAATTATGTTGATTTAGATTTGGTGGTTTATGATTTCAAAGGTTTGTATCGATGGCATTTCAAGTATTGAAAATATAAGTAAAGATTTCAAGAATTTTTTCATTGTATAAGCACCTGCACAGATGAAAATGATGATGAAAATGATTATTTTGGTAGATGAAAACTTTAAGGATAATTCATATGCACTTGCACATGAAAATGATAATTCTACAAGAACCTGCAGATGAAAATAATAACTATATGCAGATAAAAATGATAATTCTGCTTTGTTATTGTCATCTTTTCTAATTAGGTTTTCTGCATTTTCGCAAGAATATTGTCATTTTGAAGCCCCTGTAGTTTTCAACATTTTCATTATGTTGATTTAGATTTGGTGGTTTATGATTTCAACGGTTTTTATCCATGGTGTTTCGAGTATTGAAAATACATGTAAAGATTTCAAGAATTTTGCATTTTATAAACACTTGCACACGTACAGATGAAAATGATGATGAAAATGATAATTATGGCAGATGAAAACATACAAGTTGATTATCATCTTTTGTTTTCTACTTGTGTTAAATCAGTTGTTTGTCATTTTGAAGTACATATAGTTTTCTGCATTTTGATTATCATATTCTTTTTTTGTTCTAATGTTTTTTGCATTTTCATTTTTGGCATTTGCAAAAAATATCCAAATCATGTCGAGTTTGGTTTTAAATGAAAGAAATTTAAAAACGAGTTAAATGATATAATTTTCATGATTAAATTCTAAAAAACGAATTAGCTATGGTTAATATAAGAATTGAGGGGTGTTTTTTTAAATAGTATGCTGGAAGAAGAGGCGTGAGTTTTCCTGTATATTTGTTAAGTTTTATTTTTGTCATTTCTCTCACCGCCACATGTCAGCACCATATTAAGACTTTGAGGACTATGTTTAAGGATGAGACTATATCTATCTATATATATATATATATATATATATATATATATATATATATATATATATATATATAGAGAGAGAGAGAGAGAGAGAGAGAGATAGAGAAGTTCATTTGAGAACCGTTCATAATGCAGGTACCATGAATAGCATTTGTAACATCCTTAATAACTCATTAATAGAAATATTTTGGTCATTTTATATATTGTTCAACCTTGAATTGCGTTTGGGTGAGTTATTGTGACATCCGTCACCAAATCCGGTTAGTCATTTAAACCGCGTCTATTGAAACCCTAATTTATGCTATGTTGAGAACTAACTGCTCATGAACCATTGTGGTTCGGTTTTATGCTCATATACACTTTAGATAAATTCTTAATATTTTTAGATTATTGTTCTAGCCTTAGAATATTAAGAAAAACCTAAGTTTAACTTAGAATTACATTTTATGCTTAGTTAGGTAGACTTTTAGAAAATTGCCTTATAATGCCACATTTTCTACCAATTTATTATTTTTTTTATATATAAAAAAAGTAAAGTTTGTTAATTTATATATAAATTTCATTTTTTATATATTAGTTTAAGTTTTTTTAAAAAAATTAGATTTAAACCTTATACTTATCTCTTAATTTAAAATCCAACCCAATCCTTACCCTATACAAATCAAACATAAAACCAAACCCTAGCCCCCATTTGATTTTCACGGCACTCTCTCCCCCTCTCCCTCTTGATCGACTTCAGCCCTCTCTCCCCTCTCTTTTGTCGATTTCATCAAAAACAAGGATCAGGGTTTCAAGAAACTAGGTTTGTGATCATTGGCATTAAGGTAAACCTCTAATCCTTATCATCTTATGATCTCTCTATGTCATCTCCTCATCTCTCATTCATCTCCTTCTTGAATCCATGAAAATATGCCTAAGATCATCAAATATATGTTCAAAAATGTTTTCATGATGTGTCTAAGGTCCAGTTTGTTTCACCGTAATGTGAAGAAATGTAATGCAATTGAAATCAAATTCCGTTGTATATTGCGTTTGGTAACATTATTTTGAAAGGAATTAACTTCTTCGAAGTGTTAATATTACTTTAGGTAGAGGAATGTCATTATGTAACTAACATTGATGGAATTAAAATCATTTCCAATCATGTGCATTACGGTGAAACAAATGGGACCTAAGAGTTTTTACAATAAAAAAACTAGGTTTTCATTCCTCAAACTTCTATATACATGAAACTGGTTTCTGGACATAAAGCTTGGTCGTGTTTGGGAAGGCATAACAGGGTCTATTCGTGGAGTTTTTAATTTATTGGGTCTAGAATGTAGTGTTTTGAGTCTAGTTTCACCACAATTAGGGTTTGTGATTTTTGAAGGTCGTTTGGTCGGTCAAAAGTATTTTTCCATAGAGGTGCGCAAGCTGTCAGTGTATTCGACAGATTAGAGGGTAAAATTTTTGGTTTTTAAACCCATTCAAAACTTAGTATTTTCAAACAATATTTTTACTGTAGCATGTTAATAGAGTCTAGATTATTCTATAAAGTTTTCGTGAATTTTAGATGTCACTTACTTTTTTTACAAAATTCGAACATTCTGTTGCGCATGTGCAGGTGTTTTTCTGTCAGTAGTAGCTTTCATTAATATTTATAAATATCTATCTAAGTTGGTTTATTCTGGAAAAATTACATGATGTAGTAGGGACATTGAACCTACTTCAATATAAATTTGATGATCAAAATCGGACGTTTAGTATTTTCTAAAAATACTTAAGGTCAGCCTACAGAACCAGAAAACTTGAACTGTAGCATTAGGTTAATACCAAACAATTCCACATGCCCTTGGGCTATACTAGGGTGTTCAAACACCTACATAAGTGACTCATGTACATTATTACTTGTTGTAGATTCCGCACCTATTCCTCCGCAAGATTAGGATGCATTGAGAAGCTGAGGTGAGTACTCGCAGCCCCTTTTTCGTGCATATCTTTTGGGGGAAAATGACACACAACATGTTTTACTATACAGTGTTTTAAACTTTTTAATGACAATTGTATGTTGCATGATATGTGTTTATGTGAACTTATACTTGATTATGCTATGGGATGACTATATTTCTATAACCCGTGTTGGGTTTGTTGGAGTATGCCCACTGACACACGTACGCCAAATGATCACTACCGATGATGTATGGGCCTATCGGGTCACACACCGGGGGCTGACCTTGACAACTACCTAAAAAAGATGAAGGTGAGAAAGGATAAATAATGATAGTTGGTTTCCAGCAGGGGTTAGCGACGCTAATCCTGGCGTCGCTAATTAAGCCGCGTTAGCGGCGCTAACCATACGGTTAGCGCCGCTAACCCTGCCTGACAGAAACAACTTTATTCTTTTCACCTCTTCTTTCCACCAATGCATGGTGTTCTCATGATGAGGCTTGGGGCCGACCAGGGAAGCTCTGGGGTCATGTACCTCTCTATATAACACATGCATGTCTCACTCTCTAATACTCTTGGATATATTGAAAAAGAAATTCACTTAGAACATTTTGAGTTGCTAAGTAACAAGAGAGAAAAGAGAGAGAGTTTCCTGGAATGTTTGGTGGTTTGTTCCAGAAGGCTAGTCTCGTGAAGATTAGCTGCAAGGGTTGCTAGTACAACAAGGTTGCCTTGTGTCTCGGTGTGGACTATGATTTTGAGAAAGGAGTTCGAGAAGGAGATCAAGGCCGGAGCTAGACTTCCACACAACCGCCAGAGACATCTAGGGTATAAATCTTTCTCTCCTTTCTGTTTTAGTTGCATAACTTGGCTGTAGAGTTAGATCCATTGATGGGGTTCATATTGTGGTTTCCTTTTATGTTTAAAAATTCGTTTTTGAGCTTGCATGCTTCCGTTGCGCTGTACCACGAACCCCAACAGTGGTATCAGAGCCAGCTCTACACTGGTTTTGCACTAAATGGCCAAGAAAATCCGAAAAATGTGATTTTTGGTTCTGTCCAGTTTTTAGCGGCGCTAAATTTTCTATGTTAGCGGCGCTAAACCTTAGTTAACGGCGCTAAAGTCGGAGTCAACAGTCCTCTTTGTTAAACTGACTTGTTTTAATGTCGTCTCGCGATAGCGGCGCTAAACTGAGTTAGCGGCGCTAACTCGTTATAGTTAGCGGCGCTAACACCTTACTGGCAGAATGCATGGTTTTGCCTTAAATCAATTTTGTTGGATTTTTGGGCTATTTGTACTTGCTGGAATTGTTCCAGATTTGAGTTGTGATTTGATTAAAGTTGCCTTATGTCTTGGTTGATGTATTTATATGTGGATTAACATTTAGGCATGAAAATGATTAATTGCATATACTTACATTGTGTATATATGACTATGGAATTTTGACTTGTTTGAGGTTCCTAATGCATATGTACATAGGATTATGAGTGCCTTGAGTGATTAGATAATCTTAACCAAGACATATAAGATTACATGGTTTTATGTGGCACACCATGTGTAGTGTTGATTTCTTGTATGTGGTTATGATATTAGAATCCGGTAACTTTATGAGCCATAGGACCTATGTGATGTGTTTGGTTGTTTAGATTAATGTATTAATTCATTTGGTGGTTTGTACCACATTGGTTAGTAATAATTAATCTATTTATTCGGTTTGTAATTTTAACGGCTTGCATGCCGATTTCGTATTCTTTGTAATTTGTAGAATTAGCTTAGAATAGAAATTGTGGCTTGCATGCCATTTCCTTTTAAATTTGTAAATTGTAAAAGGTGAACCGAAGCAACCAACAAGAACCGTATGGAGGGTGTCTTGGCGTACTTGGATCCGGAGGTCGGTAGGAGACGCAATGGATCAAGTGGGAGGAGCACACATCGGGTCATTCGGTCTAGTCCTTAGATGACTTAGTCTTGCCCGTTGGCTCACGGGCAAGACGCATAGGATTTGGCTCGTTACCGGATTATATTACATGCGTGGTTGATTTTATTTATATATTTTCTTGCATGGATGTTTAGGTTCTTCGCATGCTAGAAAATTTTTCAAAATAATAAAATCAAAGAGTTTTAAATTGGTTTACAAACTCCGCGCGCCACATAGACAAGAATTGGTTAAAAATGTTTTAACCGGAAAAACTAAAACCCGTTTTTCAAAAGTAAATCTCACACCACCCGTAAGATGACACCGCCCGATTCTAGTGAAACAAGATCGGTTTGTCGAGCTCTAGCCGAGACAGGTTTTGCGTAACTGTGTGGAAGGCGCGTGTGGCAACTCGCAAGGTCGGTTGTCGAGCTCTAGCCGAGCCGGCCATTGGGCTAGAGTACCACCGTGTATCTTGACGGACGATTTACAATTCCAAGACTTAAAACGCATTGGTAGTTGTCGAGCTCTAGCCGAGCTATCAAAGTGGGTTAATGAGGAATTGGTGTGGAGGGATCAAACATGCCAAATGGGTGCTAAGAGTACCTAGGATCCCGCAAGTGCCTAAGAGTTGTGATCACGGATTGCAATTGGTAAATAGTTTACCGGCCTAAAATAGCTCTATGAAGTGATCCGCGGAAAACCCGTCATGGATTAAAGTATTTTGAGGTTCTTAGCCCTTGTTAATATAGTTTGTTTTTATAACAAGAGGGTAATTATCTTAACAAGGATTTAATACAACAATAACTAACCATTTCATACTTTGCTTGTAGATGGCATCTACTAGCAACACCAACACCACCAACATGTCACTCCGTCCATTTTTGGAGAAGGAGAAACTCACAGGGCCAAACTTTATGGATTGACATAGGACTTTGAGAATTGTCCTACGTCATGAAATGAAGCTAGAGGTCCTTGAGTCACCTCTTCCGGAGGCTCCTGCTACCAACGCGGCGAGGGCCATCCGCGAGGCGTATGAAAAACGTCTCAAGGACACAAATGACGTGACTTGCCTTATGCTAACGACCATGAGTCCCGAATTGCAAAGGCAATTCGAGAAAGTGAGTGCGTTTGAGATGATTTCTCAGCTGAAGGACATGTTCCAACAGCGAGCTAGGCAAGAACTCTATGAGTGCGTCAAGGCCTTCATCGGTTGCCGGATGCAGGAGGGCGGCAATGTGAGCTCCCACGTACTTAAGATGAAAGGGTACGTGGATCAGCTCGAGGAGTTGGGCTTTCCCATGGGGAAGGAGTTGGCGGTTGATATCATCCTCCAATCCTTGCCTCCCGCATATGGTCCGTTCATCGTGAACTTCCATATGCATAGTATGGACAAGTCCATTATGGAATTGCATGGCATGCTAAAGACCACCGAGGGCGAGCTTGCCAAGTCAAAGCCCACCACCTCCACTGCCGTTCTAACCATCAACGAGGGTGGTAACAAGCGGAAGCAACCCGCTTCGGGCTCCAAAGGGAAAGGAAAGAAGAAGGCCAAGGCCCAAGGGCCGAAGCCCAAACCTAACCCAACCCCGGAGCCGAAGGGGAAGCAAGTGGCTCCCGCTGCCACCTCACCGGAAGAGGCAACCTGCTACTTCTGCGGGGAGAAGGGTCACTACCGGCGTAGTTGCCCCAAGTACACGGAGGAGCTCAAGAAGCTTCGCTCTAAAGGTGCCGCTGCCTCCGGTACGTACATGATTGAACTCCATAACACTTCTACTTCTAACGCCTGGGTTTTAGACAGCGGGTGTGGTACTCACGTTTGTAATAATGTGCAGGTACTAAGAAGAAGTAGGGACTTGGTTGATGGAGAGCTGGATCTCATCATGGGAAACAAGGCGGTTGTCCCGGTTGAGAAGATTGGGAGTGTGGAGCTCGCCTTTCCTTCCGGCTTATCTATTGTTTTGTTAAATGTATCTTTTGCGCCCTGTGTGGCAAGAAACATTATTTCATTGTATGCCTTGTATGACGATGGTTTTACTTTTAAATTTGAGAATGGTAGCATTTTATGTTACAAAGATCATGTCTTTTATTTCAAAGCATTTCCATGTCATGGCATATATGAAACAAGCGTAAGCTTGCAAAGCACTAGATCAATCATGAATGTTGATTCGGGTCCCAAAAACGTTTTGGATAAATTGTCTCTATGGCATGGTCGGTTAGGCCACATAAACAAGAAACGCATCGCCAAGCTCCAAGTGGATGGGATCTTGGAATCATTTGACTACGGGTCTAATGACGTATGCGAATCTTGTATATTGGGCAAGATGACCAAAGCACCCTTCACCGGAGTTTGTGAGAGGGCGCAAGACTTGTTGGATATCGTTCACACGGATGTGTGTGGTCCGTTCAAGCATGCCACAAGAGATCATTCCCGCTACTTCGTTACCTTTATTGATGATTATAGTCGATACGGGTATGTCTACTTGTTGAGACAAAAGTCAGATACCTTTGAGTCATTTAAGACTTATCAAAACGAGGTAGAAAATCAACTAGGGAAAAGGATTAAGATGCTACGATCTGATAGAGGCGGTGAGTATCTTAGTTCCGAGTTCCGTGAACATCTAAGGGATTGTGGGATTATCTCGCAATTAACCCCTCCTAGGACGCCACAATTAAATGGTGTAGCCGAGAGGAGGAACCGAACATTGTTGGATATGGTTCGGTCTATGATGGTTCGTACGGACGTTCCCGTTACGTTTTGGGGATATGCGCTTGAGACGGCCGGTAGAATCCTTAACCTTGTACCAACAAAGAAGGTTAAGAAAACACCGTATGAGATGTGGCATGGAAAGGTTCCATCCATTTCATATTTAAAGGTCTGGGGTTGTCCTGCCTACGTGAGACGTGAGGCTGAGGACAAATTGGAGCCCAGGGCCGAAAGGTGCTTTTTCATTGGTTATCCCGCCGGGTCTATGGGATATTTGTTTTACAAATCTTCGGAGAACAAGGTATTTGTTGCTCGAAGGGCAGTGTTCCTTGAGAGGGAACTGCTATCCAAAGACGCTAGTGGGAGAAAGGTTGATCCTGAAGAAATTCAAGAGACTGCCAATGTAGAACCTGATGTTGGGACTAGCTCACAACCTGAGAGGGTTGATTCTCAGCATGATGAAGCTGGAGATGATGTAAACCCGTTGCCTATTAGAAGATCTGGTAGAAGTCGGCATGAGCCAAAGATATATGGTTTTCACATATCTGAGGGCACCGACATGGTAGTGGTCTCTGATGAGCCTACCAAATACCAGGACGCTGTGGTGGGCCCTGAGTCCGCCAAGTGGCTAGAGGCAATGGAATCCGAGATTCAGTCCATGTCGGATAATCAAGTCTGGGACTTGGTTGATCCCGTGCCGGGGTGCAAACCCGTAGGGTGCAAGTGGGTCTTCAAGAAGAAGATCGGCATGGATGGCGAGGTAGACACCTTCAAGGCCCGACTGGTGGCTAAGGGTTTCACTCAAACTCATGGTATAGACTATGAGGAAACCTTTTCACCGGTGGCTATGATGAAGTCTATCCGGATACCTTTGGCCATTGCCGCATTTCATGATTATGAGATTTGGCAAATGGACGTCAAAACCGCGTTCCTTAATGGAACACTAGCAGAGGATGTGTATATGACACAGCCTGAGGGTTTTGTACATCCTGAGTTTCCGGATAAAGTCTGCAAGCTTAAGAAATCCATTTATGGGCTTAAGCAAGCCTCTCGGAGCTGGAACCTGTGCTTCGACGAGAAGGTCAAAGAGTTTGGCTTCTCTAAAAGCAAGGATGAGCCATGCGTTTACATTAGAGCTAGTGGGAGCATAGTTGTATTCCTAGTTCTTTATGTAGATGATATTCTACTAATTGGGAACGACGTCCCAACTTTGCAAGGGGTAAAAGCCTGGCTAGGGAGTTGTTTCTCAATGAAGGATCTTGGGGATGCAGCTTACATTCTTGGGATCAAGATCTATAGAGATAGATCCCGCAGGTTGATCGGATTGAGCCAGAGTACGTACATAGACAAGGTCCTAAAGAGATTTAGGATGGAGGATTCCAAGAAGGGGTTCATACCTATGTCGCAAGCCCGAGTTCCCCTGAGGAACGGGAAGTAATGAGTCGAGTTCCATATGCTTCGGCAATTGGCTCGATCATGTACGCCATGTTATGTACTAGGCCTGATATATCTTGTTCATTGAGTATGACAAGTAGATATCAAGCCAATCCTGGTGAAGCTCATTGGATGGCAGTAAAGAACATTCTCAAGTATCTTCGGAGGACTAAGGAGATGTTCTTGGTGTATCGAGGTGCGGAAGAGCTACGGGTGACTGGTTACTCCGATGCTAGCTTCCAAACCGATCGGGACGACTGCCGATCTCAATCGGGGTTTGTGTTCCTGCTCAATGGTGGTGCTATTTCCTGGAGAAGCTCCAAGCAAGACACTGTGGCCGATTCTACCACCGAGTCGGAGTATATTGCGGCCAGTGAAGCTGTGAAGGAGGCTGTATGGATGAAGAAATTCATCCAAGATCTGGGAGTGGTTCCTAGCATTGCCGACCCTGTTGAGGTGTTCTGTGACAACGAGGGTGCGGTTGCTCTTGCCAAGGAACCAAGGTCTCACCGACGCACGAGACATATTCCGCGGAAGTATCATTACATCCGGGACGTGGTCGAATGTGGAGACATTGTTATCAGCAGAGTACACACGGATAGCAATGTGGCGGATCCGTTCACCAAACCTTTATCGCAAGCAAAGCATGACGCTCATACTCGAGCTATTGGGATTAGATTTGCTAGTGATTTGGTTTGATCATGCCTTTGTATTTGGTTAGTATATTTGATGTATTTACCCTTTTGGGAACATGAAGCAGTATTGTATTTATTGTATTTATCGATTATTAAATGAGATTTAGTAATACGCAAGTTGCGGGTATTTCTTTAAATCTTTACTGTGTTCCAACTTAGCATGTTTTGCTCTTCCCTGAATGCGCAATCATACTAAATGTCCACAGTCGGTCATTCTTCTCTGGAAGGAATTATGAACTAAGACTGAGGGAAGTAATTGGTCATGTGTCCAATGGGGATTGGGGCACGGGGACACAATTCTTTGCCTGTACTTGAAAGTGTTTCAAGTGACTGGACGACCCACACCTGATTTTACTTTGTGGTACATGTCATAAGTAAATCGGGATGATAATATCAGTTCATCCTCAGACTGGAGATGCACGTGGCTGCATCACTTTGGTTTGCTTTGTTCTAATTACTTTCAAACGCAGTCCGTAACTGGTTGTTATAAAGGGAGTAGTTGGGCAGAGTATGATCATTGTGGTGGGCAGTGTGAGTCAAAGGAATTTGTTCCTCTGTTAAGAGAGATATCCTTGGGCCCCTCGATGATTGGTCACTGACACCAAAATGCATGGCCATGCTCAAAGCTTGCAATAATTTTTGATTGATTGCAACTTGTATATGTTGGTCACCACCAATCTAGATCGAGAAACATAATCGTGAACGAACGGAGAATGACTTAGTACCATGTCTCGTGTTCACATGGATATCGTGTAACAAAAGGATGATTGATCACTTATCGATAGGACCTTTTCACATGGGTTGCAGATTGGTTTTTGTGCTGAAGACAAATACCCATACTGACTTGGGGGCAGAGATGTCTTACTAGAGGCCGCTCTCTGTCTGTGATGCATTGGGTACGGTGAGTCATGTGCAAGTGGGAGTCTGTTGGAGTATGCCCACTGACACACGTACGCCAAATGATCACTACCGATGATGTATGGGCCTATCGGGTCACACACCGGGGGCTGACCTTGACAACTACCTAAAAAAGATGAGGGTGAGAAAGGATAAATAATGATAGTTGGTTTCCAGCAGGGGTTAGCGGCGCTAATCCTGGCGTCGCTAATTAAGCCGCGTTAGCGGCGCTAACCATGGGAGGTTAGCGGCGCTAACCCTGCCTGACAGAAACAACTTTATTCTTTTCACCTCTTCTTTCCACCAATGCATGGTGTTCTCATGATGAGGCTTGGGGCCGACCAGGGATGCTCTGGGGTCATGTACCTCTCTATATAACACATGCATGTCTTACTCTCTAATACTCTTGGATATATTGAAAAAGAAATTCACTTAGAACATTTTGAGTTGCTAAGTAACAAGAGAGAAAAGAGAGAGAGTTTCCTGGAAAGTTTGGTGGTTTGTTCCAGAAGGCTAGTCTCGTGAAGATTAGCTGCAAGGGTTGCTAGTACAACAAGGTTGCCTTGTGTCTCGGTGTGGACTACGATTTTGAGAAAGGAGTTCGAGAAGGAGATCAAGGCCGGAGCTAGACTTCCACACAACCGCCAGAGACATCTAGGGTATAAATCTTTCTCTCCTTTCTGTTTTAGTTGCATAACTTGGCTGTAGAGTTAGATCCATTGATGGGGTTCATATTGTGGTTTCCTTTTATGTTTAAAAATTCGTTTTTGAGCTTGCATGCTTCCGTTGCGCTGTACCACGAACCCCAACAGTGGTATCAGAGCCAGCTCTACACTGGTTTTGCACTAAATGGCCAAGAAAATCCGAAAAATGTGATTTTTGGTTCTGTCCAGTTTTTAGCGGCGCTAAATTTTCTATGTTAGCGGCGCTAAACCTTAGTTAACGGCGCTAAAGTCGGAGTCAACAGTCCTCTTTGTTAAACTGACTTGTTTTAATGTCGTCTCGCGATAGCGGCGCTAAACTGAGTTAGCGGCGCTAACTCGTTATAGTTAGCGGCGCTAACACCTTACTGGCAGAATGCATGGTTTTGCCTTAAATCAATTTTGTTGGATTTTTGGGCTATTTGTACTTGCTGGAATTGTTCCAGATTTGAGTTGTGATTTGATTAAAGTTGCCTTATGTCTTGGTTGATGTATTTATATGTGGATTAACATTTAGGCATGAAAATGATTAATTGCATATACTTACATTGTGTATATATGACTATGGAATTTTGACTTGTTTGAGGTTCCTAATGCATATGTACATAGGATTATGAGTGCCTTGAGTGATTAGATAATCTTAACCAAGACATATAAGATTACATGGTTTTATGTGGCACACCATGTGTAGTGTTGATTTCTTGTATGTGGTTATGATATTAGAATCCGGTAACTTTATGAGCCATAGGACCTATGTGATGTGTTTGGTTGTTTAGATTAATGTATTAATTCATTTGGTGGTTTGTACCACATTGGTTAGTAATAATTAATCTATTTATTCGGTTTGTAATTTTAACGGCTTGCATGCCGATTTCGTATTCTTTGTAATTTGTAGAATTAGCTTAGAATAGAAATTGTGGCTTGCATGCCATTTCCTTTTAAATTTGTAAATTGTAAAAGGTGAACCGAAGCAACCAACAAGAACCGTATGGAGGGTGTCTTGGCGTACTTGGATCCGGAGGTCGGTAGGAGACGCAATGGATCAAGTGGGAGGAGCACACATCGGGTCATTCGGTCTAGTCCTTAGATGACTTAGTCTTGCCCGTTGGCTCACGGGCAAGACGCATAGGATTTGGCTCGTTACCGGATTATATTACATGCGTGGTTGATTTTATTTTATATATTTTCTTGCATGGATGTTTAGGTTCTTCGCATGCTAGAAAATTTTTCAAAATAATAAAATCAAAGAGTTTTAAATTGGTTTACAAACTCCGCGCGCCACATAGACAAGAATTGGTTAAAAATGTTTTAACCGGAAAAACTAAAACCCGTTTTTCAAAAGTAAATCTCACACCACCCGTAAGATGACACCGCCCGATTCTAGTGAAACAAGATCGGTTTGTCAAGCTCTAGCCGAGACCGGTTTTGCGTAACTGTGTGGAAGGCGCGTGTGGCAACTCGCAAGGTCGGTTGTCGAGCTCTAGCCGAGCCGGCCATTGGGCTAGAGTACCACCGTGTATCTTGACGGACGATTTACAATTCCAAGACTTAAAACGCATTGGTAGTTGTCGAGCTCTAGCCGAGCTATCAAAGTGGGTTAATGAGGAATTGGTGTGGAGAGATCAAACATGCCAAATGGGTGCTAAGAGTACCTAGGATCCCGCAAGTGCCTAAGAGTTGTGATCACGGATTTCAATTGGTAAATAGTTTACCGGCCTAAAATAGCTCTATGAAGTGATCCGCGGAAAACCCGTCATGGATTAAAGTATTTTGAGGTTCTTAGCCCTTGTTAATATAATTTGTTTTTATAACAAGAGGGTAATTATCTTAACAAGGATTTAATACAACAATAACTAACCATTTCGTACTTTGCTTGTAGATGGCATCTACTAGCAACACCAACACCACCAACATGTCACTCCGTCCATTTTTGGAGAAGGAGAAACTCACAGGGCCAAACTTTATGGATTGGCATAGGACTTTGAGAATTGTCCTACGTCATGAAATGAAGCTAGAGGTCCTTGAGTCACCTCTTCCGGAGGCTCCTGCTACCAACGCGGCGAGGGCCGTCCGCGAGGCGTATGAAAAACGTCTCAAGGACACAAATGACGTGACTTGCCTTATGCTAACGACCATGAGTCCCGAATTGCAAAGGCAATTCGAGAAAGTGAGTGCGTTTGAGATGATTTCTCAGCTGAAGGACATGTTCCAACAGCGAGCTAGGCAAGAACTCTATGAGTGTGTCAAGGCCTTCATCGGTTGCCGGATGCAGGAGGGCGGCAATGTGAGCTCCCACGTACTTAAGATGAAAGGGTACGTGGATCAGCTCGAGGAGTTGGGCTTTCCCATGGGGAAGGAGTTGGCGGTTGATATCATCCTCCAATCCTTGCCTCCCGCATATGGTCCGTTCATCGTGAACTTCCATATGCATAGTATGGACAAGTCCATTATGGAATTGCATGGCATGCTAAAGACCGCCGAGGGCGAGCTTGCCAAGTCAAAGCCCACCACCTCCACTGCCGTTCTAACCATCAACGAGGGTGGTAACAAGCGGAAGCAACCCGCTTCGGGCTCCAAAGGGAAAGGAAAGAAGAAGGCCAAGGCCCAAGGGCCGAAGCCCAAACCTAACCCAACCCCGGAGCCGAAGGGGAAGCAAGTGGCTCCCGCTGCCACCTCACCGGAAGAGGCAACCTGCTACTTCTGCGGGGAGAAGGGTCACTACCGGCGTAGTTGCCCCAAGTACACGGAGGAGCTCAAGAAGCTTCGCTCTAAAGGTGCCGCTGCCTCCGGTACGTACATGATTGAACTCCATAACACTTCTACTTCTAACGCCTGGGTTTTAGACAGCGGGTGTGGTACTCACGTTTGTAATAATGTGCAGGTACTAAGAAGAAGTAGGGACTTGGTTGATGGAGAGCTGGATCTCATCATGGGAAACAAGGCGGTTGTCCCGGTTGAGAAGATTGGGAGTGTGGAGCTCGCCTTTCCTTCCGGCTTATCTATTGTTTTGTTAAATGTATCTTTTGCGCCCTGTGTGGCAAGAAACATTATTTCATTGTATGCCTTGTATGACGATGGTTTTACTTTTAAATTTGAGAATGGTAGCATTTTATGTTACAAAGATCATGTCTTTTATTTCAAAGCATTTCCATGTCATGGCATATATGAAACAAGCGTAAGCTTGCAAAGCACTAGATAAACCATGAATGTTGATTCGGGTCCCAAAAACGTTTTGGATAAATTGTCTCTATGGCATGGTCGGTTAGGCCACATAAACAAGAAACGCATCGCCAAGCTCCAAGTGGATGGGATCTTGGAATCATTTGACCACGGGTCTAATGACGTATGCGAATCTTGTATATTGGGCAAGATGACCAAAGCACCCTTCACCGGTGTTTGTGAGAGGGCGCAAGACTTGTTGGATATCGTTCACACGGATGTGTGTGGTCCGTTCAAGCATGCCACAAGGGATCATTCCCGCTACTTCGTTACCTTTATTGATGATTATAGTCGATACGGGTATGTCTACTTGTTGAGACAAAAGTCAGATACCTTTGAGGTATTTAAGACTTATCAAAACGAGGTAGAAAATCAACTAGGGAAAAGGATTAAGATGCTACGATCTGATAGAGGCGGTGAGTATCTTAGTTCCGAGTTCCGTGAACATCTAAGGGATTGTGGGATTATCTCGCAATTAACCCCTCCTAGGACGCCACAATTAAATGGTGTAGCCGAGAGGAGGAACCGAACATTGTTGGATATGGTTCGGTCTATGATGGTTCGTACGGACGTTCCCGTTACGTTTTGGGGATATGCGCTTGAGACGGCCGGTAGAATCCTTAACCTCGTACCAACAAAGAAGGTTAAGAAAACACCGTATGAGATGTGGCATGGAAAGGTTCCATCCATTTCATATTTAAAGGTCTGGGGTTGTCCTGCCTACGTGAGACGTGAGGCTGAGGACAAATTGGAGCCCAGGGCCGAAAGGTGCTTTTTCATTGGTTATCCCGCCGGGTCTATGGGATATTTGTTTTACAAACCTTCGGAGAACAAGGTATTTGTTGCTCGAAGGGCAGTGTTCCTTGAGAGGGAACTGCTATCCAAAGACGCTAGTGGGAGAAAGGTTGATCCTGAAGAAATTCAAGAGACTGCCAATGTAGAACCTGATGTTGGGACTAGCTCACAACCTGAGAGGGTTGATTCTCAGCATGATGAAGCTGGAGATGATGTAAACCCGTTGCCTATTAGAAGATCTGGTAGAAGTCGGCATGAGCCAAAGAGATATGGTTTTCACATATCTGAGGGCACCGACATGGTAGTGGTCTCTGATGAGCCTACCAAATACCAGGACGCTGTGGTGGGCCCTGAGTCCGCCAAGTGGCTAGAGGCAATGGAATCCGAGATTCAGTCCATGTCGGATAATCAAGTCTGGGACTTGGTTGATCCCGTGCCGGGGTGCAAACCCGTAGGGTGCAAGTGGGTCTTCAAGAAGAAGATCGGCATGGATGGCGAGGTAGACACCTTCAAGGCCCGACTGGTGGCTAAGGGTTTCACTCAAACTCATGGTATAGACTATGAGGAAACCTTTTCACCGGTGGCTATGATGAAGTCTATCCGGATACTTTTGGCCATTGCCGCATTTCATGATTATGAGATTTGGCAAATGGACGTCAAAACCGCGTTCCTTAATGGAACACTAGCAGAGGATGTGTATATGACACAGCCTGAGGGTTTTGTACATCCTGAGTTTCCGGATAAAGTCTGCAAGCTTAAGAAATCCATTTATGGGCTTAAGCAAGCCTCTTGGAGCTGGAACCTGTGCTTCGACGAGAAGGTCAAAGAGTTTGGCTTCTCTAAAAGCAAGGATGAGCCATGCGTTTACATTAGAGCTAGTGGGAGCATAGTTGTATTCCTAGTTCTTTATGTAGATGATATTCTACTAATTGGGAACGACGTCCCAACTTTGCAAGGGGTAAAAGCCTGGCTAGGGAGTTGTTTCTCAATGAAGGATCTTGGGGATGCAGCTTACATTCTTGGGATCAAGATCTATAGAGATAGATCCCGCAGGTTGATCGGATTGAGCCAGAGTACGTACATAGACAAGGTCCTAAAGACATTTAGGATGGAGGATTCCAAGAAGGGGTTCATACCTATGTCGCAAGCCCGAGTTCCCCTGAGGAACGGGAAGTAATGAGTCGAGTTCCATATGCTTCGGCAATTGGCTCGATCATGTACGCCATGTTATGTACTAGGCCTGATATATCTTGTTCATTGAGTATGAAAAGTAGATATCAAGCCAATCCTGGTGAAGCTCATTGGATGGCAGTAAAGAACATTCTCAAGTATCTTCGGAGGACTAAGGAGATGTTCTTGGTGTATGGAGGTGCGGAAGAGCTACGGGTGACTGGTTACTCCGATGCTAGCTTCCAAACCGATCGAGACGACTGCCGATCTCAATCGGGGTTTGTGTTCCTGCTCAATGGTGGTGCTATTTCCTGGAGAAGCTCCAAGCAAGACACTGTGGCCGATTCTACCACCGAGTCGGAGTATATTGCGGCCAGTGAAGCTGTGAAGGAGGCTGTATGGATGAAGAAATTCATCCAAGATCTGGGAGTGGTTCCTAGCATTGCCGACCCTGTTGAGGTGTTCTGTGACAACGAGGGTGCGGTTGCTCTTGCCAAGGAACCAAGGTCTCACCGACGCACGAGACATATTCCGCGGAAGTATCATTACATCCGGGACGTGGTCGAATGTGGAGACATTGTTATCAGCAGAGTACACACGGATAGCAATGTGGCGGATCCGTTCACCAAACCTTTATCGCAAGCAAAGCATGACGCTCATACTCGAGCTATTGGGATTAGATTTGCTAGTGATTTGGTTTGATCATGCCTTTGTATTTGGTTAGTATATTTGATGTATTTACCCTTTTGGGAACATGAAGCAGTATTGTATTTATTGTATTTATCGATTATTAAATGAGATTTAGTAATACGCAAGTTGCGGGTATTTCTTTAAATCTTTACTGTGTTCCAACTTAGCATGTTTTGCTCTTCCCTGAATGTGCAAGCATACTAAATGTCCACAGTCGGTCATTCTTCTCGGGAAGGAATTATGAACTAAGACTGAGGGAAGTAATTGGTCATGTGTCCAATGGGGATTGGGGCACGGGGACGCAATTCTTTGCCTGTACTTGAAAGTGTTTCAAGTGACTGGACGACCCACACCTGATTTTACTTTGTGGTACATGTCATAAGTAAATCGGGATGATAATATCAGTTCATCCTCAGACTAGAGATGCACGTGGCTGCATCACTTTGGTTTGCTTTGTTCTAATTACTTTCAAACGCAGTCCGTAACTGGTTGTTATAAAGGGAGTAGTTGGGCAGAGTATGATCACTGTGGTGGGTAGTGTGAGTCAAAGGAATTTGTTCCTCTGTTTAGAGAGATATCCTTGGGCCCCTCGATGATTGGTCGCTGACACCAAAATGCATGGCCATGCTCAAAGCTTGCAATAATTTTTGATTGATTGCAACTTGTATATGTTGGTCACCACCAATCTAGATCGAGAAACATAATCGTGAACGAACGGAGAATGACTTAGTACCATGTCTCGTGTTCACATGGATATCGTGTAACAAAAGGATGATTGATCACTTATCGATAGGACCTTTTCACATGGGTTGCAGATTGGTTTTTGTGCTGAAGACAAATACCCATACTGACTTGGGGGCAGAGATGTCTTACTAGAGGCCGCTCTCTGTCTGTGATGCATTGGGTACGGTGAGTCATGTGCAAGTGGGAGTCTGTTGGAGTATGCCCACTGACACACGTACGCCAAATGATCACTACCGATGATGTATGGGCCTATCGGGTCACACACCGGGGGCTGACCTTGACAACTACCTAAAAAAGATGAGGGTGAGAAAGGATAAATAATGATAGTTGGTTTCCAGCAAGGGTTAGCGGCGCTAATCCTGGCATCGCTAATTAAGCCGCGTTAGCGGCGCTAACCATGGGAGGTTAGCGGCGCTAACCGTTGGCGGTTAGCGGCGCTAACCCTGCCTGACAGAAACAACTTTATTCTTTTCACCTCTTCTTTCCACCAATGCATGGTGTTCTCATGATGAGGCTTGGGGCCGACCAGGGAAGCTCTGGGGTTATGTACCTCTCTATATAACACATGCATGTCTTACTCTCTAATACTCTTGGATATATTGAAAAAGAAATTCACTTAGAACATTTTGAGTTGCTAAGTAACAAGAGAGAAAAGAGAGAGAGTTTCCTGGAATGTTTGGTGGTTTGTTCCAGAAGGCTAGTCTCATGAAGATTAGCTGCAAGGGTTGCTAGTACAACAAGGTTGCCTTGTGTCTCGGTGTGGACTACGATTTTGAGAAAGGAGTTCGAGAAGGAGATCAAGGCCGGAGCTAGACTTCCACACAACCGCCAGAGACATCTAGGGTATAAATCTTTCTCTCCTTTCTGTTTTAGTTGCATAACTTGGCTGTAGAGTTAGATCCATTGATGGGGTTCATATTGTGGTTTCCTTTTATGTTTAAAAATTCGTTTTTGAGCTTGCATGCTTCCGTTGCGCTGTACCACGAACCCCAACAGGGTTATGACTATGAGATGACTATATATTATTATGAGCCAACTTATGTTCCCGGCCGGCTGGAGTTTGTTGGAAGACTAATTACTCTTGAACAGTTGGGGTTCGGTTAATTCTATGTTGATGACTAATTACTCTTGAACCAAAGTGTTTCGGTTATTGCTATGCTCAAATTGCAAGTGCTTTACTATTATGCGACAATTGTCAAAACTACATGCTATACACGGTAACATGATTCCTATTTAAACTTATGAGCTCACCAACCTTTGTGTTGACATTTTTAGAGTGTTCATTTTCAGGTAATGCTAACAACGATAACTAAGGATGCTTAGAAGGCTAACTGGACTTTTAGAAAGACTCAGCTAGTGCAAGGCTACTTTTAGGCTTCGGACATAACTTTTGAACTATCTCTTTTATTTTGATTGTTGGTTTTGGGCTTGTTGCCCCGTATACCTGTCCCGGGTTGTGGGATTTTCATTTACTCATTCTCTTTCATTGCTTTTGACTATGCTGCCATGAATATCGACTTATGCAGCACAAGTCCCCTCTTGTGTCGGGGAAACGTTGTGACACGTTGAGTATTTGCATTTAGTGTTTCTCTATTGCTGGGAAAATGATCTCATCAGTTAAGATTTGATGAGACAAAGTTAAGTTTGTAAGATGTGTTCTAAATATAACTTAAACTGAATTATGAGGCTTGATCAGACTGAACACTTATAGTGAGGCTTGATCAGACTGAACACTTATAGTGTTTCAGACTGAGCATAAGTTGAATATAAGCTGAGCATATGTTCGATCAGCTTAGACTATATCTTAGTAAGATTATCAATGTGTTTGATAAGCTGTGTATGTCACCTAAGATATAGGTTGAGTATTCAGCCTATTGTGTTTCAAGCTGAGTGACTCAGAGTATATACTGAGTCAGCTCAACAGAGTTGCTAAATAAGTTCTAGCTAACTCTTATGACTTACAGGGATGAGTTAATGTTTGTTTTCGGGTTTGTTCTCGAAGAACTCAGCTTGATGAGTTTCAAGCTGAGTAACTCAGTCCGAGTAAGAAGTCAGTTTAAAGAGAATTTAAATATGTTTTAAATTTATCTTTTATTTCTCTATATCTACGGAAAGGATAAGAAGATTCCAAAATCAAGATTGAAGATTGAAGACTCAAGATAAGAAGATTCAAGATTCAAGATTCAAGATTCCGGGTTATCCGTTAGTTAGTTAGCGAATTAAGATAAGTTTTAGTTTGTTAAGATCCGTAGGAACAGGATTATAAATACCTATCATCCTGATAAGTTTTGAGGTACGACTACGACTACAGAGCCAAAAACTCAATGCACCTCAAACCGTATGTGTTACGAATCTTGATTCACTGTTTGTCAGTTCAACGTGATCATGAAACTCACAGATTGCCAAGTTATTTGTGTGTTCGAATATTCACATTTGTTGTGAATTTGGTAAGTTTTCAATTTGTGATTAAATCCTGTTTAGAGAGTCGTCCGGTATTTATAATCATAAGTTGATTATAGATAGCAAAGTTTGATAGATTGAGAGATTTGGTTTACATTAGGTGTTTACATATCAAGTGTTGCTTACTTGATAGAGTCTGTAATCATCTTCTTATTAATATAAAGCAAATCATTCAGTTGTTGTGGTTTGATGTGTGTTAACACTTTTTATTGATTTGTTCAATTTTCCGCAGATGTGTATTCAACCCCCCTTCTACACATTACTTGCTTGATGACCTTCTCACTAAGGGACCAACAACTGGTATCAGAGCAGGCTGGACAATTTCATTCATTGAAAGTTCAAGATTCTGAGAAAGTACACAATGTCTACAAGCAACAATTCATCAAACTTTTCTCAGATGTCTGCCAAGGGCTTTCCCATCTTTGATGGATCTGATTATCCTATGTGGAAATTCAGAGCCATGCTTTTCCCCTAGTCCATTGACAATCGTAGGTACGATGTCATCACTAAAGGACCTATCATCCCCAAGATTTATGTTGTTGTTAGTGATACGTCCGCTGACAAAACAGAAAGAACTGAAAAAGAAGTAAAGAAGCCTGTTGCATCCTGGACAGATGAAGACTGGAAACTGTTCAATCTGGATGACAAGGCAAAGAGTGTTCTGGCGAATTCCCTGACCAATGAGATCTTGCACACTCTGACTTGGTGTCAATCTGCAAAAGAGATCTGGGATACTTTGAGTATCACATATGAGGGCACAGATCTGGTCAAGCAGCAAAAGAAGAATCACCTGAATAGATCTTATGAAAACTTCTTTTCAAAGAAGAACGAAACTTTGCCTGATCTGTTCACAAGGTTTCACTGCTTGATAAATGACCTGCTAAGTGTAGGTGTTAAGAAAGATGAAGCTGAACTTGTGCTGAAATTTTTGGATGTGTTACCAGAAAGGTTCAATGAAGTAACTACAGCACTAAGTGCTGGAGGAACACTACATATGTATAACCTACAGTCCATTTATGGGTTCTTGCTCAATCATTAACATATCACAGAGCACAAGAGAACTTCTCAACAATAATCTAAGGATTCTATGGAAAAAGTTGATATTGCATTAGTTGCACAGAAAAAGAAGAAAGGTTCTAAGCCCTTGGTTGTTGAATCTGAGACTGAGTCAGAATCTCAAGCTGACCACTCAGACTCAGACTCAGGTGATACTGATGATGTTCAGACTATCACTGAGCAGATGGCAATGCTAGCCATACGTTTGAGAAGAGCTCAACGGGGAAGAGGAAGATCTGACAGGGGAAAAGGGAAGAGTTTTTTTTATCCCAAGAATGTTGTGTGCTTCAACTGTCAGAAAAAGGGACATATTGCTGCTGAGTGCAAATCAAAGAAGGTAGAATCAGCATCAGTTGCTGATAAGAATGCTTATAGAGCTGACAAGTATAAAAAGAAATATACTCAGCTCAAGAAAGCAAATCCAGATGACAAAGGGCTCTACGCTGAAACCTGGGATACAGAATCATCTACCTCAGATGATGATGATATTTGTCTAATGAGAGTTTGAACTTGATGAAGTTGATTATGGTTTGTCCGAGTCAACTTTTGAAGCTGACATGAAGGAAGCTGAGGAAAACAGCAAACTTAGTGATTGGGATCCTGCTTCCATGTACAAGGTTAGTAATTTCAACTCTTACACCGATGAAGAAAAGGGTCTTGCATTCTATTATTTGTTAAATTGAATTCAACACTGATTCACAAATTGGCAAATAAAAAATATAAACTCCAAAGCATCAGTGCTTTTGTACATATGGGGTCGACTGGTTGTTGATGGCCGGTAACCACCACCAAAATCGATGCACAACCCAACCATCGAACCATACAACGAAGAAACCCATACACAATCTGTAACACTGTTCTTACTATCACTATTTCAAACAATCGTGGAAGCTTAATTAACAAAATATAATATAATATATACTTGATCAAACACAACTAAACAGGTTTGCTTTACAAATCATTTACAGTGTTACTACAAAACAAGCTCTTTCCAAAAACATCAGATATCAGAGTTAGATCAGTCCCAAAATCCCAGTTTAACTCTTTAATCCATCTACCTGGATTCTCCTGAAAAGAAATCAACAGTGGGGAATTAGCACAAAGCTAAGTGAGAGAATAGATACCACAAACATACAAGGCATCAAGCCCAAACCAACAATGCTCAAACAAACAAGAGAACCGGCGGTGTTGCAACACCTACAACCAAATGCCGGCCAAAGCATAGGTTTACCGATAGCCAAGTTACAACAGACAACAATAATAGTACTTCTTGATTACAACAAATGCTTATCAAGACAAATACTAATACTGTATATCTCTAAACATAGGCCGAGCTGAATAACAACCGCCAAGCTGATCTCACAACAACATGTATATATACAGAAAGGAGCAACAATCAGGTGATATATCTTATACATCCAAGATATATATCCACTCACCGATATCTTCAATGCTCAGGGAACTCAGTTTTGCTTACTACTGAGTCTTGCTACCACCTGAACAAACAACCAACAATCAGTATTTGCTTAATTATCAAACAATAAGTAAAATACTAAAATTAAACATATATGTACATATAAATCCACAAGTACATATCAATTCATGTATATGCAACAATACATCACAATTCACGATTACTCTTTGCTTACTGTAATCCTGTGAATTCATTCAACTCCTTAGCTTAGGCAAATTTAATCATTCCTTTCATAAGCTAAGGCCACAAATTCATGTTCATCTTCAAGTCATCCATAAATTGATCTTTCATAATATGATGTTGACATCCAATGCAATTGATCTTCCATGCAATTCATCTCATTCGAATCGAATACAATTTTCCCATTGCGAATCGCATGCGATTGATTCTATGTGAATCGCATGCGATTGAGCCGAATCGAGTTCCACGTGAACCATTCCATTCCATTCGCATGCGATTGATACTATATATATCGCATGCGATTCAATCACGAAATACAACTAAGTCAAATCCAATGCGATTCTATTCAATGCAATTCATATCCATGCGATTCAAATCAACTATAATCCAATGCGATTCAAGTGATATTCAAATCATTCGATTCAAGTCATATGTAATCCCATGCATTCCAATCATATGCGATTCATATTTAATCGAATGCGAATCAAATCCAGCAAAGGCATTTCTAAGTACAATCATTCAGTGCAATTCAAATCCAACACAGTCCATGCGATTCAAACCAAAGAATCCGGATTTCCTCAAATACCGATTGCTCCATTCTCGAATTCCGATTCATTCATACTTATTATCCAATCATTCATTTCAATCCAGATTTCTACCATTTTTAGCATGCATGTTCTAACATCATTTAAAACACAGAAATGGCATATAAACATATTCATTCTAACATGGATTCTTCCACATGCATCCTATGTTCAACAAATTCTCATCAAAGTAGCATGCAATACAAAGAATCGATTTAAACAACAATTTAATCATGCGAGGATCATAAGATCTAACCTTGTGATGCTTGATTAATAATCTCTAAACTCAAACGAGTTCTTGAAGAACAATCGGTTCTTCTTTGTTCTTCTACTTCCGAGAGTAAACACACACAACACACACAAACACTCTCAACTTTTGCATGCAAGAATGAGAGTGTTGGATACTCTCATTCGGTTATCACACACACAAATGGGGTTAGTGGCACACCTAGAGACTAGGGTGATGACTAACCATCCTTCTCTCGGCCACCTAAACCCCCCACCGCCCCACTAATAATTATTAACATTTAATAAATTGCTTAACACAAAAACAATTAAACACATAGTTAAATTAATTATTTCATATATTTAATTAATCAACAAAATAATTAAAGGTAATCCTACTTAATTACCTTAATTTATCTAGGCCGGTAAGGAGGGTGTTACAAATCTTCCCCCCTTAAGAAGATTCCGTCCTCGGAATCTACTCGCGCTCAAACAAGGTTGGGTAACGACTCCTCATGTCATCCTCTGTTTCCCAAGTCAGGTCTAATCCTAAACTGTGCTTCCACTTTACCAAAACCATCGGTATCTGCTTGTTCCTCAACTTAGTTACTTTATGATTTAACAACTCAACAGGTTTCTCAATCAATCTCTTATTCAAATCTACTCGTAAATCCTGTATTGGTAACACTTGAGTCTGATCCTCTACATTACACTTTCTCAAATAGCAGATATTAAACGTATCATGTATCCCAGCTAACTCATCAGGAAGATCCAAAGCCACAGTCTGATCATTTACTACCTTTCTGATTCTGAACGGACCAATATATCTAGGAGCTAACTTTCCACGTTTCCCAAAGCGTATCACGCCCTTCCACGGAGAAACCTTTAAGTAAACTCGCTCACCCTCAACAAATGTCATTGGTCGACGGCGTGGATCAGCATACATCTTCTGTCTATCTCTTGCGGCTTTCAACTTTTCTCGAGCCACTACAACTTTATCTGCTGTTATCTGAACAATGTCTGGTCCAGCAAACTGTTTCTCTCCTGCCTCTAACCAACAAGTAGGAGTTCTGCATGGTCGTCCATAAAGCATTTCATACGGTGGCATCCCAATGCTAGAATGATAAGAATTATTGTACGCAAATTCAACCAATGGTAGATGCGAATCCCAAGAACCTCCAAATTCTAACACACATGCTCGAAGCATATCCTCCAATGTTTGAATTGTTCTCTCTGATTGGCCATCTGTCTGCGGATGATAAGCTGTACTCAAATGTACTCTCGATCCCAACTCTTGCTGCAATCTATTCCAAAAGTTCGATACAAACCTCGAATCTCTATCTGACACAATCGACAAAGGCACTCCGTGTCTAGAAACAATTTCATCAATATACAGCTTAGCTAACTTACTCAAATTTGCAGTCTCTGCGGTAGCCAGAAAATGTGCACTCTTGGTTAATCTATCCACAATAACCCAAATCATATCATTTCCCTTCTGAGTCCTTGGAAGTTTCGTTACAAAATCCATCGTGATGTGATCCCACTTCCATTCAGGTATTTTCAACTGAGTCAAAGTTCCATACGGCTTCTGATGTTCGGCTTTCACTTGTGAACATATATGACACGATCCTACAAAACGTGCAACATCAACCTTCATAGTAGGCCACCAGTAGAAGGCTTTCATACTGAGGTACATTTTGGTGCTACCCGGGTGAACAGACATCTTAGACTTGTGTGCTTCATTCAAAATCAAATCCCGCAAATCACCAAACTTCGGCACCCAAACACGGTTCTGATACATCTTTAATCCACAAGAATCAGTAGTCAACTCATGCTGTCTCTTAACCATCAACTCATCTTTCAGATTTTCTGCCTTCAGTGCTTCTAATTGTGCAGCCATCAACTGATCTATCAAATCTGACTTAATCTCTAACCGCATAAACTTTACTGTATCTACAGAACCTTTCCGACTGAGTGCATCAGCTACTACATTAGCTTTTCCGGGATGATACTGGATATCACAGTCGTAATCTTTAATCAACTCTAACCATCGACGCTGTCTCATATTCAATTCCTTCTGTGTAAATACATACTGCAGACTCTTGTGATCAGTGCAAATCGTGCATTTTGTACCATACAAATAATGTCTCCACAGCTTCAAAGCAAAAACCACTGCTGCTAACTCCAAATCATGAGTAGGATAGTTCTTCTCATTGGGTTTCAACTGTCTGGAAGCATAAGCTATAACTTTACCTCTCTGCATCAGTACACATCCTAACCCAGCATGAGAGGCATCACAATAAACCACGAAATCTTCAGATCCTTCAGGCAACGCAAGAACAGGAGCCTGACACAGAAGTTGCTTCAAAATCTGGAAAGCAGTCTCCTGAGCCTCACTCCACTGAAACTGAACATCTTTTCTGGTTAGTTTAGTCAACGGACCAGCAAGCTTCGAAAAGTATTTTATGAACCTTCTGTAATAACCTGCCAAACTAAGAAAACTCTTGATCTCTGTCGGTGTCTTAGGAGCATCCCAATTCATTACAGCCTCTATCTTTGATGGATCCACTTTCACTCCGTCTTCACAAATCACATGACCCAGAAACTTGACTTCACGCAACCAAAATTCGCACTTAGACAACTTGGCATACAGCTTGTGTTGCTTGAGAATCTCCAAAACTTGACGCAGATGCTGATCATGTTCATTCTCCGATTTAGAATACACCAAAATATCATCTATAAACACAATAACAAATTTATCCAGAAAAGGTCGGCACTACCCGATTCATCAGATCCATAAACACTGCTGGAGCGTTAGTCAGACCCAACGACATTACAAGAAACTCATAGTGACCATACCGTGTACGAAAAGCTGTCTTTGATATATCCTCTTCAGCTACTCTTACCTGATGATAACCCGACCTCAAATCAATCTTCGAGAAGTACGAAGCTCCCTGAAGTTGATCAAACAAATCATCTATCCTTGGCAACGGATACTTATTCTTGACAGTTCTCTTATTCAGATCTCTGTAATCAATACACATACGCATAGTCCCGTCTTTCTTTTTCACAAACAATACTGGTGCACCCCAAGGCGAAGAGCTTGGACGAATAAACCCCTTGTCTAACAGTTCCTGTATCTGAGTCATCATCTCTCTGATTTCTGAAGGAGCTAATCGATACGGAGCTTTCGCAATCGGTGTACTACCAGGTATCAGATCAATCTTATATTCGACATCTCGAACAGGTGGCAACCCTGGCAGATCATCAGGAAATACTTCCGGGTACTCCGAAAAAACACGAACATCAAGAACATGCCGCTTTTCCTTCTTCACATCAATAGCATAAGCTAGAAACGACGCACACCCTTTGGCTAAAGATTTTCTAGCCTTCATATACGAGATTAACGGAAAGGAAGACGAAGATCTATCCCCACGAGCCACGACATGTGACCCGTCAGCCAGAGGAATAGTTATCAGTTTCTTATGACATTGAATACTAGCCCTATGAAGACTCAACCAATCCATGCCTAATACTAAATCGAAACCAGGTATAGGCATCACCAAACAGTCTACAGGGAAACTAGTACCATCAATACTAACCTGAACTCCAGTCACAGAAGTGGTAACAGGTACTACACTACCATCAGCTACTTCTACTTCTAAAGGAGTAGTATTAACAGAAACAGGCAATTTCAACTTTTCACATAGAGTCAAAGATATAAATGACCTATTTGCACCAGAATCAAACAAAACACGTGCAGGCATAGAGTTAACTATGAACATACCGGTTATCACATCATCACTGCCAGTAGCTTCCTTGGCAGTCATCTTAAATGCCCTACCTTCAGCAGAAGGTACAATCTTTCTCTTCTGACCTGCAGAAGACGATCCCCCGGTGATATTTACCCCTGCCCCAGTCCCTGCGGTCTTCAACTTAGGACACGTACCAGCCCTGTGCCCCTCTTCTTTACAATTCCAATAGACAAAGGTGTTGAACTTACATGCACCGATTTCATGACCTGTTTCACCACACCTCAAACATCTCCGTGTTTGCGGTGTACACTGCCCCGTGTGACGAGCTTTGCAACTATGGCACCATGGCTTATTCTGAGGATACCCTGATCCCTTTGGTCTCTGATCTGACTTTCCGTGATGACTCTGCCCTTTGCCCTTACCTTGATTCCCACTAGAGCCTCCACCAAACTTGTTAAACGACCCTCTGTTCATCTTCTCACGGTCCTAAACATCTGACTCTGCAGATATGGCTAGAGTAAACGCCTGAACAAGTGAAGTTGCCATACGGGTGTTACCCCGATATTCAGGCAATAAAGCCTTCACGAAATGTTGTATTTGAGAATGTTCACTGGGTACCCACTGCCTTGCAAACCTCAAAGTCTCCTGAAATTTGGTAATCAATTCCTCAACAGACATCTTATCTGTCTGTGCAAGATCCAGAAATTCCCTCTGAATTTTCTCCATATTAAAAGCGTTGCAAAATTGCTCACAGAACTTATCCTGAAATTGTTCCCAGGTGATAGCATTCACAATCTCTCTCGGTAAATGTGCCGTCAACGAATCCCACCAAGTTAAAGCCTGATCCTTAAAACGTCTAGTTGCGAACTTGACCCAATCTGACTTCTCACAATTACTTGCCTCCAAAGTCTTCACTGTCTCTTTCAACCAGTTTAATGTAACATTCGGGTTTGAACTTCCCGAATATTCAGGTGCTCCGCACGCCACGAAATCCTTATACTGACATTTGTTCCTATTCTCTTGTTGAGGAAACCAAGGAATAAAAACATTTTGCGGTTGGGGTTGGCTTGACACTCCCTGAGGTATCTGGAAAAATGGAAAAGATCCATATGGGGTCGACATCGTGCTCACAGGTGCAGTAGTATATACAGGGGGTGGTACCGGTTGAGTAACAGGGGCTGTTATTGATGGCATCTGTACAGTGGTGGTTGGTTGGGAAGACTGGGTTTGGTTTAACTGTTGCTCCAGTTCAAGAATCCGATCCCTCTGAGTCAGTAAAGTGTCTTCCAACTGTAACACATAATCTGGGTTGTCTGACTCCCTATGATGAGAAGTACCTGCTCCGTGTTGTTCATTCACAGTAGTTGATGAAACATTGTTATGCTGTCTCCTTGGGGACTGTGGGGTAAATACCGGGATCTCGTTGTTATCAGCCATAATCTGTTCTACACAACATCTCACCAGTTGTCAGATTATAATCCGTTAGTACCGCATCATATTCTCTACAGCTACTCTACTAATTACCCACCATGGAATATTGGACTGATCAGAGCCTCAGTTCAAGTATTGCACAACTACAGTGCAAATCCTCAAACCACGGCTCTGATACCAAATTTGTAACACTGTTCTTACTATCACTATTTCAAACACGCGTGGAAGCTTAATTAACAAAATATAATATAATATATACTTGATCAAACACAACTAAACAGGTTTGCTTTACAAATCATTTACAGTGTTACTACAAAACAAGCTCTTTCCAAAAACATCAGATATCAGAGTTAGATCAGTCCCAAAATCCCAGTTTAACTCTTTAATCCATCTACCTGGATTCTCCTGAAAAGAAATCAACAGTGGGGAATTAGCACAAAGCTAAGTGAGAGAATAGATACCACAAACATACAAGGCATCAAGCCCAAACCAACAATGCTCAAACAAACAAGAGAACCGGCGGTGTTGCAACACCTACAACCAAATGCCGGCCAAAGCATAGGTTTACCGATAGCCAAGTTACAACAGACAACAATAATAGTACTTCTTGATTACAACAAATGCTTATCAAGACAAATACTAATACTGTATATCTCTAAACATAGGCCCAGCTGAATAACAACCGCCAAGCTGATCTCACAACAACATGTATATATACAGAAAGGAGCAACAATCAGGTGATATATCTTATACATCCAAGATATATATCCACTCACCGATATCTTCAATGCTCAGGGAACTCAGTTTTGCTTACTACTGAGTCTTGCTACCACCTGAACAAACAACCAACAATCAGTATTTGCTTAATTATCAAACAATAAGTAAAATACTAAAATTAAACATATATGTACATATAAATCCACAAGTACATATCAATTCATGTATATGCAACAATACATCACAATTCACGATTACTCTTTGCTTACTGTAATCCTATGAATTCATTCAACTCCTTAGCTTAGGCAAATTTAATCATTCCTTTCATAAGCTAAGGCCACAAATTCATGTTCATCTTCAAGTCATCCATAAATTGATCTTTCATAATATGATGTTGACATCCAATGCAATTGATCTTCCATGCAATTCATCTCATTCGAATCGAATACAATTTTCCCATTGCGAATCGCATGCGATTGATTCTATGTGAATCGCATGCGATTGAGCCGAATCGAGTTCCACGTGAACCATTCCATTCCATTCGCATGCGATTGATACTATATATATCGCATGCGATTCAATCACGAAATACAACTAAGTCAAATCCAATGCGATTCTATTCAATGCAATTCATATCCATGCGATTCAAATCAACTATAATCCAATGCGATTCAAGTGATATTCAAATCATTCGATTCAAGTCATATGTAATCCCATGCATTCCAATCATATGCGATTCATATTTAATCGAATGCGAATCAAATCCAGCAAAGGCATTTCTAAGTACAATCATTCAGTGCAATTCAAATCCAACACAGTCCATGCGATTCAAACCAAAGAATCCGGATTTCCTCAAATACCGATTGCTCCATTCTCGAATTCCGATTCATTCATACTTATTATCCAATCATTCATTTCAATCCAGATTTCTACCATTTTTAGCATGCATGTTCTAACATCATTTAAAACACAGAAATGGCATATAAACATATTCATTCTAACATGGATTCTTCCACATGCATCCTATGTTCAACAAATTCTCATCAAAGTAGCATGCAATACAAAGAATCGATTTAAACAACAATTTAATCATGCGAGGATCATAAGATCTAACCTTGTGATGCTTGATTAATAATCTCTAAACTCAAACGAGTTCTTGAAGAACAATCGGTTCTTCTTTGTTCTTCTACTTCCGAGAGTAAACACACACAACACACACAAACACTCTCAACTTTTGCATGCAAGAATGAGAGTGTTGGATACTCTCATTCGGTTATCACACACACAAATGGGGTTAGTGGCACACCTAGAGACTAGGGTGATGACTAACCATCCTTCTCTCGGCCACCTAAACCCCCCACCGCCCCACTAATAATTATTAACATTTAATAAATTGCTTAACACAAAAACAATTAAACACATAGTTAGATTAATTATTTCATATATTTAATTAATCAACAAAATAATTAAAGGTAATCCTACTTAATTACCTTAATTTATCTAGGCCGGTAAGGAGGGTGTTACACAATCACTTACCGCAAATTGAAAAAAAGACGAAATCAGATTATACAACAAACGAGCGGCACCTTCGATATTTTAACTCTATATAACCTTCGTTTGTTCAAACAGTACCCTGTACCTTCGATTTTTGAACTTTGTATAAGCTTCCTTTGTTCGAACAGTGCTTGAGAACGGTGTCAATAGGCGCCTTACAAAGAAATAGAGGCGGCGGAGACCCACGGCGGTGGCTATTGAGAACAGCGGCGACGGAGAATTGCATCGGCGGTGGCTATCGATATAACCGAAACCCTAGGCGGCGGCGGTGGCTATCGAGAAAACCGAAACCCTAGGCGGCTGCGGTGGCTATCGAGAAAACCGAAACCCTAGATGTTGTCGCCGATGCACACAACTACCTTTTAAGGATCATCAGATGTGGGAGGCGTCGCAGAGGCGGCGTCATCACATCTGCCCGATGCACAGAATACACTCGTGTGGCAGTGGTGGTCGTCAACATCACATATACGGAGACTTGGCATCGCTTGCGAAGGAGGTTGCATTGGAGGTGACGGGGCAGTAAGGAGGAGTTGTGGTCGAAGGTTGCGTAGGAAAAAAACGAAGAAAATAGGGTGGTCGACAACTAAAACGAAAAATGAAGGAAACCCTCCTAGGGTTTACGCAGATATGAGAAGTGGGTGGGACGTGGGGTGGAAGATGAGATTGTGGAGAGATAAAATGTATAGATTTCCTATAATACCCTTTAACTGAAAATGACACTTGGCAAGCCAGGAATTCTCCTTACTCTTTTTATCTTAAATCTCTTTTTATTTGATCTTGATTCGATATATATATATACACACACACACACACACACACACACATATATATATATATATATATATATATATATATATATATATATATATATATATATATATATGGGAGAGTTCAATCGAGAACCGTTGTTACTACGAGAACCGCGAGAACCAATCTCAGCCATTCCTTGGATATGGGAAGTTCACGGATGAAGAGCGTAGAGGGATAGAGTGTGGCAGGGTGCATGTAAGGAATTCATTGGTGGGCAATGACATTGAAGGAGGAGGAATTGGACGGCTCAGATTGGTTCTCGCGTTTCTCGCATTAATTTTTCCTATATATATATATATATATATATATATATATATATATATATATATATATATATATATATATATATATGTAGAATTAGCATCAATAAAGAATCTAGCGCTAAACAAAGAACTTAAAGAACCAATCTAACCATTAGATCATCAAAATCAATGGATGAGATTTAAAGATGGCATAATTGTAATTATCATGTATTAATTAACAAGTAAAAGGGCAAATATGGGAAAATCAACCTGCAACAAACCCACGTTTTAAAAAAAAATATACCCCCCAAACTTTAAATTTCATAACTGTGTAAGTTTTGTAAATTTAAAAAAAAATCATACCAATCTTTTATTTTTTTTTAGTCGTCTTTCAAACAAGACCACTTTTCCCGTATTTTTCTAATGTTTTTTTTTTTTTGAAAATGCAAATTTTGTTTGCATTTTGGGCTGTATTATAGTGTTGTGTACGGATTTTGCATTTTGGGTTTGAATATGTAATTTTGCAGTTTGGGCTACATTTTTATTGAATCATTTTGGGTTTCCATTTTGCATTTTCATTATTTGTATTTTGGAAGCATTTGCATGATCTGCATGTTCATATTTTGCATTTTTCGATTTTTTGCATGTTGCATTTTAGAATGAAACCCAAATTTAAATGCAAACTTTGTTTTTTCAAAAAAAAAAAAGTTTCAGAAATATATCAAGCCTGGTCTTGATTGAAAGATGACGAAAAACGGAATCTAACGATATACTTTTTTTGTTAAAACTTTTTAAAATGTATGAGTTATGATCATTTAAAGTAAAGGGGGTTTTTTCTTGAAAACAAATTTTAGCTGGAGCGGATGAAGTCTGAGCACGTGGGTTTATTATTATTTTCTTTTTCTCAATTGGATGATACTTTAGGTTCTATGTTTAAGGGAGGTTATATATATATATATATATATATATATATATATATATATATATATATATATATAATTTGGATCAACATAGTCTCTAAAATCTAAATCTGGACCATTATATTTATTAAATTAATTAAACAATTATAAGATTTAATTATAGAAGGAAGGGTATTATGAAAATCTTGGATTAAACTTTAATCCCCCACCCCCATAATCACGTTATTTCCTTTTTTCCCGTAGAGTCTCGTCCAGTCGAAAATAATGTAAACTCATTTCAGTCAAAAATAATATATAAATACACATGTTTTAGATAAAATGATAACAATTTATAGGTGAAAATGATAACAATTTCCAAATGAAAAGGATAACAATATATAACATTAAAATGAGTGAAAATTATAACAATAGACTCAATTCAGTCGAAAATGATATAAATACATATGTTTCTAAATGAAAATTATAATAATTTCCAGATGAAAATGATAGTAATATATAGCATTTAAAATGATAACAATATCCAGATGAAGATGATAACAATAGACCCCTTTCAGCCGAATATGATTTAAATAAACATGATTCAAAATGATAACATTTTGGTATTATTTTCGTATGGTTTGCATTTTTAAAATAAAAATTTAAAAATATGAGAAGAGTGATATTGATTGAATGATGGTTAAAAAAATGAGTAGATTGTATAAATTTAAGAAATATAAGAAGAGTGGTATTGATTGAATGATGATTTAAAAAATGAGTAGATTGTATAAATTTTTTATTTAAATTCTCAAAAATTGCTTAAATTCTATTTTGCTTTTTATTTAAAAGGAATTTTGTAAAAACGATACAGCACTCGAACCGGGTTAGCATGGTAACTAGAGGTGGACAAAAAATCCGAATATCCGATTTTGTGCAAAAACTATCCGAACCGATTTTCTATAAAACCGGATTTTTTTCAAACCGGAGCGGATTTAACCGGTTTTATCCGATCCGATCCGGTTTTAATCCGATCTGAAACTGGTTAAACCGGTTACACTTTTGTCCGAGAAAATCCGGTTTTAATCCGTACGAAACCGGTTACACCTCTGTCCGAGAAAATCCGGTTACAATCCGAAAATCCGGTCCAAAAAAACCGAAAAAATCCGGTCCGGATTTTATCCGATCCAGATCAGATTAAAATCTGAAGATGTACACCTCTAATGGTAGCCGTCCATTGCTCAATAATTAAAAGAGCCCATTCTTTAATGCTATCTGTAAATATAGTTTATATATATACATAATAGGACTAGTTAGTCCACTTATAAAACAATTAAATAAGCCCATGAAGCGTCATAAACTAGGGCCCAACTTGGCCTCACAACGAATCGACTCTTCAAAATCATATAACTCAAATGTTTAATACATACACTAAAATTTTTTCAAAGTTCAAGATACACGATAACAAAAGTTATAAAGCTTGATGCATTTAGAGGAGAGAGACACCCCAGAGACACACCTATAATCTATAAAAAGAAGAAAACAAAAGATATGGGTGGGGGAAAATTGTGATCCAGCTTGCTCCGCCAACATATCTTTTCTATAACTTAGAATACGTCAAGTCCATGTCAATAATAATTATCATTTTATAAGTCACTTGTTTTGTTTATAAACCCATATAAGGAACTTTGAAAGGTACCAATGAGATTTCCATTGTTTGTTCTCGATCTCTTTCTTTTTCTTGTGAAATTTACAAAGTATTATGTCTTTCTTCACGTGCTTTACTTAATTGCTTTCGATCTGTGCAAAATTAAGGCTTTAGGTTGATACTAAATTGATCCGACTATGATAAAAAAAGGTAACTTTTAACTTAAAATAGGTTAAAGTCAATACAAATATACAGAAATGTTCAATATAGTCCATAATTATTGTATAGTCCCAAGGGACTAATCTTAGCCCTTGGATCAGCCTCATCGATGGTCCAGATTGAATTTTAAAAATTTGGGCGGAGTGACATTTTCGTAATTAACATGTAATGATTTTACCATCACATGTTATTCTATACTGAATCACATGTGATTTTATATTGAATCACATGTGATTAAATATTAAAATTTAGGACTATGTTTTTTATATGGACTATATTGACACAACTCTATAAATATAATTAAGAAGGGTTAGGGTCACCCTGAATGTAATACTTGGTTTCCTATTTAACAAAAAGGGTATTTTTATGAGTATTATTATCAAAATTAATATTATTTTGAGTTGTTATAATTAGCGAGTGAAGAGTTCACTACTACAAAAAAATCATTTAGGCCCGGTTATTTAAGGCCTTTAGACCCGGTTTTGGTGGGGGGTCTGAAAGGGGGAGGGGGGAGCCTGAAAGTCAGGGATTCAAGCCCGGTTAAAAAACCGGGTCTGAAATGTACCTTTAAGCCCGGTTAAAAAACCGGGTCTGAAATGTATTTTTAAGCCCTGTTTTTGTATAAAAAACAGGGTCTAAATTTTTTCTTATTAGCTCTAAATTGTCACTTTTAAGCCCTGTTTTTTAGTTAATTAACCGGGTCTGATTGTTTATGTTTTAAAAAAAAAATTGTTGTTTCGTGCTATCATGGACCAACAATATTCAACCAACAAACAAAATAACAATTATATTACACAAACTGAATTACATAATTGAATCAGAAGAAGCCGTATACTAACAAGAATAATTATGTATCTTTACACAAATATAATATATCAAAACAAATAAATATTACATCACAAATAAGGAACTCGACAAATATATAAGTATAAACTATTGTACCACCCTAAACAATTCATCTCGACTTATGTGTAACTTGACTTATAAACGTGTTTGGAGTATCTGGTGGGATAATATCCTTGAGTTTAATGTTGATTATAATAACAATAAGAAACCTGGTTTATCTTTAGAAGATCACCCTCAAGAAGTCAGTATATGTTGGGATAATATCCTTGAGTAATGTTGTTTATATAACACGGGACAAGTATAGCCAGATCTTCCTCATTCCTTTTCCATTTCAAAGTACCTATAATTTCATTTGCTGACTTGGTTAAGCCAATATATTGAAGATAGAGCAATCAATGACAAGAGATGGTTCAAATCTAGAGTCAGGACATACCTTTGATGTTGAGAAATGTTAGAAGTTATAAAGTCAGGAAGCCTTAACTGGCTTTTATTACCGTCTTTAGGTTTTCCCTCTTATGTCTTTTGGTTTTTCCTGTTATGTATATATATACCTTATTGTATCTAGATGTAGTTATGTAATCAGATAATAATATTGAGAATTACTTCCTGTCTCTCCTGGCATCTCTGTTAACATGGTCTCAGAGCTGGGTTTACTCCCGGCTCCAGCACCCTGCAATTAAATCGACCTTTTCAGAAGCTCTCTGCTACTCTCACCGCCCCTGTAGACGTGTTTAGTTGTCTCCGGCGACCTCAACCGTCTAGTCCGACCGTCTTCCGACCATCCACGCGCCGCCACTCGCAGCCTGTCACCGCCGCCTTTTCCTCACGCGCCGGCGCGTGAACATTGCTCCAACCACTGTCGATTCTGATTTTTCTGCTGAAATGTTCGGTTTTGTTCCCTGGTTTCATTTCTGGTGAGATTTTGAAGTTTCTCGACGTACTCTCATTTGGATTTCTTCTTGTCTGTTTCGGGTTCTCCTGGTATGAAGCAATTTGCAGCCTGATCTGATTTCTGAAACATCTTCTTGCTTTTAGAAGCATTTACTGGTTAGTTACTTTACCTTTCAGCTTGATGTGCTCTTCAAATCGGTTAGTATGTCTGCCTTCCTGTGGAAATATATGAGATTATCTGTGGAAATATATGAGATTATTGATCTGTTAGACATACAATCATTTTTTGGTTTTAACACTTGGGCATTATAGTCTGGTTATCGAAGGTTGTGGTTCACGTTCAGATATTGTTGATAGTAGCTTGATTTTGAATATATTTTCACTTGCTTTGTTGTTTCTCAGTGGTATTTCTGATCTGGTTTGGCTTTGGTGGTATTCGGGTTTTGATAATTGATTGGACAATCTGGTTTGGTTATTTCTTTTCTTCGACATCATCAACAATTACTTTGGTTATGGCTAACTTAAAACCGTCTACTTCGTTCTCTACTTTTGTCGAGAGGTGTAATCCTACTTGCTTATTATCATCCGCTTCCGAATGGATTATAGATACTGGTGCTTCGGATCATATGACAAGTAACCATAGCCTGCTCTCTAACTTCAGTAAACACCGATCTTTAGATAAGGTTGTTGTTGCCGATGGATCTATTTCTCAAGTAATTGGGTCCGGAACCGTTAAACTTTCTCAATCTATGTCATTATCGTCAGTATTAAGCCTACCTAAGTTTACGTTTAATTTGATATCAGTCAGTAGAATTACTCGTGGATTAAACTGTAGTGTTGTCTTTTATCCTGATTATTGTATCTTTCGAGATCTGTCAAAAAAATCAAATTATTGGTAGAGGACGAGAATCTGGTGGACTTTATGTGTTTGAACCTCAGGATGTAAAACCACAAGCGGGTTTAGCATCATTATCTCCTCTTGAATTGCATTGTCGTTTAGGGCATCCATCCCTTCAGAGTTTAAAGAAATTCTATCCTCAACTTTCACATATGTCATCCTTAAATTGCGACTCATGTCAATTTGCTAAGCACCATCGTGTTCATTTAAGCCCGAGAGTTAACAAACGAGCCGCGTCTCTATTTGAATTGGTTCACTCTGGGGTCCTTGTCCCGTCACTTCTAAAAGTGGATTCAAGTATTTTGTGACTTTTGTAGACGATTTCTCCCGGGTTACTTGGCTATAATTGATGAAGAATCGATCAGAAGTATTCACTCACTTTTGTTCTTTTGTTGCTGAAATTAAAACGCAATTTGACAAATCTGTGAAAACTTTGCGCAGTGACAATGCAAAGGAATATACTTCTGAAACCTTCAGACATACATGCGTCAGCAAGGTATTCTTCATGAATCTTCATGTGTAGATACTCCTGCCCAGAACGGGGTTGCTGAACGAAAAAACCACCACCTTCTTGAAGGGGCTCGTGCACTACTATTTCAGATGACAGTTCCCAAAACATTATGTGCAGATGCTATCACTACTGCGTGCTTTCTAATCAACTGTATGCCATCAGCAGTTCTGCATGGTGAGATTCCAATGTCGGTTCTTTTTCCTAAACAACGTTTGTTCCCAATTGAACCAAAGATATTTGGTTGTAGTTGCTTTGTTCGAGACACTCGACCTCCCGTCAGTAAATTAGACCCAAAGTCTCTCAAGTGTGTTTTCCTTGGATATTCTCGTCTTCAGAAAGGTTATAGGTGCTTTTCTCCTACCCTCAATCGTTACATTGTTTCACGCGATGTCACATTTGTGGAGGAAGTGCCTTTCTTCCCAGTACCCACTTCTCCTAATCATGAAAGTCATGATGATTTGCTGATTTATACTATATCAATTCCGAATTCAACTCCTGAATCCTCAATTCCATCTACCTCTGAACAATCCTCTGAACAGCCCTCTGAAAAGTCCTCTGAACCGCAACGACCTCCAGTGATTCATGTATTTAGTAGGCAACGCCGACCTATTTCAGAACCTCCTGTGGCTCCAAGTTCTAGCCATGTTTCTTCAGACCTTGAGGTTCCAGCATGTAATCCATCATCAAGCAGTGATTCAGATGCAAGAGAGGATCCTCAATCTGATTCATCACCTCAAGAGTCTGATCATGACGTTCCTATTGCCCTTCGGAAGGGTAAGCATTCGTGTACTTATCCGATTAATTCTTATGTATCGTATGCGAAGTTGTCTACAACTTCTCGGTCATTGGTTGCGTTAGACTCCATATCTATTCCTAAAACGGTTGGAGAGGCGTTATCTCATCCTGGTTGGCGAAATGCTATGATTGAAGAAATGAATGCTCTTGAGCACAATGACACGTGGACTTTAGTAGTGTTACCTACAAGCAAGAAAGCCATTGGTTGTAAGTGGGTGTTCACTGTAAAAGTTAATCCAGATGGATCTGTATCTAGATTAAAAGCTCGGTTGGTTGTAAAAGGATACGCTCAAACCTATGGGGTCGATTATTCAGAGACATTCTCTCCTATTGCTAAGTTATCATCTGTTCGCTTGTTCATATCTCTCGCTGCTACTTACAATTGTCCTCTTCATCAATTAGATGTGAAAAATGCCTTCTTGCACGGTGATTTAATTGAGGAGGTCTATATGGAGCAACCACCCGGTTTTGTTGCTCAGGGGGAGTGTGGTAAAGTCTGCAAATTGCGGAAGTCTTTGTATGGTTTAAAACAATCTCCTCGTGCTTGGTTTGGTCGGTTCAGTTCTGTAGTTACCAAATTCGGGCTACAAAGGAGCTCATATGATCACTCGGTGTTTTTTGCCTCGTCTAACTCTGGATGTATTCTGTTAGTGGTATATGTTGATGATATCGTCATTACTGGCAGTGATGGAGATGGAATTAAGAAGTTAAAGGATTTTCTTGCATCTCAATTCCAGACCAAGGATCTTGGTCCACTGAAATATTTCTTGGGAATTGAGGTGTCTCGTACACGCAAAGGAATTTGTTTGTCTCAACGCAAATATTGTCTAGACATCTTGAGTGATTCGGGTATGATTGAGGCGAAACCCTGTGAGGCTCCTATGATCCCAAATGTGAAGTTGAAAGCAGATGATGGTGACCTTTTTGAGAATCCAGAGAAGTATAGAAGAGTTGTGGGAAAACTTAACTATCCGACCATCACACGCCCTGATATTGCTTTTTCTAGTAAGTGTGGTAAGTCAATTCATGTCGTCTCCAAGAACCTCACATTGGGATGCCGTGTGTCATATTTTGAAGTATTTGAAAGGATCTCCTGGTTATGGCATCATATATCAAAATCATGGTCATCACATAATAGAAGGGTTTATTGATGCCGACTATGGTGGAGACCCTACTACCAGACGGTCTACAACAGGCTATTGGGTTTTTTTTTGAGGGAATCTGGTGTCTTGGAAGAGTAAGAAGCTGAATGTTGTATCAAGGTCAAGTGCCGAATCTGAATATCGTGCTATGGCTCAAACCACTTGTCAATTTGTATGGTTACGCAATCTACTTGATGAGATTGGGTTTCCCCAGTCAAAACCAATGAATCTATGTTGTGATAACCAGACTGCTATTCATATTGCCAATAACCCGGTATTTCATGGGAGAACTAAGCACATTGAAGTAGATTGTCATTTTACTCGAGAAAAGATAGAAGATGGAACGATAACAACCTCTCATGTGAGAACAGGAGATCAGCTTGCTGATTGATTCACCAAAGCCTTGCCGGGGAGTAGAGTTAATTATATTTGTAACAAGCTGGGCATGATCAATATCTATGCTCCAGCTTGAGGGGGAGTGTTAGAAGTTATAAAGTCAGGAAGCCTTAACTGGATTTTATTACTGTCTTTAGGTTTTCCCTCTTATGTCTTTTGGTTTACCCTGTTATGTATATATATACCTTGTTGTATCTAGATGTAGTTATGTAATCAGATAATAATATTGAGAATTACTTCCTGTCTCTCCTGGCATCTCTATTAACAAGAAATAAGAATAATATACACACCAATCTTTCACAAGAGATGGTTCAAATCTGCACCTTAACCACTTGAGTTCTCCTGATCAAAAAGAAAAGAAAAGGAATCAATAATAAGATAGTCAAAAGGCAGCAAAGATGCATGAAAATTTCTGCATAACTACTTGTGTGTGAAACTGAAAACAGTGCTTACGTCTTTATTTTTGGACGGTAACTATCTGGTTATTGAACGTCTATTTATCCTTCGATTACCAACAGGTGTGCACGACATATGTAATCAATGTTGTTGGTGTGCTTACCTCTTAATTTTAGGACTTCCTCCTATTCATAGTCTATAACCAACACAGATGTAAAACTTGGCTAGTACTACTTGTGAAAAGAGAAAACATGTGAGCCTCTATCCCTATGAAACAATCTCATCCAAGAACATTTCCTAATTTTAATAAAGCAGTCATATCAAAATAATATTGCATCTCATCATCATAACCATAAATTAAGTTTACCTTGAGTGCAAGCAAAAACCCTCTGTCCACAGAGTAAAACACTACCAAAGTTCAATAGTTCAAGATTCAAAAACCAAACAAAGTGCAGTATGCCACAAGAATTATAAGCAACAAATAAATTGCAACAGGCACCAAACGAACAATAACAAACCTAATTAAGTTTCCATAAGCAAAATTAAGTAACCCCTTTCATAGATTGAGAGAGTCGACTGGACTTACCGAAGGTTTCTATCGAATGAACGAAGCCACGAAGGTAGAGGACGATCCTGGAGAATCGCAGCAGCCCAGAAACCTAGCGTAGGCAGAGGAATTAGAGGCTCGTCGTCGAGAATGAGAATCAACAGGTTAACGAGTCTTGTTTTGTCGAGATGACATGCAGGTTAACGAGTCTTGATTTTTTTTTCTTTGAATTGAGAATCAGTGAAGAGATGAGGACATTGAAGTGTTGAGAATGAGATTGGGAAATGAAGGCTTTAGTTGGAGAACTTATTTAGACCCGGTTTTATAATAAAAAACAGGACCCGAATCAATTTTAAGTTTTAGACCCGGTTTCTTTAGAAAAATCAGTGTTTAAATGTGTTTATACCTTAATAGACGCGCATAAACATAAGATTTAGACCCTGTTTTTTATAAAATAACCGGGTCTGAATTTTTTCTAGACCTTCTGGCCCGCTTTTGTTTTAAAAAACCGGGTCTGAATTGTTAAAAATACATGTTTGGCCTTTTTAGCCCGGTTTTAGGCGTTTTTTTTTTTAAAACCAAGTCTAAATGGGGAGCTTAAAAGTGTTTTTTGTAGTAGTGATTGGACTTTTGGGCTTAATGATTTTATAAAAAAAGTTGTAGCAAGATAATGGATTTGAGATTTTAAGGTTTGACCATTAGGCTTGGTTTTATTGGAAGTGAAGAGATTAATTTATGGGCTTAAGCCTTGCAAGGATGATATAAATAAAGGATTAGGGCTTATTCCTCACTAGATCAATTGTTATTAATCCATTGGCTGGAGAGGAAAATTCAGTGTTTGTATGTCAGTATGTGTGTATTCTGTACGTAGAAGGCAAGAGCAGGGAGCAAAGAGAAATTCCATCATTTATCTTCATTCCTTCAAGATTTTGCAAGAAACATCCAGATAATGTTTCCAAACCCTTCCTGATCTACTTTGCTGTGAATTTAGAAGTAATTTATGAGGTGAAGAGGTCTGAGAAAGTGGGTTTTCGTAGCGTTTAAAACCAATAGAAAAGAGGATGAGTTGAGAGATTAAAACTTGTTAAAATGCAAAGAAAACTTAAAGGAGTAATTGATATGAGTGGAGACATGTTTTGTAACAAAAATAAGTTGTTTTAGACAAGTTTTGAAGAAGCTTGATTTTTAAAAGTGCCTGATGTGTTCTTGAGTGAATGTCCGACCTATGCCGACCAAGGCGAGTTCAAATGGTTGGGTACGACATAAGGGAAGTTCGAAGTCGGATGGGTGGGGGGTATACAATTGTGTTGTATGTCCTGCCAGTCGTAGCCTTGATCCGACTTGCATGAGGTATGCATGCGACTTGTAGCATGCTAGGATGGTTCGACTTGTATATGTATCAGGATTTCGTACGACTTAGGATTTCGTACGACTTACGATGGGTCAATCTCAGTTGTTCATTTTGTAAGTGGAATTCATGGATGGAAAGCGTGGGAGAATCAAGTGTGGCAGGATGCATGTGAGGAATTCATGGGTGGGCAATGACATCGAAAGAGGGGAAATTGGACAGCTGGGATTGAGTCTCTTATTCTAAAAAATATATAGGTTCTCATTTGAACCTCCCAATATATACATATATGGGCTACAACATGTTATATGAGAAGTCTGACCTAGAGTTATGCGATTAGGGTCCGACCTAATGTGGATGTGCCCCATCCGACTTATACACTTAAAAGTTACGAATACGGTTGGGCCTAGTGTTACTTTTATCATTTTCTCTTAAGGTCTCAAACAATATAACTTTTTCCACATATTTTTTTTTATACTAAGTAATATTTAGGGTTACTTTTATCACTTTTTATTCTTGTATGTTATGCAAATACCGCTTATGTCATTTATTTTTGTTTTTATTAGTTAAATTAATTATACAAATAAAATTGTTATATTTGTATTATGTAAGTAAGTGTTATTAAATATTTCCGTGGCGGAGCGTCGATACACGCCCCTTGTTTGAATAAAAGGTAAGGTTCCGTTTGTTTCACCGTAATGCGAATGAATGAAAATGATTTTAATTTCATCCATGTTAGTTATGAAATGAAATTTCTTTACCTAAAAGATTATAAATACTTCAAATAATTTAATTTCTTTCCAAATAAAATTACCAAATGCAATATACAATGTAATTTGATTTTAATTCCGTTACATTCCTTCATATTACGGTCAAATAAACGAGACCTAAAATCATGAAGTGGTATAGCGCATCAAAGGGATTTGGAAGGTTGATAGAGCAAAAAGTAAAATAAAATGTTGCCGGCTATGAGCGGGTGTTACGTGAAAGCAAAACTAACAATGCCTATGCACACCACGTGCTTTGATTTTGCGTCTTCATCCTTCCCGCATAACCGCCGGCGACTTCTCTATCTTATTGTGTTCTTTAATTTTGCTATGTGTGGTTTTTGTTGATGATTTTATAAACAAATCATATATTAATACAAGGGAAAACTTCATAAAAACTTAACTAAGTTTTAATATTATTTCATTGAAGTTATTCAAACTTACTTTTCGCATAAAAAACAACTCAATTTTTAATATTATTTCATTCTTATATAATGAACTTGTAGCAAGTTTTATCAAATCATTTTTAAGTAAAATTGATAATTTTTTTATTTAAATAACCTTTAAATTAAATAATACCTAATAATAAATAAACCCATTAATATCCAAACCAAAATTAACTTACCCCCATAAATTGAATCCCACTTGGGTATATATATAGTGAGAGGTTCAAATGAGAATGTATATTTAAGTGAGAATATAAGACTCAATCTTGACCCTCTATTTGATCTGATCGGATAGTTTACAATTGCCCACACATTTAATTCATAACCCAACAATGAATTGCGACGGGTGATTACGACCGTTAGATTTAATAGACCAACATCTAATTATAGGCTATGATTTATTCTCTCATTCTCACCTAAATATTAATTCTCACAATAACCGTCTCATGTGTGTGCGTGTGTGTGTGTATATATATATATATATATATATATATATATATATACTAAAAAATGATCTCCTACATACATATGAAGTCATTAGTTGTATACAATAAAAGCTTTTACAAGATTTTAGTATTGAAACATAAAGAATGTAGTCGTACACAATAATAATTTGCATAAAATATACTATATTTTGTTACACTTTATCTATTAATGAACAAGTGTTTCTAACTTTTGCTAATAATAAGTTATGACTTACATAAAATACGACCTATTGTTAAAACTTACTGTCTTATTTATAAACTTGATTAGATATATATGTGATGTAAGTGTTAGTTTTAAATAAGTAGTAAATATCAAATATTACTAAAAAGTATTAATAGTTATTAAACATGAAAGAAATGAAACTTTAAAATAATGGTGACAAACCGCGTTAACACTTAAACCGGCAGTAAAAACGTTGATGCGAGGTTGAGAGCAAATGTGATGGTTGAACGTAGTATGATGATTAATATATGCGATTGTAATTATTGTACAAGTCACGCTCATTATTATTGCAATTAGGGCAATAAGGTTAAATCTTTGTTTGCTATAACTAAAAATAATTAAAATGGTTATAAAATATTTTAAATTGATAAATATATGAATTTAGTTAAATATGATATTTTAAAATATTATAAATGTAAATATGATATTTGTAAGTTAAGTTAGACAAAAAAACTATTTTAAGGTTTAAGAAGAACATATATGCAATTTCTCTAATAGTTTTGATTTAATTAAAACAAGAAAAGTCAAAACTAAAAATATTAGATATATCGTCAAGATTAACGGATTAAGCAATTAAATTTATTCTGTTAAATAAAGTGTTAGCATTCTTTAACAAAGAGAAATGATTTATACACAACATAAATTAGTTATACATAACAAAAATAATTTTTTTTAACCATGATACCCCTAAATTAGTAGGTGAAAATAAAAAATAAAAAGTTTATAAAAGTATAAGAGTCATATTTATTATGTATGACTAATTTATATTGTAATTATCTCTCTTTAATAAATGTTATAAATATTAGAGTTTAATTTAAATTAAAAGATATTATATGTTTGTTTATTTTTAGGTAAGTACTTAAATACTAATATATGACGAGAATGTTTCCATTTTCAAAGTTCGAGTCACAAGAGAAGACCGATTATTCCACGCTGACTCGAAGCATATCCCTTCACGAAGTTGGAAACTAACTAATTCCACCATTATTGCCCTTTACCCCTCCATGTTTTAGATAATCATACTTAGGTCCCTATAGTTTGGTAGACCCTTTTTACCTAAAACCGCACGTATCCGGACCTAAATTGTGTAATGGACAGACATCTAACAAAACTAGCAATTAACTCACCACATTCTCCATGTCTATTTCTAAATTTCAAATATTTTCATATCAAACATTTGATTATTATATTTTGAGAAATCATGTTCAAAATCATTTTTGTTGAATCATGTTGATATCAATTTTTTTAATGTGATTTTAGAAGTAGGTATATTCTGATGTTAAAAACTTAAAATATCTACAAACTTTCTAATATGATATGAAAATTAAACGTTTCTATAAGAGTCATTTGATTTAATAGACTAACTAATTTTGAAAAACTGATTTTGAAATATCGAATTTTTGTATATTTTTTACATATATGTTATCTAGTAAATCTATTATATCTTTTTATTAATATCTACATAAACGATTATATGAAAAACTGTAGGAAATGTTATGTATAGACATCAACATTATGGCCTAACAATCAATGTAAATAGGACATTAAATGTTATGTATAGACATCAAAAGGTGATAACTTTCAACTGGAAGTTATCATTTTCGACTGTTAAAGAAAGTAATATTTTCGGCTGCTAGAAGAAAGTTTTCATTTTCGGCTGTCAAAGAAAGTTATCATTTTCGGTTGCTGGAAGAAAGTTATCATTTTCGGCTGCTGAATAAAGTTATCATTTTCGGCTGCTGAATAAAGTTATCATTTTCAGCTGCTAGAAGAAAGTTATCATTTTTCGTTGCTTGAAGAAAATTATCATTTTCGGCTGCTGGAGGGAAAAAATAGAAGGGGCGTGAGATAAGGGGTGGATGATTCTCATAATACCCATCCTTCTATAACTAAATCTTATAATTGTTTAATTAATTACAATAATGTCATTGTTGTATCTTGACCATTTATTTAATAAATCTAATTGTTCAGATTTAGACTTTAGGGACTTTGTTTAAGCATAAGGGTTTTGTTGATCTATATATATATATATATATATATATATATATATATATATATATATATATATATATATATATATATATATATATATATATATATAGAGAGAGAGAGAGAGAGAGAGAGAGAGAGAGAACAATAATATGTATTTAACTTTGATTATATATAGAATCTAGAGAAATAATTTGTGCCCGTATATCATACTAATCTATGCCCATTTAAGTTGGGGGTGTTTAAAAACATCCGAACATCCAAACCGATTATCCGAAAATCAGATTCAAAATTATTCAAAAATCTGGAAATCCCAATTTTTGGATTCAGGTAGTAATTTTTTGAAGTTTCGGATATTTTGGATATCCGATATTCGAAAAATATTTTTTATTTTTATTTTTATATTAATTATATAATTTTCTTAACATATATAGTTTTATATACATGCGTTTTTTTATTTTGAAGTATACTTGAGGTATTTTTTGTGATTAAAGTTTAAAATATGGATATTTAGTAATTATTTAGTTTTAAAAAATTATATAAAAAATACTTTCTTGAAATTATCGGATATTTCGGATGTCCGAAATCCGAATCTGAAATTTCGGATTCGGATACTGAAACCAACTATCCAAAATTTTAGATATACGGTTTTGAACACCCCTAATTTAAGTCTAGTTTTTATCAATTAAAAATACATCATTTGAAAAAACAATAATAGAGGTATTTATGGCATATATGTTTACTCCTTTGTCTTTGCCTTTCATTTTCCTCGACTTTCACTAATTATTTTATCAATGCACTGACTATTTTAAAGGGCTATCCGACATTTGCCCATTATAACAGTAGTCTACTACTAGTTGGATTTTGCTTAATTGGCTCATTAAGCTTAAAGGAATCCATTTCTTTGATCACTACCTTAGATGGTTAATTCAAATTAGTTATTTATCTTGTGAATACCTATATACTGGGCCATGTTCATCACATTTATGCAATTACCTAAAGTTTGTAGCCCAAAGTTTAAATAACTTCAAGGAGTTAGAATATGGTACTATGGTAGTGTCTTTTTACATTTTCATCACATCCTAACTCCTCCAAAACATCATCTAACTCATGCACAGAATGCCTATTGATATTGCCAATGTAGTTTCTCTTACCTTTAAAATACCTTCTTCATGTGAATTTCTTAAAGTACTCACCATAGTGTAACTCAATAGAGAACATGTTTGGTTGACTACATGCATAATTATACACAAAATCAAACCTTCATGCAAAATAAGATATTAGATGAAAAATTCTTTGATTTTTTTTTGCTTAAAATGAGAAGTCTGGTTTTGCAAAGATGCATGTGAAAAATGCCCTTTTTTCCTTTTAAATTATACTCTTCTCTTTAGTGACATGTGTTATCATCCAGTAAGTTCTATAAATTATAGAAATAATATTGGTTCTATACAGAACCTTGTGTGTGTGTGCGTGTGTATATATATATATATATATATATATATATATATATATATATATATATATATATATAAAGGGTTAAACGAAATTTGTTTTTCATGTAGAATGGTTAATAATTGTAACACTTATTAATACTAATTAACGAAGGTTATTTTGAAAAAATCAAATCTTACTCATTAATGACGGTTTACTCGGACATAATTCACAGTTTGGTAAATTATAAATTACCAAAATTAATTTATTAACGAGTTATTAATAATATTACAATTTTTTACACGAAAAATAGTTATTATTTGAACTTTCTCTCTCCTAGTAACCAATGAATGCGTTTTTGACCTTTGAATTAAAAGAATTAAAGACTACTATTTATTTGTCTATTTTCTATATTGAAAAAATAATCTAGTCAAAATTCAAAGGAAAGGGTAATTTAGGAACAACACTCTTAATAATCAGGAGGGGTGGACTTAGTTATATCCCCGTAGTGGCACGGCCATTAGTTAATTTGCAAATGAGTGAAAAATTTTAACAGTTTTAAGTCAGTGCCATCAGTCAAATTATGGGGTACACCAATGATTTTTTGATGACATCAAAATCTAATGAAAATACATCTTAAAATAATGATAAGATATAGTTAAATCCCTGATTTGTACCTTTAAATACTTTAGTTTAGTTTAAAAATAACAATCTAATTAACAAGGATTTATGTATATACCTAAACAACTGATATCTTATTAAACTAACTCGATTACTAAAAAAAATCTGATCATTTTTAATTTTAATTAATTTTATATTTGCTATTATATTATGTCAACATTTAAAAAAAATTCCTGAATTGCCCCTGATAATTGGTACACTCTTCCTCAATCTTCTCGTAAAACAATCAGCCGGCTTAAAATAACATGAAATATATAACACAACCTATTATTTAACGCAAACATGCTCTAAATTACATGACCTAAACGTTTTGTTACAAGTCCATAGTATAAGGGGTATAAATGTAAGTTTCATCATTTAAAAAAGTCAGGAAGAGGTTTCGGGCAATCCAACAATATGGTTTCCTTTAGTTGATTGGGCAAATCAAATGCATGAACCAATGTAAACTATCAATGATTCGTTCAAAGATTAGATGTTTAATTTCAAATTCCCTTCATATCTTCATGTGATTATTATTTTAACCTATCTATAATCTTATCTATACATACCTAATTTTAAGTAGTTCAGTTGAGTGGGTGAAGATCTTCCCTCATTACAGCTACTTGTTTCCATAAATAAACATATACTTGATCCGTATCCTTAATTATACAAATCATTGTGATTAATTCTTCTATTTCAATTTCCCCGGAGTTTAACTACTTGATGTGATCTAGTTCCTTATATAAGTTGGGTTTGGGGAAACCCCAAAAGAAATTTTCTGCCGATCGAAAGCAGTTTCTTTGGTTTGCGTTAAGGAAAAGCAAAGAAAGTTTCTGCAATTGGGGGTTTGAAAGATTGAAGAAATCGCAAACAAATCGCGATATACGCTACCATTTGCGAACAGCTTGTTGATTTGCACAAACAAATCGCTTACTTCCCATCACGATCTTGCAGGTTTCTCCCTGTTTCTTTCTCTGTCTTGTGTGAACACCTCTTCGTTTTCCAGTTACTTTGACTTTTTTCACTTCAATTTCTATTAGTCTCGTGGGCTTCTTGGAGGCTAGGGTATTTCGATCGACTATAATTTCTATTCGATTTTCATCCTCTTGTTGCAGTAGTTATTGCTTGTTAGTTTGTCAGATTTAGTTTATAGTTTTCAATTACTGATTCCTTTAATTTTGGTTTGACATGTATGGAGTGATTGTTTCATTGTTTGGATTTTGCTTTTGACTGCTTCCTTAGTCAACTTTGTTTGATCAATTTATGCAATGATTGTGGTTCATATTGATTAGATTAGAAAAAAGTATCATTTGAGACATTGTATATTAATTAATATTTTTTAGCTATTTTCTGCAATTTACTAGTGTTCTTTAAACAAGTATATTGGTTGTTCATATATAATAAGGTTCCACATGCTTTAACTTCTTATCTGTCAATTAAAACATGATATCAGGGAAGCTTATAAAGCTTAATCTCCTGCCAAATGCCAATTTTCCTTCTAAACAGAGAAAATAGGGAATCTTTGGGTGGTTCCAAGATTTTAACCAAGTTGAAAATAGCTGCTAGTTCATCATAACTACTATGTCATTGATGGATTTTAAACCGTAAATTTTAATGATTTTCTGTTTGTTGAATAATCCCGTTTGTTAGATGGAAGAATTTGTGAAACTTTTTTCTTTTTAAAACAAAGTAATTTTGGAGTTATGATTATGTCTTATGCATGATTCTCTTCCCTGCGTTATGAATATTGTTCTGCAGTTATCCTTGATGTGGTCTAAATGTATATGTCAAGGTATCACTTTCATGTTTTATGTAAAATGATTAAAGAAAAAGGAACAGTAAACTCAAGCATATGTAGATATATTTGAACACTGTTGGATTGTTTCTTGGTTCATGTTGTTTTCATGAGGATTTCATATGAATCCAATTTGGTTTTGCTAGTTTTCTCATAGCATATTCTGTTATATGCTTGAATTTTCAAGTGGATTTCGTAAGTCAATTTAGGTTTTGGTCAAAATTTGCTTTAGTTCAACTTACAAGTGGCAAGTTATTGTTGTTATGGGCCAACTACTTTCTTGACTTCAAGTGGGTTTTGCAATTATTTCTGATTTTGACTGATTGCTTGTTTTGTTTTATAGTTTAAGATTTTGGATAGTCTGTTCTTTTTCAAGTTTTACAGGTTATGGTCATATTATGATTCAATCTTGACTGGGTTTTGCTAATTATGTAACATTTTGGTCAATTATTGGTTGAAACTCACTTGGAATAAAAAATTATGATATATTTTAGCCAATTATTTGCTTGATATTATCTGGGTTTAACATAAAGATTGATTAAATGGACAGGGACATGGCAACGTATGTTGAGCCACCAGATGGATTTAGGCAAATTGGGAAGCATCATTACATGATGTGGCAAACGTTGTTTGAAATCGATACCAAATACATACCCATCAAACCGATAGGGAGAGGAGCATATGGCGTTGTTTGTTCCTCATTCAATCGTGAAACAAACGAGAAAGTTGCAATCAAGAAGATCAAGAACGTGTTTGACAACCCAACTGATGCTTTAAGAACTCTAAGGGAGTTGAAGATTCTTCGACATCTGAAGCATGAAAATGTAATTGGATTGAAAGATGTCATGTTACCGATATACATTAGTAGCTTCAAAGATGTGTATCTTGTTTATGAGTTGATGGATACTGATCTTCATCAAATCATCAAGTCTTCACAGCCACTCTCAAATGAACACTGCAAATTCTTCTTGTTCCAGGTACATAAGTTTCGGCTTAAGTATATGTTTTTGGTTTACTTTTTGTTTGTGTGATTATTGATACTGATATTCTACTTATGAAACGCAGTTGCTTCGAGGTCTAAAATATCTTCACTCTGCAAATGTTCTTCATCGTGACCTGAAGCCCGGGAATCTGCTGGTGAATGCAAACTGTGAGCTGAAAATATGTGATTTTGGGTTGGCAAGAACTAGCCAAGGTAGTGAACAGTTCATGACTGAATATGTTGTCACACGTTGGTATAGAGCACCCGAGCTTCTCCTGGGTTGTGACAACTATGGAACCTCTATCGACGTGTGGGCAGTTGGGTGCATCTTTGCTGAAATCTTAGGGAGGAAACCTCTTTTTCCTGGAACCGATTGTCTCAACCAATTGAAACTAATAATTAGCATTCTTGGCAGTCAAAGCGACGATGATCTTGGGTTCATCGATAACATGAAAGCTAGAAGATTTATAAAAACGCTTCCATTCACTAGAGGGATTTGCTTTTCTTCTTTGTACCCGCTGGCGGATCCTTTGGCTCTTGATTTGCTCAGAAGGATGCTTGTTTTCGACCCGACAAAGAGGATAACTGTGACCGAGGCTTTACACCACCCGTATATGTCGGATTTGTTTGACCCGAGGAAAAACCTGCCGGCCCGTGTGCCCCTAAACTTGGATCTGGATGATAATTTGAATGAACAAATGATTAGAAAGGAGATGCTACGGGAAATGTTACATTACAGAGAGAATTCTACCTTTAAATCAGATTTTCTTCAGTTTTTGTGATTAGGATTCCTCAAACAAAGTTTGTACTTTTTTGTGATTAGAATTCCTCAAACAAAGTTTGTAGTTATTTAATCGCTTTTAACACAATTTTGTGAAACAAAACAAAGTTCATTAGTTTAGATATAACCGTTTTTAACATAAACGTAATTGGCTTTACGTTTAGATATAACCGTTATTTAAATACATAAATTACTTTTGGCTTTTTAAGATTATTTAATTTCAAGAACACTTTGCAAAAGTATTTATTTTATGAGCACAGTTGTAAATGGCGAGTCATGTTAATTTACAACCAGCTTAGGTAAATTTGTCATTCGGAACAAGCTTTAAAAATATGAAGGTCCTGAATTTTGATAAAAGTTTGGTATTGTCACTCAATGATTTATTCTTACTTACTAGCTACTTTTCTCATTAACAGCCGTTCATATGTGATTTTGGGTCCAAAGTTAAGATATAATGCTTTCATACGTGTTCCTGTTTTTGCTTTGCAGATGTAGCTTATCTCTTGTTTTCTACATTTTTCTGTTGAATTTTACAGCCATATATGCCTTTGACCTTTAAAGCATTTTCCTTGACCTTGATTAGCTAAACATCGATTCAAGGGTTTATTTGTGTTTAATTTATGAAGTTTGCAACTTGGTTCGTCTCATTTTAGTATAAAAACATGTATGAAAACGATGTTCTTCCTTATTTCTGTTTTTCAAATCCAATTTAGTTACTAGCCATGACAATAAATGATTCTTTTGATTTCTCTAGTTGTCATGCTTTGTGACGTTGGATTTCTTTTCCCATTTTGACACCACCTATTTGATTCAATGAATCTAAAATATATGCCATTATAATCTTTTTTTGTTTTCATTAAGACATTCTTCAAATTAGTGGGAAATGAGGTTTCTAAATCCATTGATCGAAAAAGTATATTATTCCTGTCTAATTTAGAAACCAACTTGTTTAATTTGTATTAATCTCAATTTGTACTAATCTCAATTTGTACGTTTAAGTATTTCTGTATTTTTTGGAGGTAAACTCTATAATTGAATGGTTCTGAACAAGATGGATCTGCCCATTTTGCAGGTATCATTTTTCCACTTTTCGATTTGTTTGTTTGTGGAATTATCAAAAAAGACTGTCATATATTCCATTACTCAGTTACATGATATTATTCTTACCTTCATTTGATGCGGTTTGTCATGAATTACTTTGACTACATTTCTATCTGATTTTTTCTACTTCTGTGTTCATGTTAATTTCAGTATGCAATTGAATAAGGTTCTTTGTTGGGATCATTTATAGAATATAGTTTACAGATTGGGTGAAACTTACTGTATTAGTAGTTTAATACCATTTACGTGTGAGATGAATTGGTCAAACAGAACGAACTTAGGCATATGTATTAAAGTATCTAATATGTCGAATTGTCAATCATATGTATGTGAGATACACTAGTCAAACACACTAAGATGTTGATCATTTAGACTTGTAGTACACAAGATTTTTTAATTTTTCATGTTGTTAGTGGGAAATTTTTTTAGCCAAAACTGGGGGAGGAACAATTTGAATTAAAATCTCTATAGTTTCTGATATAAGGTCAAACCGATAAATTCAATAAAAAAATTAGCCGAAGAAAATACCCAAAGGTTAATCTAAGCTTTTACAAGATTACGATTGCTTGATTCTATGCGTGTATGTATAAGATTCTCTCTGCACACGGGTTTTGTTTCATATGGATGAAATTAGTGTTAAGGAAACCCCGAGTTATATCAGTGTTCTCTTTGGTATGTTCACGAGTTAATATGCCAAATAATTCAATTCCAATTTGAACTTCCATTTTTAAGATAATTGAATGTAATTATAGCGTTTTATAGGATAGTTGTAAGTTCCCTTATGTTTTGCTAACCTAAACTACAGTCAGTATTATTCTATACATGATAGATTGTTATGTATAGGCCCCACAATTAACAAGTTAATGAAATTTGGTAGTGTCCTGATCTCAAAAATCCAGTGGGAATTATACAGGTAAATAGTTCTTAGGTGTAATGCATTAGAGGAAAAATAGAACTTTGACAAAAGGTACAGAGTAATGTCTCACAGATTGTATAGTACATTTTTATGTAAGTTAATATGTCAAACTATACTTAGTCTTAGCTAAAGATTTGAAATGACTCTTGAATGGTTTATATTTTGGATTGAGTACTTTCTTTTATAAGTAGCACTTAATGACTACCAATTTTTATGAAATTTGATCTTTTGTCAAAATTCAGCACTTTTTTTTACTATATACTACTTGGTTATTGTCATCCTCATAACTGCTTGTATTAGGAAGTGTGACTAAACTAGCCTCAGTAAATATTAAAGGACATCTTTTATATTTTTAGTTCTCTTAATATATCTCATGTTCTCATGATATAAGACATAGTTTTTGTTTAAGATGCTAATGTCTTTAAGTAAATGATCTATTAAATTAATGCACGAAAGCAGGTTGGCTGAGGTAAAAACGCTTAAATATTATAAACTACTCGTGCTTAAAGCCCAAAAAGCAAAACTACCATGAAAAAGAAGACAAACACAATAACACATACAACAGAGCTACCTTATTCTAGGTTGTTACATAAGACACCCCTCATCTAATAGGCAAGTATATAGTTGTGTTTATTATATAGATAAAATGTTGATTTTCTGTTATATAAGAAATGTAGAGGCAATTCTAAGTAAATATGTTAGGGAAAAAATAGAATGGTTCTTGTCATCCTCGTAACTTCTTGTATTAGGAAGTGTGACTAAACTTGTATGAATAAAATGTAAAAGAATATCTATTATATTTAAATTCTCTCTCTCTCTCTCTCTCTCTCTCTCTCTCTCTATATATATATATATATATATATATATATATATATATATATATATATATATATATATATATATATATATATATATATGTTCTCATGATATATAAGACATATTATCTGTTTAAGATGTTAATTTCTTTAAGTAAATGATCTATTACATTAAAGCATACCAAGTTAGCTGAGGTAAAAACTCTTAAGTATTATGAACTACTCGTGCGTAAAGCCCAAAAAGCAAAATTACTGTAAAAAATAAGACAAACACATACAACCGAGCTACCTTATTCTAGGTTGTTGTTATATAAGACACTCCTCATCTAATAGGCAAGTATATAGTTGTGTTTATTATTATTATTTACATGAAGCCTACTAACCGGGCTCATTTCATAAAATCTGATATGTTGATTTTTTGTTATATAAGAAACCAGGTTTCAAGTCCATGTAAACACATACATGTATTTATAATACTGTGTAAATGTCTTAAAGCTTTGTTGTTTTTAAAAGAAGTTTTGTGTAGAATATAACATACTATATGTTAGTTTAAGTGAAGACATATGTAATTGTATACTTTTGCTTTCATACATAGATAGTGAAGTACATAGAATTATAATTAGGTCAACACATTAGTAATTTTATTAATATACCAATTATCTTGAGACGAACTGTATATAGGAACTCCTAAGATAGGAATTCAAACCAATCTTTGGAGGATGAATTTCGAATATTTGCAACAGTAGTGATAAAGATTTTTAAGATTATCTTTTAATTTATATAAAGAATGAAAAACAACAAAATTGAATTAAATACATTTTGCTATTGTTTCTTCGAAGATTAGATTCTTATTTCTAGTATCTACGTACTAAGTTAAATATTTAGAAATTGTGGATAGTTGAAGACAAGAAAGTTTAGTTGTTAAGTACAATTGTAAATTCAAAAATAAAATAAAAGAATACTTTTACCATTTAAGCATATAAGAGTGAGCTGTTTATGTGATATGAAAATTAGCATAGTAAATCTGTCACTATATCTATTTGTTAAATACAATTTCTTTATATGTTCCATATAGTTCAAAGTAAACACAAAATTTTGAAAATTTGCAAATCAACCGTTCAAGCATTTCGTCGAATAGGTTGTGTGCAACCGAATTCAGCATATTAAATCTTTTATAATAAATTTGATTCAAATTTATGTCAAAATTGAATCCAACTTTGACTAAAAAAAATTAAAAGTACATTTTAAATTTTATAATAACTGTTCAGATTTGATTATTAAATTTTGTATCAAAATCATTTATTATGATTGTCTAATAGGTTTTATATGTATTACTCATTTACTAGTTTATTGACCCGTGCATGCACGACTATTTCAAAATTGTATTTCAGAAGTGTAGTGTCATATTACAATAAATTTATACCAAAACGTAGATAAAAATGAGACGATCGTAAATATATAATTATTTTAATAAAACCCCCTCACATGTTTTATAAAAACCCCTCACAATTTTCATATAACCCCCTCTTAATTGATTTAATCTTGAATTCGATTAGGCATTAATCTTTCTAAAATTGATTTTGAAATTGAATTATTTTGAAATTGGAGATTGTGATTAGTTAATTAAGACTCAATTTATGATTATTTTTAGAAAATATGCATGCCTTTTATATAGATATATAGATATAGATAGATTGATGTTAGATTAGATAGAAGATTTAATAACTGTAGCCAAAAGTGTCTTATATAAAAATAAACATTCTTATAAGTTTAAAAATATTTAATAACAATATAAACATTTTCTCCCTATCCATATTGCGCCATATATGTTTGCATAAAGCAATTCAAAAGGAAATAAAGACGTATGGGGAAGGTTGTTGATATCGAAGATAATATGTTATAAATGGGAAGGTTGTAGTGAATAAAATGATGAGGTAAAAAAATAATAATATAGAAATATACTATTTTTTTAAATTAATTAATATTTTGATGATTTTGGTGGTCTGATGTCACTTATTTCCTAATCTATATAATTCAATTAATGGATAATACTAAATAACAACTCTTATAATTAAATACGACAATCCTCCATCCAGCAATGAAAAAGATATATATGCGTGATTAATATATTCATATATCCATGGATAAATGATAAATATATTAATCAAAGGAGATGATTAATTAAACATATTATCCACTTGTATTGTAGATCATATAGAGGATAACACTTGATAATTCAAATAGAAAATGTACAAGCAAGGTTTCGATAATGATATCCACACACAACTTATTTATTGAACTAGTTTATTGACCCGTGCACGCACGGGTATTTCGGAAGTGTATTTGCGTTATTAAAAATTTCAAATAAAAATAATGTAGTAAATAAAATATCACCTTTGTAATGAGAATATACGAATTTCAAAAAAGTGTCATATTACAATAAAATTTATACCAAAACGTAGATAAAAATGAGACGGTCGTAAATATATAATTATTTTTGCTATAAACAAAATATATCACAAGTTACTAAACATTATTTATAAACAGCTTATAATTAATTAAATTAATATACAATTTTTTTAAAAAACCCCTCATATTTTCTTAAAAGCCATTCACATCTTTTATAAAACCTCTAATTTTCATTTAGCCCCTCCCAATTAATTTAAAATTGAATTAAATTTGAAAAAATTGAATTTAATTCGATTATCCACATATTTCCAAAATTATTTTTGAAAATTGAATGATTTTGAAATTGGAGGTTGTGATTGGTTAATTGTGAATCAATTTATGATTATTTTTGGAAAATTTGCATGTCTTTTATATATAAATATATAGATAGTATATCCCTTAAAAACCATGACTTAATTAATTAAACCATAATGCTTGAAAAAGAGTAAACCCTACAAAAAAAAACACACCCACACACACACACCTATAATATATATATATATATATATATATATATATATATATATATATATATATATATATATATATATATATATATATATATATATATGCTAGGAAAAAGTTCATGCGAGAACCATTCTTATTGCGAGAATCGCGAGAACCAATCTGAGCCGTTCAATTCCCCCTCTTTCAATATCATTGCACACCCATGAATTCCTCACATTCACCCTGACACACTCTATCCCTCCACGTTCACCATCCATGAAACTTCCCATACTCAAGGAACGGCCGAGATTGGTTCTCGCGGTTCTCGCACTAACAACGGTTCTCGCATGAACCCTCCCCAATATATATATATATATATATATATATATATATATATATATATATATATATATATATATATATATATATATTCAAATCTTTGATTTTTCGGTTTTAGCATGTTTTTGAGGAGAGATTGTACTTTGTTTTATATGTGTAATCATTTTTTTTATAGTTTCTTATACTCTATCTATCGATAATGTTTTGTTAAAGAAGTCGGTAAAACTTAACGGTAAAATTTAAACTAGAATAATTTTATAGGTCTTTCAAGGAGTTGGATTGCATGCACCTAGATAACTTAAACTTGAAAAAATTTGAGCATTCTAAAGACGAAAAGAACCATGGATAAGCTGATTTTGGTAATAAAATGAGACTTTATATGTAGTCATGATTATATAACTGGTTTACACCACTAACTAACACCTCACTTCAATTTTTTTAAAGAGTTGATAAAGTAATTTACTTTTTTATTACCAGAGCATATAATCCACTTTATGATTAACTGTTAAAATAAGTACGAACTAAAATAGGGTTTGGCTCTAGTGAGAGTTCTCACCATTGGATCACTACCAAACCGTAGTGACCTTACTAGAATGTCTTGCGGTGATGGTGGAGTTTAATTGGTCTTGTGTTAATCGTCATTGTGGTGGTTGTTGCATTTTGACAACAACGGACAACAAAAGACCGATTAGACTCTACCATCACCACTGGAAAGAAATCCCGCTCAAGTCACCAAAGTTGGATGGTCATCAAACATTAAAAACTTCGACTAGAACCAAAACTCTAAACGAAACATTTTAATTCTCACTTACTTTGACAAGTCCCTTATGGGGTGTTTGGTTCATTCTTTGATTTTGGGAGGATTGTGATTTATAAAAGGGATTTGCATTTGGGGGAAATTCATTTGGTGGGATTTCAAATCCCAAACCTTTGTTTGGTTCACCAAAACACCAACCACATAACTTCTCATCCAAGACACAACCCACCAAACTTCCGGCCACCACCAAACCTCCGGCCAGATCTCCTCGTCCCCCTCCCCTCTCTCATCTCGCCGCCGGCAAATCACCACCGAACCACCTCCACCACCCTAAGCAGACACAAACCACCATCGAACCACCTCCACCACCTGCAGAACCCTAGGGTTTCTTCGTTTTCTGTTGCAGCGGCGACTAGGCAAAGGTCGACGAAGGAGAAAGGTTTCTGGAACGTGACGACGAAGGTTTGCGAAGGCGTAGAAGGAACCTTAGTCGCAAACGGGAACGACGAAGGTTAGGGTCTGTCGAAACGGCAGCGGCTAGGGTTTGACGATGACGACGGCGACAATGGTGATGTTTCGAACAACAGAGGACGACGACTAGGGTTTTCGAAGGGTAACAGGCAACGGCCGCTAGGGTTTTCGAAGGGTAACAGGCGACGGCGGCTAGGGTTTTCAAAGGGTTTCCGAACGGCGAAGGCAAAGGGATCGCCGGAGAGGGTAACGACGAAGACAGGGGTCGCCGGCTAGGGTTTTCGAACCGCGAAGGCAAAGGGGTCGCCGAAGAGTCGCCGGAGTAAATCCTTCAAGTGTGGGATTTCAAAATACCAGGGGGGGGGGGGGAGGATTTCTAAATCCCTCACTCATAGGATTTCAAAGATTCCTGGGAATTTAAATCCTCCTTCAAGTTTGCAAACCAAACACATCATTTGGGGGGATTTGAAATCCCATTCCCATAAAATCCCCCCCAAATACCACCAACCAAACAGACCCTTAACGTAATTAGTTACTTATTTGAATAATTAAAAAGCAAATTACACCTACATTATTTTTTTCGAAGTAAGATATCATTCGATAACTCTAAACCTAATGATAACAACATTTTAATTATCGAAGAAGGAAAATTTACAATTCAAAGATTTTATTAGTTCAAGAACATGTCAACCATAGAATGTTGATTATCATGAAACATGTCATCACAATGAATCAAGAACCCATCATCAACCGCACACATGGATGATCCATTTTCATGTTCATCACTTAATGAACTGACCCCATTGACAATCTCACTAAGCGATTCGAATCGGTGAGTCAACTCAACCAACTGAGCTCTAAGAACCGAGTTCTCAGAGTCCAACTTGAGGAACATAAGAGTTGTATCTTTCAAATTAATGGCCATGTATTTGTTGTCTCTTACGAGTTGACTAATTAACTCGCTCCACAAGATCATTCGCGTGTTCCTTTTTGCGTGTTCTCGATCTCCTAGCGGATTCCCTGTTCGATATCATTCTTTTTCGCTTCCTCGAGTCTTGAGTATCTTCTGAACCTGACACTGGAAGCTGAGTTGACTTTGTAAATTTTGTGACACCACAAGCTGCCATGCATGTATGTCGATCAAATAGAAGGTGGTTGTTTTAATTAATTAATTTCATGAGTATACGTAGAATGGCCAATACAGAAAGACGACAGAGAAAGATTGACCGAAGTGGCTGTGGCGACGGAGGATGGTGGAAAAAAGGGCTTCGTTGATCACCGGAGACATGATCATGACGGTGGACCACCAAGAAACACCATGTATTATGTATATATATTTATTATAGATATATCAGTACTAATCGGAGTATTTATGTGATTTTTGGAGACAACCACGTCGGAGGTGACGAAAAGAAAGGAGTGATGTGAGAATATATGTGTACAAGAGTTGTCAATAATCGATCAGATGGAAAATAAATAGATCCAATTCTGATGATAGTTTATTGGATCATTTCATTTTCATATCAAATTTTTAATTTTTAAAATATTAAAAAAAAAGTTATAATATTATTATTTTATTTTTAAATTTTTAATCAGTCACTCCCTCTATTTTCACAAATGATTGAAGAATGAAAAAAATTCTTATAAACTATTTTTGATATAATTTAGTTTGTTAAAATTTAAATATTTATTTAAATCATAATATATTATATATATGTATATATATTTATACACACTTTTATATGGTTATTTATTTAAGACGTATATCAATTAAACTAAACAAATTAAAAGAATCTAAATTTGATTATAAAGAGCTCCTACAAAAATTTTAATGATAATGTTATGTATGAATTTCTGATTTTTAATATATTTATCCTTCTTTTAAGAGATTATATATCATTCTATATGCTTTACTATTTTTAAACTATATACTTTGTTACATTTTAACACCATAAACATTTAAAATTTATTGTAATCATCCTTTGTGTATATGCACGGGGGTTAATCAATTTGCTTTCAAACTTTCGGTAAAAATTTCGAAAATGATTTCCGTTTATACTCTAACTTCAATACTCAATGTCCGTTTCAATCGTATTTTAAATTTAAACTGGGTATTTATTTCTGTTTGATTCAAATTTTGATTTACTTTTATTCAAGTTTTATAAATGAATGTAATTCCAAATTTTAAAGTATCACATTTCAAGTAATGAAATGTAAAAGTAGCAAAATCATATAGTCAAAGTACAAATTTCAAAATGATATACTATTGTTTTAACTATCAATCTTTTATATTTTTATTTTATGTATTTAATGTTTAAGAGTTTTATACTTTTGTATGGCCGCTTTTATTGCCTTAAGATGTCACCCCTTACTGAGTTCATGGTTTTCTTTTTAGAGTTTAAATTTTAAGTATTTAATAATATTTTATAAGATTACAGTTTTAATGGGTAATACAGATCAATGTTGGGTTGCCCAGTTTCCTCTAACCTGAACTATTTATTTTCATTACGACCACATTTTGACCCATTTCGAGTTCCTGATAGATTTGTATCACTTTTTTCATATCGGGTCATGTCTTGTTTTGATCCAAAAACTGCACGCCTTAATTAAGAGAAAGAGTCAATGAAAAAACTAAACGGCTTTAATTTTTTGGAAAATGATAGCCAATGTCCTTATGGCTATAGATAAGAGTAAAAAATATAAGATTCCGAGTTTTAAAAATGGTAACCGTGTGTCATGAATAGAAATTTGAATGCTATTCTAAAAGTGATTAATATGGATTTTATGCAAACATAAAAGGTTTATGTAACATAAGTTATAATTGCCAATTTTAAAATTTTTTATTATCTTTTATACTTTTATCTACAACCTTGAGAGTTGTGATTATTTTAATCCAAAGTTCTATTTTTTTTAATCTAAAGTCATCATGAAAGAATATTGCTCATATTTCACAACTCATGTTTATTTTTTTATCTAAGTAGTTTTCTAATCATATTTCTTCTAAATTTAAAGCAAAAATTTAGAGAAGAGAATTACCCTTTTGAGTTTGGGGCTTTCAAATCAACATCCTTAAACCACTTGTAGCGCTAAATTACAACGAGCTCGTCATAGCCATTTTGCTCGTCGACTTCTCTATCTCAATGGTACAAATTCAAATATATATATATATATATATATATATATATATAGAGAGAGAGAGAGAGAGAGAGAGAAGTGAGGTTCCCTTGCGAACAGCCCAAAACTGCGAACGCTGCGAACATATTAAAATTTTTGCGGAGGTGGCGCTAGAATTAACTAAAGGCGGCAATGGTTTTATTCACATTTTAATAGAAGTACTTGGTTGCTATTATTATTGTGACTAAAAAAAAATTCAATTTGCAAAACCATGAGTATCTGATGTGCACAAGTTTTTATGCAATAATTTGTATTATGGTTTTTAACAATCTGAACGGATTAGTTTATTATATCTTTTTCTATATATAAAGTTATACATAATATAATTGTTTTATAATATAATTTTAGTTTAATTGAAGATGGTGAATCTAGATATTGTGAAACGGGTAAAGAGAAGATGCAGTGATTTATAAATAAGAATCTACAATAATTCAACCAAGATTTATTAGTTTTTAAGGAATCTATGATTTTTAGACATGATGTAGGGACTTATATCCAGATATACTAATTTTATCGACAAGATGTTTTGCTTTTAGAATTTAGCGTTATGATCTATACAAACAGTCTTAAATACAAACATTGCATCTTGTCTAAAAATCACTGCATATAGTATACAATCATTGCATCTTGTCTAAAAATATTGCATCTCATCTTTATACACATAATAATAATAATAATAATAATAATAATAATAATAATAATAATAATAATAATAATAATAATAATAATAATAAATAATAATAATAATAATAATAATACTAACAATAGTAATAATAATAATAATAATAATAATAATAATAATAATAATAATAATAATAATAATAATAATAATAATAATAATAATAATAACAGTTTCATTAAAAAATATTATTGTATCTTGTTTAATGATTTAATAGATTTTCATTAAAAAAGATTATTGCATCTATTTTAAAACTATTGCATCTTGACTAGAACATTATATCCCATCTTCACCCTTTAATTAATTTTGTTATATCAAAATTTTTAAAAAAATATTACTTTTTAAATGCGTCAAAAAAATAATCAAATTACTCCATCGCCACTTAAATACATAACAAACCCCATGTTTGTTATCTTCAAATTCCACCGCCACAAACTTGAGACCATCGCAACCGTCCAAAACATATTAAATCCCACCGCCCATAATTGTTCGCATCGTTCGCATTGGCTTGCCGTTTCTATTTGATCTTTATACACTATATATATATATATATATATATATATATATATTTCACACTTCACCCACATTTCACATTTAAGCATTCAAAATTTAGATTCATCCATTCAAATACACCCCTTCAAACATTTGTAGCTCCCAAAACAATTCCAACAGCGACCCATTTATTCAACAATTGCAAAACTACTAGCCAGGTTCAAGTACGAACTCGAGCACCACTTCTCTAGCACAACCCCAACGAGAACTCACAATGCAACATTTGTACAATGATTGATATGCCCGATCTGGTACCCCGTATACTCACAAACGACTGGACCTAGTGCATCCACCGAACTCGTACTCCATATCTTATCCCCCACTGCCATCACATATATACTTGGAATTCACATTATCCACCTCACCAAAGTCCACAATGTCCGGTAGATCGCTCTTATTACCGATGACTAGTGCTCCCTGCGGTTATGGAGCAACAGACCTTCATCGAACTCGAACCCGATATCAACAAGTCGAAATTGTTCCCAAAACGCAACCCTCAAGGCGAAAGAAAAGAGAAAAAAATTGGGAAAAATCCGTGTTGGAATATTCCGGATGAAGAAAGGTGTTCACTGAAGTGTTGGGCGAACGTCAACGAGGACGAGAAAGTTGGCAACTCATAAACCGGAGACACATTTTCGCGCCGCGTTCAATGGAAATACAAAGATCTTAAAACCAGGAGCAGTCATACCTAAGACCAGCTTTCGTCAAAGTGGAGAAACTTTAACGTAGCCGTTGGCAAGTTACAAGGTTTCTACATTAGTGTAAATCAAAACCGGCTGTCATGGGCACCAGACAAGGACGTGTTGCGACAATCTCACACGTTATAATATGATTCGTGGAAAGTCGTCTGAAGCAGAAGCCGCCTTCGGTGGCGAGTAGCAAAAAAACAACCTATTACGACGCTGATGAACGGGGTCGGTGGCAGCACTGGATCTGGTTGGTTTTGAGGATATGGAGCACCAAATCGGGTATACCAATCTAAAAGTGTTGCATTGTGAGTTCTTATTGGGTTGTGCAGGAGAGGTGGTTCTCAAGTTCGTACTTGCCAAACCTGACCAATATTCAGCATTTGCTAAAAAAAATGGGTTGTGGTTGGAGTTCTTTTGGGAGCTATACATATTTAAATGAGTGTACTTGAATTTTGAATGGGATCAAGACAAATTTGAAGTGTGTTTGTTTCCATATGTATACAAAGTTTTTTTTTTGAATATGGATCATTGAGTTGATGTACAAGAAAACAAAAAAAATAAAAAATAAATAGACGACCGTTGTAGCTTTTTAGGAGCTACAGGACGACGAGCACACTATGAAGGTGAAGTAGTTGACAATCAACTAGCTCTTCATGATCTCCCACTACAGATGGGCTAAATAGGTTTGGGTTTTTCAATAGGTTTGCACTTTGCTATCTACTTTTGATAGTATAAGGAGATATTCTAAACCCTCATATTTGTATGTTCTTTCAGTCATGCTATTACAGATCACAATTTTCAGTTGTAGAGTTTTTGTTTCTGTAAAGGCTTGTGTTATGTTTGTGGTTTGGGTTGAAGTTTTAAGGGAAAAGAGTGTTTTCTAAACTGTTTGATTAGAATAATGGGCTGATGGGCCTTTAAAAGAAGTATGGGCTGATGAGTATAGGTTTTGAAAGGGGTTGTTGTTGACTTCTAAGACCATGTGCATTCATCACATTCTTCACACAGCCACATCAGCATCACATCATTTTCTCATCACATCACACAAACCCCTGCATCCATCACATGCTTCACATCACAAAAAAAACAAAAAAGACACCTCTCTCTCACGAATCTCCCTCACTTGCGCGACCCGGCTCACGTATGTGAGCGTGAGCAGCCCCTTACGCACTTGTGCGATGGTGTTGAAGCTTGTGATGGGCTCTCACGAGCTCCATCACACAACCGATGCACCGGTCTAATCTGTTTGAGGCAACATAGGTTTGATACTTTGATGTAGTTAAAATTAAGAGCAGTGGAAATCTCTAACTTCTTCAGGAATAAAGTTGAAAATCATAATTTTGGAATCAGTCAGGACTTTGAAGTTGTTCCTTGAAAAATAGAGTTTATAGTTGTCTTTTTCTTAAACGAAAAATAAATATTTCCATCTTAATCTACAACTATATCCACTGTATAACTTGAACTCTTAAGTCTTAACTTGCCTTGTTATTTTAACTTCCTCGATCTGTAAACAACCATTTCATTAACCCATTCAAACTAGTGCTATACCCGTACGTTGTACGGGTCGGTTTTTCTAATACAGTTGGATCCGAACATACGTGTGTCGTTTTTTTAATGGTCAACATTTTTAATGAATCTAAAGTACAAATATACATAAAATATAAATGGTTAAATATCTGAAGACGTTACACAAAGAACATTCAAGAAAAATACAAAGTTATTTATTCCAAATAATAAACTATCGCAACATCCTGTAATTAATTTTGGCCGCCTCCAGGATCCGTGGTTGAAAAATGATCTCGGTTAATTCCGTTGCAATCAAAATGTTAACTGAAAAATAAGATCGAAAAATGCAATTATATGAACTATCTTATGACATTGCAAATGTGTAAAGTTTATGTGGGAATAAATTTTTAACTTACTTGGACTGAGATGAATAAGTTTAACACGGGATGCAAATATTATCGATTTATCTCTGATTGCGACAGCAAACCTAACTGGTTGTATTTTTGGACTATCATACACGACCAACTTAATTAGGCCACCCCTATTAATAGATGAGGTATATTTAATCAGAAAATAGTGATTAAAATTAGTACATATAAGACTATCAAATATATAACAACAAAATTCATGTTTGATAACACATAACCAAAGAAATAACACGAGTGTTGGCTTACTTCCCATCTTTCAAAAACAGCTCACAACCACCACCATAACGTATTCGGCCTCCTCCAACAATTTTGCCCACAACATCTAAATAAAATATTCATAATAACAAATGTATTATATAACTTATATTAAATATATGAGAAGCTATAAGTATAATAATCGTTTGCATACATACCTATCAACATTTTTCGTACAGCTTTATCACGCACCAAAGATTTAATGGAAGGAAGCAATGGGTAAGTTGGAAAGTTCTCATTGGACGACACTTCCTCAAGTGTTGTCTTATTGTTGATTACTATTTTCCAGTCATCGCGGACAAAACTGTACCCTTTATATCTCGGATAGTGGCCGAAAGTTAATTGCAACTGAAAATGACGCAAAACAAAAACTTTGCCGAGCAAATCTCTCCTTTCGTATGAAGGAATCAACCCATGATAGATGACCGCTGCCATTTTGTTTCTCTAAAGTATACTTTTTTATTGACAGTTATTCTATAACACTTATACTCGTAATGACATAGATTATTGATATTTAAATTAATTGAAACCTTACCTTTTTATCTAGCAAAAATAAATAAATTTTGTTTCCTTTCTCATCTTTCCAAATAAACTCCACAAAAACCCTCCCAAAGTTCCACCAAACGTTTGGTACTTTGAAATCTGAGAAGACTTCTGCCTCTAAATGACCGTCCATTCCTACAATTTCAATTTATTTGCAAACATATACAATTATTTATTATATAGATTAGAGAACAATGTTATTTCAGTAGAATAAATAATGATATTTCGGATATGTTTTTTCGTAAGAAGTATGCTCATCCTCATAACGATGCAACAACCACTTGTAAATCTTGTTTAGAAACATTTACAGTTGGTTATATAAAATTACCCGTTATACATATATCTATAACATGCTACATGAATATATCGTATTTAATAACAACGATAACATAGTGAATAAGAATGATAATGGTCGATGAGAACAATAGTGTGATACATAAAGCATGGGTATTTATAAAAGAATAATAAGTTAAGTTTTTTTCTCAAAAACCTTTTAAGGCAGACATAAAGAAGATAAACAATAAGAAAAGAAAACCATAGAAAAAAACGACTAAAGTGATGTAGGAAAATATATATCCTGATCAAGACATATATAAAAATAAAGACACGTGACTAAACACATCTTGTCACATATTAACCCAGACCACTTATGCATCATGCATGCCCGTATTAAGCTTCTCACATTCCATACCAGTCTTGGTTGTATCCTCCTGAAAATTAGAAGAATCCTTTGTACATTCGGTACGACATGTAGAAGGATCATCAGTTTTGTCGGTGGCACTAATGTCATCTACATCAATTTGAGGTTCAATACCATCAACCTGAACATTGGTGCTTTGTTCACACGAACCTTTAGTGGTCTGTGCATCCGTGGTTCTATCACATGCAGAAGGATCATCAGTGTCCCCAATGGCAACATTTCCATCTACATCATTCAGAGGTTTAATGGCATCAACCTCAATATTGGTGTTATTTTCGCATTCCTCGTCAATATTTTGCGCATTCGAGGTCATAACACCTTTAGAAGGATCTTTCATTTCACTCGTTACAATGATTGCAACTGGGCTTTTAGATACTGGATCAACATGATTTTCATCCACCATCTTGGGATCTACATCACCTGTGCGAGTCACACATGTAGTAGGAGCACCTGAATTCGTTGCTTCGGATATTGGACCCCACTGGATTTCGTCCATCATCTTGTGCTCTTCCTCGGTGATATATGGTGGAGATTCACAATCGATCATTTCATGATCATTATCAGAAGTAGAACCCAAAACTGGCGTTAATGTTTGCCTAACACTCGACTCAGGGCGCTCATATTTCTTCAAAACAGCAACGTCGTCACCATAGTACTTGGTAACAGTAAACCTACGCGCATATTTCGGTGCTAGATTATACTCATGTATTTTTATTCCGAGAACAACCCTTCTAGCGATTAAATTGTCAATAAAGAAATCATGAATCCAGTTGGGATAACCAGCACCCTGATAAAAAATATGTGCTTTGAGAAAACATACATATTAATTTTGATAAGAGTATTGATCAGAAAACAACCTCTGTTTCGATTTTCTAAGCAACTGGTCAACCGTATATCCCACAAGCATAATTGCGTCTGAGTTGAAAAGAACACAACTCATTTCTTCGACATTGTGAACCCGTATCACTAACTTGTACCTATATAAAACAGAAATCAGTACATATTTGAGTCGGACATGTATGTATGAAGATGCTTTTAACTCACGTTTGTCGTGGATTGGTGACATGAGATCGACAAAAATTGCAGTAATAACGACTGTCTTTTAGTCCAACTTTCCTAAAACACCTCGTACACTGTATGTACTTCCAATCATTATATAAGTCCACATCAACCAAGGTCCCATCTATTATAAACATCGCACCCTGACAACCATACCGTGAGTAACATAACTGTTAGCTTTAACCATAGAAATCATATGTTAATTTTGTTATTAGGTACCTTAGCAACGCCATCGGCTAGACGTTTGTAGATATCAGGAATTCCTGTGACTTGTAAATTAGTTGTTGCAGGAGGACCAGCTATAAAACAAACCGGACTGAATGGCCTATGAAACCACAAAGTGAAATGATAAATAAGTACAGACACACATAAGTGTAGGTGTAATTATTGTATTATATGTGAAATAATACCGTTGATTAAGGGTTTCAGCCTCGGCAATTGGCAGGTTTAGATAAAATTGTGATGACGTCGTCGTCGATAAAACAGGTGCGTCTAAGATAATTGCAAGTACCAATTAGTAACCAAAAAAGAAATTTTTTTTTTGGTAAAGTAATTACATTACATGAAAAGGTCAAGAACCACTAACCATTGTATTCTCGAACCTTACAGCATGTTAACACCACGACGATGTTTGAATCATTCTTCGATTTGATCACGTCATCACCATATTTCAAAGCCATCTTTCCCCATAATGAAATTTCCAGTTTCACGCCTCTAAGTTTTTATTAAAGGATCAATATATAGTGAACATTCATTAAATAGAATGTAAAGATTAATGGTGTGACAGGAAGCAATAACTTACTGCATATCACAAATTACGATTTTTCGTATCTGTGGATTGCGAGTTTGGACCCGTCCGACATATTGCTCAACATATCCCCATTCGTGAAGTACCCCTACAACGTCTATAACAACACACATCCACAATAAGCAAGCATGTGGATATAATCAAGAATATAAAAAACGTGATCACCTGTGAGATACGTATCATTTGCGATACGGGGACGGAGCATGTCAAATGAGATAAACTCAAAAACATATCTATCAAACATATGTGGTTGAATCGAAGAAGCTTGTACAGATGTCACAGACATAAACTGGATAAAAAACGGATGCTTTAATGGTCGATACTTCGTGTCATAATCAAGAACAGTGAATCTACGCAGCTTATACACACAACCCTCCTTGCTACATCTCTTGAATTTGTCGGTAAGATACACAGGAATCTTTGCATGGATAGACGAATGCTAAAATCCATGCAAACAATATATTCATGATGTTAAGTTTCAAAAGTTATCAATGTCAATGAATAACATGCAAGAAGATCTTTACCCGTTCGTCTGATAATATCATATCTAAAGAAAGTATACAGTCTGTGCTTGGATTATACGTAGTCCATAAACGACAAACCATGACATGAATATTCCACTTGTCAGTAATATTAGGCCGCAAATCGTTGATGTGATGATATGGAATGTTCATCTCTATTCAATAGCAACTACAATAAAATACAATATAATCAGTACATACGTAACGTCAACAATGTATAGATTGAAACACTCATACATTTAATATTTACTACGTCTGTGGGAAAGAGAAAATAAAAAGAGAGATTGTATGTGGAGAAAAGAGAAATTCCACGTACCGAACGGTAAGTTATAAAAAACTTCTTTGAAACAACATTTTTTGTAAGATTATTAGCGCACTTTCCTTCGTTGTCTATATAAAATCGAAGACCCGCAAGAGAAGTGACACGGGATGCAACAACATAAAGTTGGCCATGTGTAAATACTGGTTTCGGTAGGTAAGCGCAAACAAAATTAAATGTTTGGCCCTGACTTTTGTTGATTGTCATTGCAAAGCAGACCTTGAGAGGAAACTGTCTGCGTTTAAATCGAAATGGCCATATTGTATCGGTTGGTGTCATATCAATCCTTCCGATAAATGCCTTTTGACCGACATGACTCCCTGTGATTATTTTTGCCTCAATAACCAAACGGGTAACCTGAGTTATCACAAGACGTGTCCCATTACATAGACCCCGTTTTAGATTTATGTTACGTAGCAATATCACCGGGGCACCGATCTTTAGTTCAAGTTTATGATTTGGAATCCCAGAGAATCGTAACGTGTTAAGAAACTCGGGAGGGTACATGATTTGCATCTCCTCTAAGTTATCTGTAGTTGGGCATATACTATCTGCACTTAACAACTCATGCATAACACCTGTCATTCCATCAAGAACATGCGAGTTAATCTGATCAACAGCGTCATTGGTTGGACATAGAATACACCTCTCTTTCAGATAATCAATATCGTTTATTCTGTTTGAGATATCTGGAAATGTGATTGACACAATAGCACTAATAGGATCATGTGATACGGGAATCAATAGGTCAGGAGGAATTGTGACCCAAGTAGCATCCGACTCGTTAGTAAGTGAAATTGCTTGAAGCTTTCCATCCCCCATATCAAGTATCCATTTATTAAATTGCATCATTTGTTCGACATCCGCTGCATCAATTGATGAATCACGAAGCCGCATATTAATAGACAAAACAAAAACCTTACAACTGTCCCAAATGCCCGACGACTTGTTTATAACAGAGGAAACAATCTCGCTCCTTCGAGCGTTTGTAATAACAGGTAGAATTTGCCTGAAATCACCGCCAAGGACGACAACCTTACCGCCAAACACATGGCTTTCGGAATCAGGACTAACTTGCCTGCAAATATCTCGAAAAGTTCTATCAACTGCTTCAAATGCATGTCGGTGTTGTAAAGGGGCCTCGTCCCAAATGATCAATTCCGACTCCCTAATCAACTCGGCAAGATCCGAGGTGACATCGATTGCACAACATGATTCGTTGTCAAGTTCAACAGGGATACGAAACCTGGAATGTGATGTTCGACCACCAGGGAGTAAAAGTGAAGCTATGCCTGATGAGGAAACAGATAAAACAATTTTACCTCGTGAACGTAGGTAGGAAATAATTGTCTTCCACATGTATGTTTTTCCGGTACCTCCACTCCCATACACGAAAAACAGGCCTCCATTTCTAGCGTTAACAGCTTGCATGATGCTGTCGTACACCTCCTTTTGTTGGTGATTTAAAACAGCATACAAACTGCTAAATTGAGCCCATTCTTCATTTACGTTATATCTTCTTTCATCAGCAATTAACCTGTTCCTAACTATATTGATCAATCGATGATCAATCTGAGGAAGGTCTGGGAAATCAGCCAATGATCTATTATTCGCATTTAAAATTGCATTATCTCCATTAGTGTATAATTCTCGATCTCCTTGTCTGTAAACATAACTGCGTCGTTTTGCAATGACCTACGTTGATTGTAGGCAACGTCCTCTGATAGATATGGAAGACTTTCTCTAAAAAAGTTTGCGTGATCACTAACTGTGCAGAATAACAGTATAGTTACAAAAAGCTCACGAAGTTGATTCCCTAATTGCCACTGAGACGCCTCTTGTATTGATTGGATCCACTCAACATCATCACCTAACAAATTTAACGCCTTGCAAGCAGATAAGTATGTAGGATATGTGAAACCATCCACTGTTTTTATATCTTTATAACTTTGAGGACCTCGCACAACATTTAGTAACATCCTGAGATAATACTTCTCTCCCATCGAAGGTGTGACAAAGTATATACGACCGACAGCAAACCCACTCTTACGTGGCCTCCATTCCTTTTCCTTTTCATGCCATGTAAACCTCGTTGGAAACTCCGCATACGTTAGGCTCCGTCCTTCTGGATATTCGCGATTTGCTGTCATCCACTATGTAAACTTAGACATCGCAGAAGATACCTGATCGGCGACATTTCGTATATCTGCATGTCTTCTGAAGTAAACTCTATTTTCACCTTCTTCGTGAAAAGGAAGCCTTTCAACCGCAACCGAACAATAATGCATCTCAAAACCAAATAACTTCCAACATGCCTCTGAAGCTGAAATGTAACGACAATTCAGGTATTCTTCGATTTCGTTTTCATGTCGTAATATTGAGTGGAAGGAAGTCCTATTGCTGTGGCCTTCAATTAAGATGGTTGCACGGTCTGGACCCTTGTTGAGATAACTAAATAGATATTTCACCAATGATCCTTGGTTACACCATTCAACATTAATATGGCAACCATACTTGACAACTAAATCAATGTTATGTGGAACAACGAAACGGTTGTCAAGCATGATATCACTTCGACCAACTTTTGCTTTACGCCCATTATTCGATCTTTTATAACGCGGCCACCCATCGCCACTGACATATGTTTCCTCACAATATTCCTTGGGATATCCTTTTTGACATACTCCATTATCCATGCATGGACTTGAACGATCGAGCTCTCCGCATGGTCCATGCATCATATGCGTACGGACAACCTCAAAACCTATGGGGTCATTTATTTCGCATGGAAGCTCCGCGGAAATGACGTGGTCAATATCATCAGGTGCCGAAATCTTATCATCATTATGTAGAAATATTAGAGCATGGCAATGCGGCAATCCACGTTTTTGGAACTCAATTGTATATATAACTGCACATATCATCAACTAAAATCAATTTTACAATAAAAAACGACATTCTATAAAAGATATTATACACTATTATAAGAAAAAATTACCCGCTTTCACTCGTCCGAAATGATTTCTTCTCTTTATATCTTCCATAAGCTCGTCTAGCTTATTTTTAAACATACGTGTTATGATATCCGGTCTATCATTTGTTGGTTGACCTGATATGCTGTTTTGAACATGACGTTGAATTTCAGGCCATCGTGGATTACATGTTATGGTTACAAACAGGTCTGGAGGTCCAGCCCAACGACATATAGCCATTGCATCCTGATATTGTTGTATCATGTGTCTAGGGCCACCAGTGAACGATGAAGGCAAGATAACTCTTCGGCCAATAGCTTCAGCATCAGTCTCCCCGTTAGCAATATGGTCATGCAGTCCATTATATAACTCTGAACGAATTGTATCCTAGTTTCTTTTGTACCAGTCAAGATCGTGATTGAGAACAGCAGTATAAGCATCGACAATATACGTATGAAACAAACGTCCACCACTGTGTAATGTTTTACCTTCATTAACTCTGTCTTGCAGGCGAAAACAATAAAACTCCCTCAAACTCATGTACTTTCTTCTCGTGGAATCGGAAACATTTAAAGGGATGTATAAACGAAAGCCGTCTTCTCCATAAGGAAAAATCAAGGGATATTGTAGGGCCATAAAACTTGGGTGTAACTCGGTTATTCGCTTAACCGGATTACGTCCGTCCTCACCACCTCTTGCTTTGACAATTACATCACGAGAGTCAGTTGGATTACCATCACCTAGAATTAGTGCAGCCACCTCTGAAGCAGTTGGTAAGTTGTATTGTCTCCCATCTCTCTGTCGTGTACTAATCAATCGGAGACTCACATCCTGCATTGAGGAATCCCTAAACCGTTCTCTTGCCATCCTAAATGACTGCACCAACGGGTTATGCTCATCAAGCATCCTTATTAGATCTTGAACCAACGAACGCATGATAGGCTCGTCGGCCGTATTGGAAGTTGTTCTGTTTAACGCGTATAATCTATTTTCAACCTCACGTTCAGTATCGTAAATGTATAACTGGGCAAACCTAGGGCGTCCATCCTCGTGCATTGGTAACAATGTCCCAATATGGTGATGGTTATGTCCATTCAAACGAAATGTGTAAGGACCAATACCATTGTTTATATCTTTATGTATCTTTCCTCCGGTTGAAGTGAATGAAAACATTGCGCATAAAACTTTCATATTTTTCCTAAATACTTTAGAACATTCTCCGCCATTGTATTTCAATAAATCTTTTAATAATCGCGGTGGTTCGAGAAGCAATGGAAGCCGAACTTTCCCTTCACTACAACATGTGGAGAATCGTGGATTAGATGTGGAAGATCTCCTGACTGTTCGCTCACCATACCAAAACATTGCTCCACAATATTGACATGTGTGCGTTGCATTGCCAGAATCTAAGTACTCAGTCATCCTCCCTGAGATTGAAATAATGATTGATGTAACATGGTATGTATATAGATCATGTCATGTAATATAAGGGAATGACATATGAGTCGATGTGACTTACGACATTGTCGGGCATTTCTATAAACACTGACGGTTGAAGTACTGAGATTTCTCTCTCTGTTTATCAACAGAGGCATGCTCGATGTCGTATAGGAAGGAGTCAACCGACTAATGATTTGGGCATTCGGATTGACGTTGTTAGATATGGTTACACATGAAGGGGCGTATACAGCTGATTGGCTAGTAAGATGGACGGGATTACCATCAACTCCAACAACCGTCCTTGATGTAAAAATCACTTGAGTAGTTTGATGAGGAGACACAAATATTTGATTATCATATGATGTCACACCTGTATATCACATATTAGATAAACAGATAGTGCATGTTTTCATCATAGCATGTTTATAAAGTTTTTAAGTAGACTCACCTAACGAAGGTGAAGCATCATTAACTTGATCAGAATGACGTGAAACATATACCCCATTTTCTTCTGCACGTGGTCTAACATTGCGATTGGTCGGCTGTCGAGGTCTGCCTCGACGACGAAGCGGCTCAACTACAATGTCATGTTCAGATTGTCGGGGTATACGTGAAGGTCGTATTGGCGGAGCTACAATATTACTTCTTGTATTTTGAATAATAGATACACGTGGTCTGCCGGCAGGTAGTAGAGGTGGAACTACGGGATTATCATTTGCACCATCTACCTGTCTCAGTGCGTTTGTTTGTGTCGTACGAGATCTTAAAGCTTCGTTAAGAGGGGGACGTCTTGTATGTCTTCTTGACGGTGTAGTTGTACGGGTTACACAATTATGCAAATCACGTTGGTTATCAGATGTAACTCTATTTGGATCGGTATTTTCGTTTCGATTGTGCATCATAATGCTTAGGTACAATCCCTACCGATGATTGTCTAAGATACATATAACAAAAACATACTTAATACACTTATAATGTGGCAAAAACACATATAATGAAATCATGACATGATACATTATAAAATAATCATTATTTTGATCGATAACAACAATATAAACATGTTTGTACCTATGGATTTTTATTGTATTTATCATATATAGTTATATCATATGGATATATATATATACATATATATATATATATATATATATATATATATATATATATATATATATATATTTATAAATTATTTTAAATATATACGCTATTGTAATTTATAAATGTAATTGTTAGAGTTGTTAACACTTTGTTGAATCTTACCATGAGATTTATATTTATATATTACAAGAATTAGGTTATTGACATAATAATCTTATGCTTAATGAAACGATCTAGGACTTGAAGAGGTGTTATGTTCCTGAATACACTTCAGACGACTTTCGATCTGTTCAACTCGTTTGATCAGTATATCTGTATAGTTAAATCTTTTATCTTAACTCATTTGACCCATTGGACATAAAAGATAACAAAAAACGAAGCCATTGTAGTTAAAACTGTTTACAATTGCCATTTCTAAATTCATATGTAAAACTTTACTTTCCTCTTCATGCACAACCCAGTTATTAATTTCAGTTCAACTTTATGTAGATGGAAGGTTACTACACAGATCCAACCTTCTTAAATAGTATCGTGAACTTTATTTAATTACATTAATAATATTATTGACATCAACAATAAGTAAATTTTAGTAATATACTTTATCTATTCGATCTATCTACCCGAAGCTTAAAAAAAACCAGAACACTTTGAAATCACTAAAATCCTGTTAATAAGTAAAATGTAATTATTAAGAGAAAACGTTAATTATAATATAGCAAACTAAAATTTTCTCATGCTGTATAATAATCAAAATGTAATTAATTTTTTTAAATTATATTTATTTATTGTTCGCAGAGAGAAAATCTCTAATCTGTCATAATAAATTCCACGTCAATGATGATATGAAAATGTGAGATGGACATATAGTGAAATATCATTGGCATGCATCCGTATACATAAAATGATATTTTTGAAATAATAAAAATCTACTACCTTGATATTTCTCATTTACGCTAACTAATGTAATATGGGTAATTTGAAATATAATTTATTTTTTATTATATATAAAAATATTAAAATCTAAAATTTATTTACTTACCCGTATAACGCACGGATATAACACCAGTTTAACGTGATCATGACTTCAATAATTTAAATACATTACATGCCACCTATTATAATTGTATTAATAATACATGCCATCTTTTAAAAAATTGTATGAATATATGCTATCTATTAAAGATTAAAAAATTATGATTAAAAAATAGGCTTGTTAAAAGAAAACATGCCACGTTTTTGTAATACATGACTACATGTAAGTAAATTACATTATTAAATGTCAAGAATTATGCCACGTACATGATTTCGTAATAACATCTGTCCGTTAAAACTCATTGTCCAAGCCCACATACAAATAACATCTGTCCATTAAAACTCATTGTCCAAGCCCACTGTATGTTACTCTCCCTTATATATTGACAAAAACCTTAGAACATACATCCACAAAACCCTATCTGCTCCTCCACTATCAGCCGACATACACCCACAAAACCCTATCTACTCCTTCACTACCAGCCGACATCACCAGTTTCACCCCACCACAATCTGCCGTATCACCGGCCCAACTTAAACCCTAAAAACTATACCACAATCCGCCGTATTACAACATCGACCGCCGCTCCATCGACATCAAATCTTTCTTCCACCGCCTTCCTACATTCATCTGCGAGATCTGTCACCTACAGCGCACCATCGCACGGAGGTAATTTCGCTAAACTGTTCCTTATTTTGCAGATCCAGCTTTCATATGTGGTATTGATTACTTTATTTCGTAGTTTTTTGTAGCAGATCTAGGGTATATAGCACATGGCTAATCATTTTTCTTATAGATTTAGTGTTTATGGGTGATTTTGTTTGTTATTCACTCATGTGAAGTTTCTGTGTGTTATGATATTTGTTTGTAACCGTGTGCCGAAGCTTTTTTATAAATTTTTATAAATATAGTTTTTAAAACTACTGCTATAGTTGTGTTAATGGGCCTTATGATTGCAGCCCTCAGTGTTGTGTTTTGTGGGTCTGTTGTCGGTGGAATATTTCTTTAAGATATCGGCCGGTTTCTTTTAACCAAGATATTGGTGCAACCACGCCCTTTTTCATGTCATTCGTTGCGTATATGATGACCTTCAAGAGAGAAGCTTGGGTTACTTATGGTCAAATTTAGTATAGATTGTTGCTCTGTGAATCAATTTAATCTTAATCTTGTTGATTAAATTAGGATTAGATTATGTGTTTATTAATCTTTTAGTTGATTTAGTCTTGATCTGTGTCTGATTACCATCTTTCCTTATTGAGCACCTGAGCATGTAATCTTTACCTTCATTTGTGGCTTAGAAGCCTGAGGGCTTAGTAGCCTAGTTTTTTATATGTTTTACGTCATATTATATTTATTTAATTTGCATTAAATTGTATTCTTATTCAAAGTTGGAAATATCTGTTTTTTAAAACCTTTTCAAAGACTTGACCTTACACTTAAAGTGTTTTGAACCTTGTCCATAGTCAAGGTTCCATATCTTCATTAAACATATCATGTATTAAATAAATAAGCAACAAAAACAGTATGAGTGATGGCCATAATCTATGCAGTATACTAATAGCCACATGAAGACATGAAAATACAGTATAGCTGAAAACTCCCTAAGCCTAAAAACTGACCTGTGCTTCTTTTTGTGTGCTACCCAATGCTGTACTCTTAGTGCACGAACAACTTGTAGTACCTTGTGAAACAAAAAAAAAAATACTAATTTAGCTAAAAACTGATAATGGAAAGAAATAGGATCAATAAGTATTTAATGTATGTATAGATACATTATTATTTGTTTGCTTTTATGCAAGAAATAGGATCAATAAGTAGGTAATGCACATATATAGATACATATAACACTCAAGAGTATTAATTCATTATTACTCATTATTACCCCTTGTTGCAGGTTAGAGCGGATCATCCCCACGAGAAATTGCAAGCGGGAATGAAAGTTGAATAATTGAAGCAACATGATCTTTGGATTCAACTTGGCTTGAAGAAGTTTTTATGTCGACTTTGGGAGGTTTGAAAGCAGCTTTCACTGCATGCCCATAATGAATAAAGGTTTGACATATCACATCTAATTGTGATATTTTGAAAAGTATATTATATGAATGAGATCTTGTGACGATGTTTTGAGTGGTTACTTGCAACATACATATTTTAATTAGTGTGTGTGTGTATGTATTTATAAAATACAAAAAGAAGTCAAACTAAGTGTTTTTATTTTAAGGGCTGCTTTTGGACCATCTTTTTTTCTTCTGGCATGTACTTGATGAAAGTTTATCATTAACGTAAGTAATACATTTTAGATAGGAGTGGGCCCATTATGTCATTTGAGTATGTGATATCTTGATAATTAGGGTTTAGGGTTTGAATAATATATAAGATTTGATGGTTTGTTTTGTGGTGACGGTATTGATTATCACAAATTTTGCTTCAAGTGTAGCTATTAATTTCTATTTTTTGTTAACAGGTGTATTTGATTGACAATCAAAGGTGGTTTGACAATGCTGCTTGGATTATCTTAGCTCACACAGTAAGGTTTATCTATTCTTAAATCGTCTTTATTAATTTTTTTGCATGGCTTAGAAGCCTGTAGGGCTTAGTAGCCTAGTTTGTGGGTGGCTTAGAAGCCTGTAGGGCTTAGGAGCCTAGTTTTATGATATGTTTTGCATTTCATTTTTTTATCTTATTCTGCATTAATTCATATCAAACCAGAGCTGTGTTCATATGTCATTGTTTGCTAACTTTTTGGTTTACTCTAATTTCAAATTAAAAACAAATCATATCAATATAAGTTTTTAGTTATATGCTAAAATAGAATGCATACATGTAATGAAATGACATATACTCAAATTAGCCAAGGAACAAATTAATAATCCAATATGTTTAGTCGTCTAATGAAATCAAAAGAGCTGTCATCGATTAAAATATTCAGAAATGATTAACTAAACCATAGTTCAGTTTAAATATTGTGAAATAGAGGTCCTTCAGTCCACGAAAATTAATATGCTTAGAGCCACAGTGCAGTTTAAATAGCATGAACTAAAAAAGCTAACATGTGTTTCCTGTTGATGCTTACTGCTTTAAATCCAGTCCTTGAAACCTCTGAAAAAAAGTTTACAACAATCACTAAACCATAGCTATCTGTAAACTGGTGTAACTTTTTGTTTTAAATGTACCTGGAATCTGTGAGTGTCTAAAATGAACGAAATCTGGAATTAGCTTGGGATTATATAGGACATAACTGCTTAAAAACTGCATCCACAACCCATAAATATAGTACATGTATTAAAACCGCCTCTATAACCCCTGAATTTTAGCTCAGGTTCGTTTTTTTACAATTAATACATGTAAGATGTCTATTTATTTTACATAAGTTATCAATATTTTACCTAAAATATCTACTTTTAAATTATCTAATCAAATTATTAATGTACTTAATGAATATAATAAGTATTTTAGATGTTTTTTTATAAAAAACATGTTATATAAATTCACAAACATGTATCTGGACAATTTCAAAAACACATTATATAAATAGAAATACACATGACAAGCAACTGAGCTGTTTATAAAAAAAGATCATTGCATATTTTTAATAGTTTACTGTTTTTTTTAATTTTTTTATATAAAAAATAAAGGTAATCCTTTCAAACATCTTGAATCGTACTTTTTATCATCATGTAATAGATATTGTTTGTTATCTTTTGTGCAAGAAAATTATTATGTTTCTGATGACATAGTTAACCCACAGATTTCATGTAAAATTTTATGAATGGTGGGTCATGTGAGAAGGTATTCGAAGCAATTTTAATTTTTTAACCAGCAATCAATAGCTTTTGGGATGAGCATGTCATTCTATACACATTCTTTAACATCAAACTAATGACGGAATCATTAATTCATTATAAACACAAACATTATAAAACTTAAAATTTCATAAAATATGTTACTTTAGTAGCTGGCGAAGTCTTTGTTCAGCCATTTTAGTTTAATATAAATAGAAGTGTCATATTGAATCATTGATATACTAAAGCAACAATGTCTTTTGGATTTCATAAAAGAGTGTTCGTTGCTGTTAACAATGTAGCTCATATTTGAAGATATAGTTACTTAGAGAGACTATAATTACATTTCTAAAGTCTGTAGTTATCTTTATCTAATTAGCAACGGAGCTGTTTTTATAAAAAAAGATTATTGCATATTTTTAATATTTTACTGTTTTTTAATTTTTATATATTAAAAATAGAGGCAATTCTGTCAAACATCTTGAGTCGTACTTAAACAGGAACATACATATAACGTTAAAGAAACTGGTTTTAACATTCAAGAACTAAAGGCAGTAAAAAACATAACTAAAAGCAGTAAAAAACAAAACTAAAAGCAGTAAAAAAATACAACTAAAAGCAGTAAAAACATAACTATTCTTCCTCCTCTTTTGCCTCATCCACTGCCTCCTCCCCTATTTCTTCCCCTGCCTCCTCCCCTATTTCTTCCCCTGCCTCTTCCCCTATTTCTTCCCATGCCTCCTCCCCTTCACTTAGCACAATTGGTGCCTCATCCACTGCCTCCTCCCCTTCACTTAGCACAATGGGCCTATTCCTAGAGCTAACCAAAACTTGGTTTCTCCTTTGCCTTTTGATGCGTGGCATTGAAACATCTGTGTCGTCATCCGTGTCCTCTTTCGTGAGATCAATGATCTCATCCTTTTTCCAGGAAGCGAGGTTTCGACACCTCTTTAGCTGTAGTGTAACACACTTAATACAATTATATACCATTTCTTTAGAAAATAAGAAAAAATAACTTTTTTTTAATTACCTGCTTGCATTGCATTCTATGCACTTTAGCATAGTGGTCAAACAAATACATAGTAGACAATGTAGGCACTTCAAATATTTCTTCTACCTGCATATAGTTAAAAACATTAATGCTAGTTTTAATGTTTTTACTTATCACTTTAAACATTCTATGCGTACAGAATATAATATCTGTAGTTTTTCCTATGAATTTTATTTTTATTCTTTTTCCCATTATTTCTGCTTGTTAACTGCACATTCATGCATGAAGAAAATATAGAAGAAGAATATAGAGAAAATCAATTTTTATAGAAACATTAAATGAGTTGCAAGATAATTTTGAATTTGGTACCTGGGCACTTCAACTGCTTCTTCTACCTGCATATAGGCAAAAATATTAATGTTAATTTTAATGTTCTTACTCATCACTTTAAACATTCAATATGTACATATTATTCACTACGAATGTTTATTTTTATTGTTTTTTCTCATTACTTCTGCATGTTAAATGCATATTACATGCAAGAAGAAAATAGCGAAAATCAGGATTCACAGAAACATTATATGAGTTGCAAGGTAATTTTGAAGTTTATACCTGAGGCACTTCAACTGTTTCTTGTACCTGTATATAGTCAAAAACATTAGTTTAGTTTTGATGTTTCTACTCATCACTTTAAACATTCTATGCGTACATAATATTACATTTGTGATTTTTCTTATGAATGTTTGTTTTTATTGTTTTTTCCCATTACTTCTGCTTGTTAAATACACATTACATGCAAGAAGAAAATATAGAAGAAGAATGAGAAAATCAATATAGAAGAAGAATGAGAAAATCAAGATTTACAGAAACATATATAATAAAAAAGTTTTTACCTTGAAGTTGTCTGCCATTTTTCACTGATTTGCTTATGTGGTATGCGCAGGTTGATGGTGAATCGTATCAAGGTGAAGTAATTAGAGGAATTGCTGATAAATGCAACTTTATATAACAGCTTGTAATAGCAGTTGTAGAGCCCACTACTTAACCCACTACTGCTGCCCACTACTGTGTTTAGCAGTTTTTTATTTACAGTTTGTAATAAACAGTTCACGTTTCCAGAATTTCAGAATGTAAAGCAGTTATAAAATAGGTGTCATGTCACTATTCCAGGTCATCAATGAGGTGGAATTTTCATGCTGACAGAGCATATTTTCTCTCTGTTCTGTCAACAATATATATATTAAATATCAAGGCATCTTCTCGATCTTTTCTCGATTTAATAATTGTTAGATAACGCCACCGTCAATTCTAAATTTATTTATTTTTTTAGAAGTTTTTTAGGCGTCACTTATTATTTAAATTAATGTGTAGTATCACTACAGCAAAATTCATAGTAACACACTTTTTTTTCACGGGTTTTGTGAAAATACATATTTAATTTTAAAAAGTTTACGGTTATAGTCTAGCAACTTGGGTTTCGGTCCATATCTGTTCAAAAGCACATAATCGATAATAACTGAACTGGGCTGATAATATAGAACAAAGATTGCATAATATCAATTGTATTAGGCTTCCTCACAGAAAACACACAACTAGTGATGGCAAACGGGCGGAGATTCCCCGTGACCCGTGGGTACCCGACCCGAACGGGGCGGGTATTCCCCGTCTTAACGGGTGATGGGTCGGGGATGGGGATGAATTGGTGTACCCGAAGCGGGGATGGGGCGGGGACGGGTATAGCACTATTCGCCCCGTTTAAGACCCGATATATATATAAACATATATATAAATATAATATATATCAGTTTATAACTTTATATAATAGATCCTTTATTAAATACATTGGGTAGACATTCAATGAATAGTTATACTTACGAGATTTCATGGTGAATTGATGATCCGCTGGTGATGAAGATTGAAGGCGAAATGTTTTTTTTTTTTTGAAGATATTAAGAATTTGTCGTTTTTGTTTTATTTACTTTTCAAACTTGATAATGTTGTCATCATCTTTTTTGGGTTTTGTCATCGAATATTGTTCGTAATTTGAAGTATTAATGTTTAATTGTTTATCGGTGTTTATTTTTATATTTTTAACCATATAAAAAATTGTCATTATTTAGTAAATGAGTACCCATCGGGTTCCCCATCCGGTGGGGATTATTTCACCCGAACCCGTTGGGGATTTGGTGGGGCCGGGGCGGGGATGGGTCTGGGGCTGGAGGTCGGGGATGGGGATGGGTATTGTGGTCCCCGTCCCCACCCGTACCCATTTACATCACTACACACAACGAACCACCCCCCCTCCTTTTTACTTTGTTTTTCCTATCATTGTTCTTTTTTAATGTTTTCTAAAAATCAATTTTAGGTTTTGCTTTATAATACCAGATTGTTTATTATTTCTTTATTTTGTTTCTATTATTACCTATCTGGTTTTTAACTTTCTTTTTAATTATAAATGTGTAATATTTATTTAAGAAGCTTGTGTTTAATATAGTCAATATAAAAAATATAGTTTTGAACTTTTAATATTGAATTACAGGTGATTGTAAAAGCATCACAAGTTAATTACGAAAATGTCACTCCACCCAAAATTTTAAAATTCAATCGGGACTATTGATCATGGGGCTGATCTAAAGGCTAAAATTAATCTCTTAGGACTATGCATTAAGTTTGGACTACATTAAACGTTTCTCTTATAGAATGTATCTTTTTAAAATATAATACTAAAATGAAAAATGATATATGCTTATATTTTTTCTCCTATTTCATCCTTATACTCACCACAAAATAACATTGAAGTCCACTAATTCTCTTTACTCACTCTCTCCATTGATTTTGACATGTGTGTTCTCTTGAAAGTAGAAGAATAAATAAGAAGAAAAAGTAGAAAAATATATCATCTCTCTACTGAAAAATACATTTCGCTATGTAAGTATATAACTATCATAATACGTATAAACACGAGTTACTTACAATTCTATATTTTGATTGATGCAAAACATAACATATTACTAACTTATAATAAATAATTAAATAATACATCAATGTAATATTTAATTGCTTTGGCAATATTCAAATTTTCATTTCAAAAGTTTAAGTAGGAATAGTAACGGACTAACGGGGTCGGTGATATCAAAGATTGCACTTCTTATTCCGTCTAGTCCCGTTAAAAATTATTTTCCATTCCTTCAATTTGCAACGAAGCGCGGTAGTCTAACGCTATCTACTAACTATTTACGAACGATCAATAAACCTCACCAATTATATTAGACCGATCCTAACAAAGCTAACACGAGCCGGTACTCTCGCTCGTTACAAATATTACAAGATAATAATTTAGAAGATGTTTAATAAGGTAAAAAGAACAAAAACAAAGGAATATATGTTTACACAAAAATATATATAATCGATGTTATAGATAAAGTACATTTCTCGATTCATGCCTCGATTTTTAGCGTTTTGGTTACTTTTTATATTATTTTATATATCTTGATAAGGGAATGATGTCGGATACAGATAAATATCAACTCAAAAGAAATCTGATTGGGATAGTTGATGAAAATATCGGCCGACATACTGGATACGTGTCGGTCTTCTGCTTAATCGGCTATAAAGTACTACGTAGATTCACAAAATCTTGAAGTAGCTAGGTGGCGCCACGTGTATGGTTATCTCACATTGCATGCAGCATCATTTCACCACGTATACCGTCTTTTTCATATCTCTTCTCTTATATAAACAATCCGTTCATTCTCATCAAATTCATCAAATCAGTAACAAAAATATATACTATATAAAGTGTTCGCTTGTACATTTTGGAGTATACTAGCTACTTGTTAATTCTTTTCGAGTGAAGTAATGGCACAATACGGCAGAGATCAGGAATACGGACGTGAAACTCGTCAAACCGATGAGTACGGCAATCCTATCCGGAAAACTGACGAGTACGGAAACCCAGTTCACTCCACCACGGGAGGAACCATGGGTGATTATGGTTCAACCGTTCAGCACGGATTGGGCCAAGAGACCGGCGGCTATGGTACTACCGGTCACCAAAGGTCCGGTCAAGGAACCGGTGGTTATGATACAACCGGCCGCCAAGGGTTGGGTCAAGAAACCGGTGGTACTTACGGTGGTACAGGGCATGCCACCGGGATTACAGGGACTGAACAATACAAGTCGGTCGGTCAGACCGGCCACCAGGGGCTGGGAACCGAGGTAGGAAGTGGGTATGGTAGCGGTGCGACTCCTATGGGCGGTGCTGGCATCGGCACCGGAACTGGAGCTGGTTACGGAGGTACCGAAACCCACGAGAAGAAAGGGATGATGGAGAAGATCAAAGAAAAGCTTCCTGGTGTTCACAGTTCGGATGAGCAGCGGACGAGTGGTTATGGTGAAACACATGAGAAGAAAGGGATGATGGAGAAGATCAAAGAGAAGCTACCTGGTACTGGACATCATGATTGATTTAGTGGCATGATCTCGGGATGCTTATGTATATATGATACATGCATAATAAAGATAGGATAGGGATGGCAACAATAATAATAAGTAAATTGCGCGCTTGGCTAGCAGCCATAGCTCTTAGCAAGGTGGTGATCGAGAGGTTTTATTAATTCGGTCTTGTTTGTTTTGTATGTTTTCTGGTTGTGGTTTATTGTCTTGTGTTTAATGAAATTACTCTTATTGTACTTCATTTTTCCTACTATTCAATTAATCAGTCAAAAAAAAAAAAAAAAAAAAAAGAAAGGCCAAAAGGGCACATCCTCTCGCCATACACCCACGTAGCTCATGTGGTAAAATCACCCCTCCCTCTACCACTTCACGGAGTGGGACTAAACACTTCCCAAATGATTCTCACTAGTAAAACATGAAGCACGAGTGGTCTAGTGGTAGAATAGTACCCTGTCACGGTACAGACCCGGGGAATCGTTCGATTCCCGGCTAGAGCATAAACCGGGTTTGCCGTGAGGATAACTGCGCTCATGTGATGTGGGTCATCATTACCGTTCGATCTTTCGAACAATTCAAAGCGCTTCTGAGCATTCCCTATGCTACATCTACAAATACTTCTTTTTAATTATTTTCCTAAACAACGTATCTCCACGTGTTAAAATCTACTTTTTTTTGTTAATTCTCTGTCAAGAATGCTGTTCATATTTCTAAGTAACAACACTTAGAGAACAGGTTTTTGTTACACAAAACTGCGAAGTATTTGAACCTTGTCCGTAACTAACTACAGATTAGCAATGAATTTACAACATAAATGACTAAGCATATATATAATTAATTATATTTATTTCGTTTATGTCACGAACAAATATTACACGTGCTTCACGGCAGAAAAAAGATAATATCTTGTACTGTAGAATTATACTGTTACTTTAATTTTTAATAAAATACGATTAAACGACTTTATAAAAAATAATTTAAAAACCTTTGAAATTCTAACCTTCACTGTAGGTACTAATATTAAAATAAATAATTATTGAATTAAGTAATTCTTTTTAATATAAATAATAAAATATAATGATAATAGTTGGTTTTAATAATAAAAGAAAAATATAAGATACATGCCTATTACTAATAATAATTATTATTATAATAATAATATAAAAATAATAATAGTTAATAATAATAATGATAATAATAATAATAATAATAATAATAATAATAATAATAATAATAATAATAATGTTTTAACATAAATAATAAAATACAATAATACTAATAGGTTTTGATAACGAGATATGAAATATAGAATATTTACTAATAGTAATAATAATAATAATAATTATTATTATAATGATAATAAATTATCTTGTATAAAAAGACAAAAATTATAAAATGACAAAAGATTTCCTCCATTATATATTATAAAATTACCCACGCAACATCTTCCACTCTCTTTTTATACTACTCTGCCCTCGCATCACCTTGCTTATGTCGATCCGACCCCAATCTCACGGCTAGTTACTTTGGAGTTCGGATGATTTCTAGCCCACTACACAATAAAATTGTTCGTATATAGACATTGTGTAATAATTGTTTCTATATGAAATAGCTGGATTAAATAATAAATACTCATCTCATATACCGATAATTTTTAAAGAATTATAAATATCAAACATGGATTGTTTTAAAAAAAATATAAATATCAAACATTATGTAAGTTAAAGTGTAACAGATAATCGTAATTACTTATATAAGTGTAACAGGCCCGTATAAATGTACAGATTGTGTTGATCTACACGCCAATGTAGTAACCTAGGCCAAACACAGATCATGTAGCCTAATATGGCCGTGTAATGTATAGGGTACACGGCCCCTGTAGAGGTATACTGACCCGTATAGGCCCTCATTCAAATCAGTTTGTGCAGTTTGTAATACTTAATTTGTTATTTTAATTATATAGGAAGGTGATTTTCTTCTCATCTAAAATCTATAAGTTGTGTGACACTTGAATTGGCTACAAGGTGAGTTTACTGCTTCTCTTTTAATAATGTATATAATTAAACTAATTGTGCTACATATATATATTATGATTGCATATATGATGTGATTTTGGTGCATATACAATCGTGGAGTGTGGTGTATCGCTATGCAGGAGGTATAGCTATGTATAATTATGGAGTTGTGGTGTATCACTATGCAAGTGATATAGTTATGCACAATTGTGGAGTTGTGTTGTATCACTATGCAAGTGGTATAACTATGAACAAATATGGGGTTAACTTGGTACCAAATAAAGAATTGATGAAGGTCCAATACCGACCATATTGGTGTATCTCTCTCTCTCTCTCTCTCTCTCTCTCTCTCTCTCTATATATATATATATATATATATATATATATATATATATATATATATATATGGGCTAGGATCAAATGAGAACACTAATTAATGTGAGAATGGTAAGAATAATTCTTGACCTTTAGATAACTCTAATTTAGGGCTGTTATTTTTTACTATTTTTATTTTTTTTAATTACATGTTAAAGTCTCAAAAATTAATTTGGTCTTATACCATTATTTAGCTCTTATCTCAACATTTATTACCTACTTTTTTCCACACATGTTCATTGAAGTTCTCATATTTACTCTTGATTTAAATTCCAAATGTAGAAAGGTAAATGCTTAGAAATTGACTAAGGAGATTTTAGATTTACTTTTTTCTTGTTTTATCATCATGTGTGGTCTACAATTCTCCATTATGCAATCTTTTTTAATAAGAATTAGATTTTTTTTAACAAATTATTTGCTACATATATATGTCAAGAACTTATAAGCGTTCTATCGTGATTTCCATTTCTTTTAAATCGAAGTCTGCACAATAAATTTGATCTATTTTTATAGATCAATTTAGTTTTTTTTTATTAGATGTATAAAAAAATGAAAATAAGTTGATTAATTAGATTGGATTTATTAATTAGTATATCTTTCATGTTACCAAATTCATTGAAAAGGGCGATTGCATTTGTTTGATTGTATATGCATCAGCATAAAGTTGTTTTGCATCTGAAAGAGGTAGATACTAATTTCATTTGGGTGAAAGATAAGATTGCATCTGAATGAAGTAATTTTTATATTTGTGTGTTGCATCTGTTTTGATTAGTATTTGTGTATAAATTCAAGTTACCTATGTGTTTCATTTGTTTTGATTTGAATTTGTGTAATTCAAGTTATCTATGTCTTGCATCAAAGTGTTCTACACTTGTATTTCTCCATGTATTATTAAAACATTGACTTTTTGGTTGATTGCATCAAAACGATTGGGATTGCATCTAATGTTGCATCTAATTTGCATATACCAAAATATATCAAAATTGATATCAAATTAAAGAGGATTTAAACACGAATTCAAAGGTATAATTTTTTAATTTAATAATTATATATGTGCAAGATATATAGATTTTAAATCAATGAGGTAAAAAAAAATATTATTTGTAGAAAGTTTATTAGGAGAGAGCGAAAGTGTTTAAAATTCCTACTATGCCCTTTTTAATGATTGGAGATGTGTTCTCACCATTCTTCATATAAAAAGTGTTCTCTCTACATCCCTCATATATATATATATATATATGTATATATATATATATATATATATATATATATATATATATATATATAGACAAAAGTTCAAACGAGAACTGTTTTTTGTACGAGAACTGCGAGAACCAATATGAGTCATCCAATTCCCCCTCCTTTAATATGATTGCCCACCCATGAATTCCTCACATGCACCCTGCCACACTTGATCCCCTCCTTGCTCTCCATCTATGAACTTCTCATATCCAAAGAACGGTTGAGATTGGTTCTTGTAGTTTTCGTACGAAAAACAGTTCTCGTTTGAACCCTCCCCTATATATATATATATATATATATATATATATATATATATATATATATATATATATGTGTGTGTGTGTGTGTGTGTGTGTGTGTGTGTGTGTGTGTGTGTGTGTGTGTGTGTGTAAATTATGGGGTTATAGTTGTGTCGCTATGCAAGTGGTATAGCTTCCAGTTTTTATTATGGAGGTTTTGTTTGTTGTGTTTATATAAAAATTAAGCTAGTATGCTCGTTAAGCGAAAGCTTACATTTTGTTGATGTTATTTCTTTACAAGTGGCTCGGGTTTCAGTAAGGATATAACTCCATTCCTTTTATGAGTTGGATAGCTCCAAATGTGACAAAAGAAACCGACTTTTAAAAAACCTTTTAAATATGGTTAGCACGTGTGTAAATAACAAACAATGTTTTGTAGTTCTTTTATAAACAATGATTATTTTTGGGTCCTAACTTTTGAAATATGTATGAATATTTTATAAAAATGAAAACAGATCTTACAATTACTAAACTTTAATTTATTATACTCAATAAAGACAAGATTGTATAATATTAAGATAACACCGACTTATATAAACTTGAATAAAGTTGAACAAGGAACAGAAGTTGAAGTTATTCCTACCTCTGATCAATAACAACGGTGAGTTTATTGGTGACTCCGATAGTGATGATGTGCAGTCTGATAACGATCAACACGAAACACATTAATATTTTATTGATAAGTTTCATTGATTCAAAATTATTAGCTGTATTAGATACACTTTTTGAATGATATCAAACATCTTAGATAAAATATTAAATTACTCCTTGACAATAGTGTAGAAACTAGAATGGGGGTTGAATAGTTTCTATGACCACTTTTTCGATTATTTAAATAAATAATTAAATATGTGAAACAAGATAAACAATTGTTAGTAAATACAGAAAAGTAAATATGTAACTTGAAATGTAAATAAGCAGAAACGTAAAGATGCGTAATATATATATATATATATATATATATATATATATATATATATATATATTAATCTTGATAAATGTACCATATATATATATATATATATATTAATATATAATATGACAGAAATTTAAATGACGGAATTAAATTAATAAAAGAAATAAGAAATAAAATGCAGTAATGTAAAGTGCAAGAAATGTAAATATGCTTACGAAAATAAATATTCAAATGCAAGTGCGAAAATTTAAGAGTTAAGGGTTTAGAAAGATGACACCAAGATTTTTACGTTATTCGGTTGAACTCCAACCTACATCCACTCCTTGACCTCCGTCAGAGATTCTACTAGCACCACGTGCAAAATACCTCTTAGCCCGGAAGAGATCATCGAAGTACAATCACCTTTATGGGTAGATGATTACAACCAAAGGTCTAAACTAGATCTACCACTTTGTTTTTCACCAAGAACACTATCTTCTTCAACAAGAAGAAACACCAAGTTCTACAATAAGAACTAACAACAACCAACTCAAAAACTATGTGGGGAATAGTCAAACCCACCAAAACACCAAAAATGTTCTTCACTCAAGAACACTCTCAAGAACACCAACATTGGTGCTTGAACACTAATCTCTCAATACAAGAAAAAATCGATGGACTATATGTATATCTCACTCAATGTATTTTTCTTGCTTCCCTTTTGGTTGATCTTGAAGTGTTGTATAAATCTCACAAATGAAGAAAACAACTTCAAAAATCAACACACTCAAAATGTATATATATGAAAATGAAAGATCAAGATATGAATGTGTATGGAGGAGAGAAAATTCTGGAGTTACAAAAGGTGAAAATTGTATGTATGTGGGTTGGTTTATATAGAGGAAGAGAGAGAGAGGTGGGGACCCAAGCCTGGCCGGACGGTCGATCCTCACGGTCGACCGTGGATCGACCGTGGCCAGAGCTGCTACATTCTCGAGTCGTTTAAAATATTTCCGATATTTTTTGACTTCCTCTTTTAAACTGGCATTTTAGAATTGATAAACACCAAGATAAATATCGTTACACTGTGTATTTGGACTGACTTTCAAATGATTTAAACACATGTTTAATTGTGAGGATGACACCTCATGTACTTGCAAGATCTTCCCAATATTCTCTATTACTTAATCATTTAATACACAGTATAATAATATTTCTCAAGGATATTTATCTTGTATTATAAAATACGTATTTTCACTTTTGCCAATTTATAAAATTGTATCTATTTAAATTTGTTGGCAATAAGTTATAAAAACTATATTCCATAGACACATATCATTTGACGCAATATGAAATATTTTTATAAGTAAAAATTTTATATTAATAAAAATGACATATTAAGATATACCAATTTCTGATTATTTTGTCATTTTTATTTTTACCAACTTGTTGGTTTTTGACACCACACAGGTATATTTTAGTGTCATGATCTTTCATCAATATATAAATCATCATTTTTCAAAACTTATTATTTTCATATTAACTTGGATATTTATGTTTTTTATTTTAATTTTATTATTAAAATTGCGTCATCAAAATCAGATTTATTTATATTAATCTTTTGATTTCACTAACAAATAGCTAAAATATTCACCATATTATGGCATTCTCAGAAAAGACATGATAGATTTTTAATGTTGGAATAGAGAGATTCATCTAAAGCTAGTATAGATATAAATACTCTTCAATTCTTCAAAACTAGTTTCCTAAAAATTGGGTTTTTAATTAATTAAATACCAAAATTTACGATTTAGAATTTTATATTAAGTTTTACATTTTGGTAGTTCTTTCTTTTTAATTTGATTCCACCAACGATGATCATTAAAAACAGAAACTACTAGAAAAACTGGTAGTAGAAATAGATTTTTCATAGCTAAATTTAGTGGGAATTATTTTAACGGATTTCTCACGAATTTGAGTCTATAAACATAGTTATCCATTTATGATAAATAAACAAAAATATTCCGTGGGAAATTTGTTGGAAATTTGTATAAATTTCCCACGGATTTTCAACAGACTTGAGTTTAAAATCACATGTAATGATTTCAAAGTGATTTATAACGGATTTTTAATAGATTTAAAACAGGAATAATCCGTATGGAAGTTGTTGAAAAATTCTTATAATTTTCGCATATTTTTCCCACTGAATTAAGTATGATAACCTAATCTGAGAATTAAAGAGCGAATTCCCACATATTTCCCACGGATTCCGAACAACGAGAATTCCACAGGAAATTAAGTTGTTGCAAAGTATAATTTTTCACTGATTTCCTACGGAATTGGGTAAAAAGTAACCATTAAATAGCAATTTTCAGTAAAGATGACTGTTGCAAATCCGTGGGAACAAGGGCGGAGATAAGGTGGGGTTGAACGGTGTTTGGCCCCCTCCAATGAGCCCAAAATTCTTAGTATTTTATAAGCCTAGGTCCAATATATATATATATATATATATATATATATATATATATATATATATATATATATATATAAACCCCCCTAATTATAGTAAATTAATAGCCCATGCATTTATCAAAACAGAAAAGGTGAAGTGAATGCTCGAAGTGTCGATTCTGGTATTTGAAATAGCGTTCTCCGTAATGAAAACCATGAAATCAAATATTCATAATATCATAAGTGATGATTATCTCTAAAATAATTTGATTCTTTACATTGAGAGATTGCTAATAATTTATCTACAAACAATATAATAAATTAGTTATATTAAAAAAAAACAAAGCCGCGTCCTATTATAAACACACGAAGTATGATTTCTTATCGTTATTTTTTTGTTTCATTGAAGTTTATCATGATAAAGTTTTCGAATTGTTGTTTTAGTTAATATTATACTTGTAGCACATTAAACTTGACAACCGAACTGGCGATTGTGAGAATTCCTAGCTCCGCCTTTGCGTGGGAAATTTCCAACCGATTTCTCATGGACGAATTCCAAAAGAAATCTATGGGAAATTCAAGGAAAATGAGTTCCTACGAAGGTTTTATCCACGGTCGAATTTCGTTAGAAATCCGAGACAAACTAGCCTTTTCTAATGTATTGCTCACAGATTTGTAATGAGAAACGAAGAACATTGATTCTGTAATTAAATCGTATGATCCGGAACCTTTGAATCGACAAAACAGATCTGGAGAACATTCCCATCAATTAAGAACCAAAATCGTATGCATCCTTAATCTATCAAACCCGGCCAAATCTATAAATATGGAATCACAGATCTTTTTTAATCCAAGAGCCAAAATCACAGATCTCGAACCCGATTCATGCCTTGATTTTGTTACTTGTGATACCAAAGAAGACCAAAAACTTGATACTTTATTGAATGATAAAGCTACTATATATATCAGCAAGTACAACGTACATAGCAAAGAAAAAAGTAAAAAGAACTTTAACTACTTCAGCATAAAGATAGGCACTCTCCTGTAAACTAGGAACACTTATTCAAATAAAAGAAACGTGCATCAAACAACTTTTGAATTATTCTCAACACCCTCTCTTAATTCAACATGTTGTCAATCCAAGTCTTCCCCTTAAGTACATAAACTGCTCAGTACTAAGGTGAAGGGTTTTTGTCATGAACAAACCACCCTAAGACAAAACTGGTCTAACCCTGGGTTTGATTCTACTGGTTCAATCCTAAAATGGAACTGAATTGAACACAGCCCGTTAAACCCTAAAAGGGTTAGGATCTTACTAATGATCTAATCAGTTTCAAATGAACAATCAAGAACAAAAGAAAAAGAATTACCTCTTGATCTTGGGATTGCTAAAGTTAGTCCACAGCTACTGCACCACCAACGAATTGCTGCTAGACCGCAATAGTAATTACCCGAATAACACACGAAACTATGTGTGTGTGTGTGTGTGTGATCGACGATCATAAAACCCCTTAAAAACCCAAGGGGTTTTTCGATGGGGTACGGCGACGTAGAGAGAGAGAGAGAGAGAGTAGGGAGGAGGCTAGGGTTCTTCTATCTTTTGCAAAGTTTGAAGGGTTTTGATCTGACCAAACCACCCTAAGACACAAACTGGTCAAACCTGGGTTTTATTCTACTTGTTCAATCCTAAAGCGGAAACAGATTAAACACACCCCTCTAAACCCTAAAAGGGTCAGGATCTTTCTAATGATCATATCAGTTTCTTATCTACAATTCAGATAAAAGGTTAAGAAAAATAATACCTCTTGGAATCTTGGGATTGCTAAAGTTAGTCCACCACTACTGCACCACCAACAAACTGGCTGCTAGACCGCTCCTGAAATTACCTGAAAACAACACGCTGTCGTGTGTGTGTATTGCGTGAATCGCAAAAGCCGAAAGGCTTTTGCCTTTTCTTGATCTCGACGCAAAAGGAGAGAGGGAGAGTGGCTAGGGTTCTTTTCTTGATTCAAATTGAATGCTTAAGGATAAACGAGCCTTATCTAGGTTTAAATACTTAAACCTTATCCAAGCCCAAGCCCATTCAATTAAAGCCCATGACTTTAATTGAAGTTTCATTCCTTGCACTTTGACCCCCTAGACTTTACTAGTTAATTAATTAACTATTAATTAACTGTTCCGTTAAATATGAAACTTAATATTTAATTTTCCTTTAAATAATAAATAACCATTTATTGTTTATTCTTTCTAATAATTAATCCAACTGATTAATTATTTATTTCTCCCTTAAATAATTAATTCAACTGATTAATTATTTCCACACGAAAATATTGGTAAATTCCAAACTGTTCTAATTGGCTGTGTAGCAGTGTGACCCTTTAGTCTCTTATAACATTGGACACAATGTACCCATTAATTATCTCTGCACATAATCTAACAAAGTTAGTTCTCTTATTTAGATAATGAGCTTTTTCTAAGTTTAAATACCTTAAACCTTATCTAAGGCCCAAGCCTGTTCAATTAAAGCCCATTTCTTTAATTAAACTTTCATTCTCTGCACATTGACCTCCTGAACCTTATTAATTAATTAGCTATTAATTAACTAGTCTGTTAAATATTAAAACTTAATATTTAATTTCTCTTTAAATAATAAATAGCTATTTATTATTTATTTCTCTCAAATAATTAATTCAACCGATTAATTATTTCCACACAAATACTGGTAAATTCCAAACTGTTCTAATTGGGTGTTTAGCAGTGTGACCCTTTAGTCTCTTATAACATTGGACACAATGTACCCATTAATTATCTGTGCACACAATCCAACAGACTCCCACTTGCGCATGATAAGTAATAGTTACTGTACATTGCTAACCTAAGGAGGCCCCTAGCTAGACACTTAGGATGACCAGGTTATAAGAACTCTTATACCCCAAAGTAATGAGTGATAAAATAAACTCTCATAAGCCAACTCTTTAAGAACGAGTAATCTATCATAAACTAATCGTTCATGAATTAACTATCATAAACTACCTGTTTATGAATGGGTATGATTTTTAGGTTTTTCCCTTTGCAGCGCGATATTTCAATTTTCAGCATGAGCATGGAGAGTGTCAACTCAAAATCTCAAGAATTATCTCATGACATCCTTGATTTAAAAACTGCGTGATAAACGACAAAGAACAGATCAGTTCGTTTGGGCACGGCCGTGCACTTACCAGTTTTTTTAATCAGTCAAGGGGCCCAGAAATATCTCTCCTAAAAAAAGTGCAAATACCTTCTTGCATATTTGTATTTGGCAATACGGCTTCCACTGAATCTAGACACGCCCCTTATGACCACCCTGTTATGGTGTGGCCTTAGAACGCACTAAGGAGACAATGGTTACCGTATCCCAAACCAAATACCGCAGGTTTAAGGATAACATATGTGATAAATACTTTTGACACGAATCCACGAAACATTTTTCACGGTGGTTCAATCCAATATTCGTAACTCTAACGAATATCCGTCAATTTTGGTCCACAAAAACACTTTTGCAGCTATATTCGATGTACCTTCGAATCTACCCCAAAATTACGATGACTTTACAACCCTATCAAGGTTCTCACCAAGATAAGTAGTCACGGATAATGTATTGACTAAACCAAGTTTATTCCTGGATGAACCAAAACATACAAAATGGTGAAAAACAATGAAACTAATTTCTGCACTCTCTATATTCCACCCTGGAATAAAGATGCATAATTTCTACCATTTCATTAACTCGGTCCATAGTGTTTATCTGAATTACTTATTATTTTTATTGTAACTTATCAACGATTACAAGGAAAAATAATATGATTATAAACCTAAAAACTCAAGACTAGTACCTTGAAGTACTCTTTCTTGTTTTTGCTAGAAGTTGTTTTGCAACCTTTTAAAAACTTCTAGACTTTCATATTTTATAAATTCCTGTAAACTTTGGAGAACCGGAAAAAACTCCTCAGTTTCTGAGTTCATAAAATAATCTTTTTGTAATTAAAACTTTAATTACACTTGTAGATGTATTAAATCTTACTAGATTCATACTTTTGAAATGATAACTCTATTTACACATACTTGTAAACTTGAGATTAGATTCCTTGTGTACACTAACACCTTTCCAATTTTATTACTAAGGATATCAAATATCCTCTTTTATCATTTCTAACGTTAATCAACTATCAATATTAATTATTCTGAATTTTGAACCCTTTTAAACATATATAATTTTATTTAAGTCATAACTTGAATTAAAGTCTTGCAATGACATCTTTATTGAGCACCTATCTAAGTCACGCGTTCCTCGGATCGGACCTTTTACAAGAACTTGCTATTTTAGAAACCTTCTAAAATCATTCGATAATTATATACTTTAAAAGTTCATTCTTATATTTATCATACTAGTTTGATCAAATTCGATAACTTGATAAATATACTAGTCAGACGCTCCCACTATCTTTTATGAAAAATGTGCATCACTTTAAAACACTCTTTTTGGCTTAGTCAATCCTTGACTAATATGCCTAAAACTTGTGTTTTAAACATTTGCTCTTAAACTTAGTTTTTATAAGAAATTTAATTGTCTTATGAAACCAAAAACTTGGATTTCTCATATATACATTTTTCCAATTAAGGAATGTTGTTTCATTAAACCTAACACGATTACAAGTATAAAACACTTGTAAAGGTATTTTAAATTCTTTACTTAAAACATTTAGTATAAAAGGGCCTTGATCATAATAACTATTATAATCATTTTATACTTTCTTACATGTTTTATCCAAAAACTTTTACCTAGAAATAATAACTATTATTTCTTATTTTAACATGTTCAATGCTTTCAACATAATTTTTCATAAAATCTTTATATACTTGTAAATTAGAATTGCTTTCTAATTTCATAAACACGACTTGTTTATCTAAGTATTTATATAGTGAGATTAATATTTATGTAACTACAACAATTATTGCATAAGATCACTATAAATCACCTATTAAGCCAAAACTTGACTTATTAGTAACCTTTAGTCACAACTAGACTAACTTGATTCATCAACAAACATACGTGCACGGATATAAACTAAAAATAATTCAAATTTTTAAAAATTTAAACAATAGTGTCAACCAAAAAGTTAAAAAACAAGCCAACAATATCCAAAACTTTAAATAAAAAGTTTAATAACTGAAACTATGAATTATTAAATATCCGAAAAGCACGTGGGATCTCAAATGTCGGGCCGCTTCACTTTCCATTACCTCCTACAATAAACGATTGCAAGATATTAGAACACTCGTAAAAACTTTACAAGTTGAAAGTGACAAAGAAGTTAATCATACGATACCTGAGGAGCCAGTCTTGCCTCCTGCTTCGTGAACATTCGGACAATCTTTCTTCCAGTGTCCGATCTCGCCACATTTGAAGCACCGATTCTCGGTCCTCGCTTTGTTTGGCTTTGACTTCTTGCCCTTGTTGTTGTCACTAGCCTTGGGTGCATTCTGGCTGGGCTCGGTTTTACCCTTTCCCTTTCCGTTGCGCCCCTTTCTATTCTTACTTCCACCATTGCCCACTATGAGAACGTTCTTAGACTTGGTTCCAATACTCTACTCTACAGTCTTAAGCATAGAATGCAACTCTGCCACGGACTTCTCCATGTTTTTCATGTTGTAGTTAACTATAAAAGGCTTATAGTCATCTGACAACGAGTTGATTATCGTATCCGTTGCTAGCTGCAACAGTACTGGGTATCCAAGTCTCTCTAGGTGGTCCATATACCCTTTCATTTTCATGACATGGGCACTGACCGACGTCCCATTTGCCATCTTGCACGAGTTAAACTCCCTAGTAGCATCATAACGCTCTGTGCGGGCTTGCTCCTGGAACATATCCCTTAAATGGTGGATCATGTCATAAGCAGGAGTCTCCATCATGCTTGTCTGCAACTCTGGACTCATAGTTGCAAGCATGAGCCAACTAATATCAAGGGCGTCATTAGAGCGCTTTTGATAAGCCTCCTGACATCTGCCCTAGTGTTGTTGGCAGGGGAATTTCCTATAGGTTGTTCTAGGACATACCACTTTCTCTCGTGCCTTAGAATGATCCGGAGATTTCGCTCCCATGTGAGAAAGTTTGGTCCGGTGAGCTTATCCTTCTCTAGGATAGAGCGAAGTGAGAGGTTGTTAGTGTTGGTAACGTTGGTTGCCATCTACAAATTAAAACTTGGTTTAATTAGTAATTTCAAATAAACTTTTCTAACATATATTAATAAACCCTTAAATAATATATATCAGACCTAGGACCCATATTTCACATACTTGACGCAAGGTTTGGACACTTCCTGCCAAGTTATGCTATTTCTGGTAGGTAACACCCTTTACCAATCGTACCTATCTGATACGACTCCTAGAACCTGGTAGAGTACTTAGATAAAATCTAGTATGTTTAACTCTACTCTATTGCATTTTGGGCCGGGACTCCCGATTATCACCAAAATAGATCGCATCACCTAAGATAGTATGAATTCTAGCCGGGACTCCCGATTATCGTTGAACCTTTCATACCCTTTCCCGCAATGGTTTGAACCCGGATGTCCAAGGTTTGGGCACTTCCGACACCCGGGTACCGTTTAACAGCAAAGGTGTACCATTAGATGGGTAGCACACTGATCTAAGATTTTTCTTGGGTTTTATAATCAAGTTTAAAAGAAAAACTTAATTTTCCAGTTTTTGAAAAACCATTTTAAAACCGTCTGTTTTAAAAATACGATTTATATGTGTACCTATACTAGTTGCACAGAACGGCTTAAGTTTAAAACTTATAATCTTGACAAAACTTTAAATTTACAAAAAATAACTAATACGACTAACAAACTGAAGTCGTACTCTAGTTTGTCATAAATCGTGGTTTTTCTCTGTTTAATAATTGCCTATTATTAAACATATTCAGTTAGCATCACACACATATAAGAGTAAGCAATAAATAAATTAACATAACCACGCAGATAATAAAAGAGGTATAGTCTTTGCCAATGGAAACCTAATGGTCAATCTAAGAATAAAACTAGTCTATCTTGTCTTGATGATCATCTTCAAATCTCCCACTGGATTTGACGTCTCCGGTTTTGTAGAAAAAACTTCCAACTCCGTGCTCTTGGTATCTTTGTCTTTTTGGTCTTCTCAAAAATATAATAAATAAGTAAAATCCTATTCTATTACAATTACATAACAGAAAAAGGGGTTGTAAGTGGCACGCAGGCCTCCCCAAAACCAAAAATAAATAAAGAAATAAAAACACAACCACGGGTCTAGTTGGCAAAAGACTATAACCAAAACTATCTAAAACAACCGGTTAACTCGACCAATATTCAAAAACAGAATATCCGAGTTAACAAAGCAATATATATATATATATATATATATATATATATATATATATATATATATATATATATATATATATATATATATATATATATATAATATATACGATAATAAAGGCGATAAACACAATACCTGATTCGTTTAACTATTCTCCTCTATCCTTTTTGACTAATAACTATTAATCAAAATATGAGAAATATAATTATCTAAGTTATTTAAATTAACCTGACCAAAAAATAGTCTTTCAATAAACTTTGAAAAACTAACTTATTCAAGACTTGAATAATAACTATGTCGAGTTTTTGACTAGTTTTTGTTTTTTTATCAAAAACCTAAAACACGACAAAAGTTTGATCACCATTATAAATAACAATATCTTGTTTCGTTTCTCTTTATATAAACTTACTTTTAGAGTTTATATATAACGTATCAACTAGGCGTAATTAATAAACATCCAAAACTATATACTTCAACTAAACTAGTTAAAATATATAAATTTAGTAGTTTATATAAATCGCTTATTAATTTTAAAACTTAAAGTTAATAACTTTGTAATCAACCGAAAAACCTTATTTGGGTCGAGAACCCCCTTGGGTCGAACCACCTACTTGGGCCGAACCCTTTTTGGGCCGAGGACCCCCTTGGGTCGAAACACCCATTTGGGTTGTGGATTCCCTTGGCTCGCTGCTATCTTGGGCCACCACCATTCTGGGTCGTAAACCCTTTTGGTCACACACCTACTTGCAACCGCCACCGTCCCACCACCGATCGACCGCCGTCGACCGCCGCCAGCTTGGTCGCCGTCGACTATCTTTGACAGTCGCCGACTAGGCTGCCGGTCACGATTCCGGTTTTTCTAGATAAAAACAAAAACTTTTAAATCCTAACCCTTTTTAACCTATTAGAAACAAACTAGTTTTTAACAACCTGATTAAAACTGGATTTAATCTAAAACCAAAAACTTTGTTCCACTAATAATTAATAACCCAAAAAACTAGATTTTAACCATTAAACAAAAACTTGTTTAGATCCTTGGTCAAGATCAGGTTTTAATAAAAAAATATTTTTTAACCGTTTAAACGAAAACTTGTTTAAACTTCCTTCATTAAAATAAAACCTTTTATATTCTGGATGAAAAACAAAAACTTGTTTTAATCATCTTTATGATTTTCGATTTTTATAGAGAAACAAAATAAAGAAGAATAAAACTAATTAAACGAATCAACTAACTTGTTTAACTAGGTTTTTATCAACTAAACAAATTGTTTAATTTTCTTGATTAAAAACTTGTTTTATTAAAAGTTGTAATCCTTTAACCGTTCAAACTAACTGTTTAAACTTTCTGATCAATAGGATTAAAGCTTTTTACAACTGGATAACCAAAACAAACTGTTTTATCATCCCTCTTGATTTTCGATTTTGACAAGAACAAGTAGGAGATCAAGAACAAACTTTAAAACTAAAAACAGATAAACTAGAAACTATAGATCATAGAGCCGAGGCTCTGATACCACTGAAGGGTTTTTGTCATGACCAAACCACCCTCAGACACAAACTGGTCTAACCCTGGGTTTGATTCTACTAGTTCAATCCTAAAGCGGAACTGAATTGAACACAACCCGTTAAACCCTAAAAGGGTTAGAATCTTACTAATGATCTAATCAGTTTCATATGAACAATCAAGAACAAAAGAAAAAGAATTAACTCTTGATCTTGAGATTGCTTAAGTTAGTCCACAGCTACTGCACCACCAACGAACTGCTGCTAGACCGCAAGGGGTTTTTCGATGGGGTACGGCGACGCAGAGAGAGAGAGAGAGAGAGAGAGAGAGAGAGAGAGAGAAAGAGAGAGAGAGAGTAGGGAGGAGGCTAGGGTTCTTCTATCTTTTGCAAAGTTAGTTCTCTCTATTTAGATAATGAGCTTTTTCTAAGTTTAAATACCTTAAACCTTATCTAAGCCTAAGTCTGTTCAATTAATGCCCATGTCTTTAATTGAACTTTCATTCTCTGTACTTTGACCCCCTAAACCTTATTAATTAATTAGCTATTAATTAACTAGTATGTTAAATATTAAAACTTAATATTTAATTTCCCTTTAAATAATAAATAACTATTTGTTATTTATTTCTCTCAAATAATTAATTCAACTGATTAATTATTTCCACACAAATACTGGAAAATCCAAACTGTTCTAATTGGGTGTATAGCAGTGTGACCCTTTAGTCTCTTATAACATTGGACACAATATACCCATTAATTATCTGTGCACACAATACAACATAAGGGGCTTAGTAAGTATATTTGCAACTTGTTCCTGTGATGTACAAGACTGCAGTTCAATTTGTCTCCCTTCAACCAGATTACAAATGAAATGAAATTTGGTTTCAATATGCTTGTTGCGTCCGTGATGACCTTGATTTTTGGAGAGAAAAACTGCCGACATATTATCACAAAAGATAGGAGTTGCCTCCTGTTGTTCATGACCCAGCTCAATTAAGACTTTCCTCATCCATGTAGCCTGGCACACAGCTGCAGTTGCTGCAATATATTCGGCCTCCGTAGTTGATAACGCCACAATCTCTTGTTTCTTAGAGCTCCATGTAACTGCAGCCGACCCGATCGAAAAAATGTTTGCTGATGTACTCTTTCTATCTTCTAAAGAACTCGCCCAATCACTATCAATATATCCAATTAGCATTACTTGATCAGTTTTCTCGTACCACAAACCCAAGTTTACTGTTCCTGCAATGTATCTTAAAATTCGTTTAGCAGCTCCCATATGATACACCGATGGTTTGTGCATGAATCTTGACACCACCCCTACAGCAAACGTGATATCAGGACGAGAATGTGTAAGATAAATCAACCCGCCAACCAAGCTTTGAAACAAATATTCATCGGCAGCCGCTCCTCCATCTTCAGCTTGTAATTTATCTTTCGTGTTCATCGGAGTTGACACCGGTTTGCAATGCTCCATACCAAACCTTCGTAGCAAATCCCGTGCATACTTCTGCTGTGACAAGAAAATTCCTTTTGATTGCTGAATTATTTTTAATCCAAGGAAGTAATTCAACCTTCTAATATCAGTCATTTCAAATTCATTAATCATTTTTTGCTTAAACTCAGCCAACAATTTATTTGATGAGCTTGTATACACTATATCATCAACATATAAGCATACTACGATAATTTCACCTATGCCACCCTTTTTCGTGTATAATATAGGCTCACTTTGACTTCTTTGGTAACCATGTTGAACTAGATAACCATCAATTCTGCTGTACCTAGCTCGAGGAGCTTGCTTCAGCCCGTACAAGGCTTTATGTAGCTTGAACACCTTTTCTTCTTGCCCTGGTTTTTCGAAACAAGGAGGTTGTGTCACATACACTTCCTCGTTAAGTACTCCATTTAAAAAAGCAGATTTAACATCAAATTGGTATGCTGTCCACCCTTTTTGGGCAACGAGAAGAAGCACCATTCTTATCGTCTCAAATCTAGCAACGGGAGAAAACGTTTCTTCATAGTCTACTCCACTTTGTTGAGAATACCCTTTGGCAACAAGCCGGGCCTTGTGTTTTTGCACACTACCATCTGCATGAAAATTTACTTTAAATACCCATTTAAGTCCGATTGCTTTCTTATCAGGTGGAAGATGAGTCATGGTCTAGGTTTTATGATGCTCCAACGCAGTTATCTCTTCTTTCGTAGCATTCTTCCACTCAACTATCTTAATAGTCTCTTGATAAGTAGTTGGTTCAGCAGCTGAGAGTGCTAACTGGCATGCCTCATAACCAGGAATGGGTGTAGTAGAATTATAAATCTGAATAAGGTCGTGTACCCGGTGAGCTGAGTCACTTGATTCGGTACCACCCGAATTTGATTATCCATTAGACCTAAGATCAGCTTCAACTTTACTTGCATTTACTGAGGATGGACCACTTTGTTCACCATCATCACTTGATGTCGTTGAGCTGGAAAGTTGAGACAGGTTAGTACTTGAGCTGCCACTTGTACTGGTGCTTGGAGTACCATCATTAGGATTGCAAGAGGTCCCGGCAACTTCTTCATCTGGAAACACCATCCCCTTTACAAAAGTAATATCCTCTTTTTCCTTGTCATTCTTCATGTCCTCACTCCATGTACCCAACAAATATGCATTTTTTTTACTTAGCATCTAGTTTCTTTCAAACTTGAGAAGGAACAAGTGCATAAGCTATACAACCAAAAACTTTTAAATGACTTACAGATGGTTTATTTCCATACCACATCTTGTATGGTGTTTTACTGACAATTGTTGTAGTAGGAGATAATGAGGTGAGATAAACTGCTGTCGAGACTGCCTCACCCCAAAACTGATTTGACAAACTTCTAGCCTAAATCATACACCTCGCCATTTCCACAATCGTTCGATTTTTCCTTTCAGCGATCCCGTTTTGCTCCGGGGTGTATGGAGCCGTTAAATCATGGTGTATTCCGTTCTCTGCACAAAATTCATTAAACAACCTCCCAATGAACTCACCTCCACGATCGGTACGCAAGACCTTTATTGAATACCCACTTTCTTTCTCCACTTTTATCTTGAATTTTTTGAACATTTCAAGACTTTCAGATTTCTTGTTTAAAAAGTACACCCAGCTCATACGAGTGTAGTCATCGGTTAATAGAAAAAAATAGTAATTACCTCCTAAAGATCTCGTTTGCTTGGGACCAACAAGATCAGCATGAATCAATTAGAGAGGATAGCTGGTGCGCCAAGTACGAGTGGGAAATGTTCTTCTTGGTTGCTTTCCAAAAATACACCCTTCACACTGATTTTCACTAAAGCTGTGTGCAAGATAAAGTGGAAAAGTATTGTTAGGTGCCATAGGTACCATACACACCACCTTTCCTGTTGACTTGTGGGTAATAGTACAAGCATCATCATCAAATAAAATCCTATGCCCATTGTTCATTAGCTGGCCCACACTCAAAAGGTTGTACCCCAAGTCAGGAGCATATTGAACATCATGCAAGACTTTAGAGTGCTCATTACCCATAACGAACTTTACTACTCCTTTTCCTTCTACTTGAATTCTTTTTCCATTACCCATTTTGACGTCCACCTTCTTCTTATCATATATATGCTTGAAGATAGTTCTATGCCCTTTCATATGATTTGTGTTGTATCAGAAACAGATCAGTAGATGATGTACATATTCAAGTAAATGACTTTAATAGGAGAGATTAAACTTTCTGGTGGGATATATGAGAATATATATATATATGGAGAAATAATGAACATGAAAAGCTACTTTTTCATTGATAGGTAGATGGCTATATATAGCCATAAAACACACCAGACGTGGGCTACATGCAAAACAAATAAAAATCAATATGATCCTAAAGACTAGGCATAAGAGAAGCTCCACTTTCTTCACCCAACTTGCACCATACTTTTCTCCAACGGATACAAGAATAAGTCAAGCCCTCTGCCAACTCACCGAGACTTTCTTTTTTTCTCCCATCCATTAATAAAATACTAATAAACTATTAAATAAACATAACATATAAAACCATAAATAATACTTATTATTTCCCTTTTCAGCCATGCATGTGACCATGTAACCGATTAATCTAACAATCACCCCCTTAATCGGTTATTTACCCATCTACTCACAATAACGCTGGCTCTTCTTCAACCAAATTTGCTTCCTCATTTTTCGGACACTTATTGTTATAGTGACCATAGTCTCCACACTTGTAACATCTCACGTGGCTTTTATCCCGGACCCGCTCGTTACCATCTCGACCCCTTACGGACCCACGGCCTCTTCCCCGGCCACGCCCAAAGTCATCTCGGTTCGAGCTTCCACCGCCACAATGCTTACACCCGTGCGTTTTTTCATGACTAGCCAACAACAAACCACCTTGAATGTCCTCCGTTCCTCTTAAACGTTCCTCGTATGCCTTCAATCTTCCAACGGCTTCATCGAATAGCATTGTATCCAACTCGAAACATTGCTCTATCGACGCCACGATTTGAAGAAATGACTTAGGCATCGAGTCTAGCAACCGTTTTACTAAATCCACTTCCTCAAGTTCGTATCCAAGCGACCTTGCTTTTGAGGCTAGACCGGTCAATTTTGTAACGAAATCATCGACCGTTTCACCCTCTTTCATACGTAAGCTTTCAAGCTCCCTCTTCAATGTTGCTTGTCTAGCCGCTCTCACCCTATCCATACCCAAATACCGAGTCTTCAACCCGTCCCACACTTGTTTAGGATCGGAATAACTAGCCATTTGCAAAACCATATCTTCCGGAATAGCTTGAAATAGGAACGCTAGAGCTTGTTTCTTCTTCTTAGAATCCGGTTCTTCCCCCAACGCCCTCGGTTCGACCATCTCTAATAAGCCATACGCATCCATGATTGACTTGACCTTGACAGCCCATACCGGATAATTTGTCGGGGTCAAGACCGGGACTTGAAACGAGATCGATCCTCCTTCTTTAGGTACCAAGGCCATGCTATTTTTTTCTTCCTTTTGACAGCTTCAACTCTTTTTCCGATCAAACCCGTCCAAGAGCTCTATTCACCCGATCAAGAAAACGAGCTACCGCTTTTACCGTTTTCTTTAACCCGCTAAACGAACAAAATCCAAAGCCACCTGCTTTGACGGATCCTTCACGTTCGTTTTTCACGCACCTTCGTCGGTTAGACCCTTATCACGAACAGGAAGATCAAGAATAGAAGCTGCCTCCGTAACTCTTCAACTTTTTATCACAACCCTTCAAAATGAACCTGGCTGCTCTGATACCAAGTGTTGTATCAGAAACAGATCAGTAGATGATGTACGTATTCAAGTAAATGACTTTAATAGGAGAGATTAAACTTTCTGGTGGGATATATGAGAATATATATATATATATATATATATATATATGGAGAAATAATGAACATGAAAAGCTACTTTTTCATTGATAGATAGATGGCTATATATAACCATAAAACACACCAGACGTGGGCTACATGCAAAACAAATAAAAATCAATATGATCCTAAAGACTAGGCATAAGAGAAGCTCCACTTTCTTCACCCAACTTGCACCATACTTTTCTCCAACGGATACAAGAATAAGTCAAGCCCTCTGCCAACTCACCGAGACTCTCTTTTTTTCTCCCAGCCATTAATAAAATACTAATAAACTATTAAATAAACATAACATATAAAACCATAAATAATACTTATTATTTCCCTTTTCAGCCATGCATGTGACCATGTAACCGATTAATCTAACAATTGAGCATCCGCTATCTATAAACCACACCATAGAACTTCCATCTCCACTACTCGTTCCCATGAAGGACTTCTCAGAATCTTCTGTTTTGGTATCACAATGAGTCATGAAGAGTCTACTTTCATCACCATCGTCTTCTTGATCAACAGCGGCTCTAGCTTGAGGTTCAAACCAGCAATATGATCTCATGTGGCCAACCGGTTACAGTTGTAGCATTGTATGCTATTTCTTCCACGACCACCTGATCTCCCTCGTCCTCTACCGCGACCACCACGTGCAAAAGATCTTCCTCTACCTCTACCAAAGGAGTTATCTCCTTCTTTAGCCTGAAACGCACGTTCTTCGTCAACATGCTCCATGCTCCGATTGACTCTTGCTTCATGAGACTGAAGAGAACCCATCAACTGATCGAAGGTAAGTGTTGACAGATCCATCGATTCTTCTATCGCTGTGACAACATGATCCCATTTGATGGGTAAACTACGTAACACTTTTTCCACCACCTGTTGGTCTGAAACTTTATCTCCATAAGCCCTTTTTTGATTCACTATTCGCATAACTTTTGACATAAAATCAGCAATGGCTTCACCGTCCTTCATCTAAAGAGTCTCGAATTCTCTTCATAGCCCTTGCAATTTCAGTCTTCACTTTGGAGTCACCTTGATACTCCGTCTGCAAAACATCCCATCCATTCTTCGCGGTAGTTGCAGCAGCAATATGAGAAAACACGCTGTCATGGACAGCTTGTTGAATGATTGACAATGCCCGTGCATCTAGGGGCGGACCTTTAGTGGTATACCCGGTGGCACGGGCAACCCCTCAATATTTCCCGAGTAGTGTAAAAAAAAAAATTTTTTTTTAAATACAAGTGCTACCCCTAAACAATATTGATGCAACATATCTACTTCTATTATTGTTATATAGTATGAGGAAAAAAATCGTGCAACCCCTGACCAAAAGGTCGGGGTCCGCCACTGCGTGCATCTTTCTTTTGGTTTTCTCGTAGCCTAGCCTCATTAGTGTCCTCTTCCGTAAACCCTCTGGAAACAAGATCCCAGAGATCATGTGACCGCAGAACTGTCTTGATTCTTATGCTCGAAAACTCGTATCCCTCCCCTTTGAACACTGGAAGGGCTGGCTGGGCATTGGTACTTGCCGACGCCATTTCTCACACTCACTTTCTCTTATATTATGTATTCCCTCACTGATCTCGAACCTGGCTCTGATAACACAATGAAACTTGATACTTTATTGAATGATAAAGCCACTATATATATAGCAGCAAGTACAACGTACACGGCAAAAGAAAAAGTAAAAAGAACTTTAACTACTTCAGCATAAAGATAGGCACTATCCGTAAACTAGAAACACTTATTCAAATAAAAGAAACATGCATCAAACAACTTTTGAATTATTCTCAACAGATTTTTAGCTTTGGTTTCTGTCGTATATTTTTTATTAAATCTGATCGCTGGATTTTTGATGAAAATATCGGCCGACATATTATATACGTGTCAGTCATCTGCTTGATCAGCTGCTTTTAAACTGATTTATGAAACCCAAAGCACCTAGGTGGCGCCACGTGTTTGGTTATCTCAAATGCCATGCAGCATCGTTTCACCACGTATACCACCTTTTCTTATCTCAACCTCTCTTATATAAAGCCACTCTGAGATATGATTCTCATCAAACTTATCAAACATAGCATTAACAGAAAGAGTTTTAAGTGTTCGCTTCGACATTTTCAAGTATACGGTGAACTTATTGAATCTTTTCGAGACAAGAAATGGCACAATACGGAGGAGATCAGCAGTACGGACGTGAAGCTCGGCACACCGATGAGTATGGCAATCCTATTCGGAAAACTGACGAGTACGGAAACCCGGTTGAATCCACCACCGCCGGAACCATGGGTGATTATGGCTCCAACGTTCAACAGGGTAGTCAAAGAACCGGTAGTGGTTACGGTACCACCGGCCACCAAGGGCTAGGTCAAGGAACTGGTGGTACTTATAATACCACCGGCTATCAGGGGTTGGGTCAACGGACAGGTGACCAAGTGCTTGGCACCGAGGTAGGTCATGGGGGTACGGGTCTTGGAGATGAATTTGGCAGTATTACTGGAACGTATCAGAACCAACCTAGCGCAACCCCTGCCAGTGGTGCCGGCATTGGTATCGGAACTCAAGCCGGAGGTACCGGATCTGGAACCGTTTTTGCAGGTACGGAAACCGGAACCGGAGTCCTCCATCGTTCAGGCGGCGGCAGTTCTAGCTCTGTAAGTATACTTTTTTTTAATTAATTATTTATCGTGGTCATGATGTCAGAATATGAATGATATAGTTATATGTACATATGCAGTCGGAGGACGATGGGCAAGGAGGAAGGAGAAAGAAGAAAGGTGTGATGCAGAAGATCAAAGAAAAGCTTCCCGGCAGTCATACGGATGAGCATCAGACGAGTGGAGGTGGTGGAGTGGGCGGTGGTCATGGTGAGACGCGTGAGAAGAAAGGGATGATGGAGAAGATCAAAGAGAAGCTGCCTGGTGGTGGACATCACTGATTGAATCCATGATGGCCGTCCAGTCAGCGTGAGGGATATGCCGTATATGTATATGTATATATATCACATGAACAACAGCAATAAGTAATTTGCTTAGCACCGTTCAAAAAAAAAGTAATTTGCTTAGGAAGGTGATGATTGGGAGGTTTTAATTATACGGTCTTGTTTTACAAAGATGTGGTTTATTTATTTCTTGTGTTTAATAAAAAATACTTTTCCACTCCATTTCTCTCTGACTTGCCTGCGTTTTATCAAAACGAAAAAACGTATCCAAACTCAAATAGTTGATTATTAAAAAATATAGAGACGCGAATCAACCAAGTTATATGCAAGTGTTACTTAGTTCGCATTGCTAAAAACAAAACAAGTTAAGTTTTAACAAGTATTAATAACTAGTTTGATCTGTACTAATTAAGCCTATTTAGTAACGACTCCGAACGCGAGTCCTAAAGAGAGTTTAAACGAGCTTTATTTATAAAATTAGTTAATTTATTTGGTTGTTTTTTATATGTACTCTTATAATAAAAAATATAAGATCAGATCCAAACGTGAACAAGTAGAGTAAAAAATAAGCCATAGTCGAGCTTTATATATCTAAATAAGCGGAGCTTAAGCTTAAAAAGGTCTAAACAAACATGACTTGATAAGTATAATGTATAAACTTTGCATGACTCGTTTACATCTTTATTCATAAGGAACGGATAAATACACTTCCTAAATTTACTTAAAAACCTTCATCTTAAATGTTGTATTATTTTTTTCAAGATAAATCTACAACTTTAAACATTAAGAAAAATAGGTTTTAAAAACTAAATTGTAATACTTACGTATTATCTTTAAAATATGATAGATTTGTTTATAATTTATATGATTAGTAGAAGTCCAATGTTGTAGAAGTCCTATGTTATATGGAGTAGATTTTGGGGGTGCACCGGGGTAGGTGTTTTAAAAGGAAACGAGTTATTCAAACAAATACCATTTTAGTTTATTTAAATTTTAAAATTGCCACAAAACCATTGATCAAATAATCTAAGAGAGAACGAAGTGGGTGGTAAAATTTGCGTGGATGAAGCTCCACCGCGCCGTGGTCAAAGTTGCTGCCACACCATGGCGGCGTGGAGAAGGGCTGGCGTGGTCTGCACTGCTGGCGCGATTCCGGCATGGACGGAGGACCGAGTATTTTTTTTTTCTTTTTGCTTTTCTTCCTTGGACAAGATGCGACGACGAAAAATCTGTAGCGTTTTCTTTTTGATTTTCTGCCATGATAAAACTTGAATGGTTTGCTGACATTAATGGAGGTTAAATGATTTTCTCTGACATGGTTTTCTTGCAAATGGTTTTGGTTTTTGTGGTTTCTCTCTCCAGTTTTCTTCTTTTTATTCTTCTCCATTTATATGATGACACCTCATTCCAAGTTGAACAATTGTCTATTTAATGTTTTTACATGTATTCACTCCTTAATTTTTAAAAATCATATTAAATTTAGACATGAAGACATACAGATCATTATGTATTTATTAAACAAATTTTTATTTTATAATTTAATAAGCCTTATTTTATTTTATTGAGTGTTATTGAATTATATTAAAAATTAATAAATAATGTAGGTCCTAGAATTTGATGTGGTAAGTAATGACCATTACGGACTTGTGTGGTAGGCTGAGTGGTGGGAGTGAAAAGCTGACGTGGCGATGTGGTGGGTGTGGTGGGAGGTAACCACTCCCACCACTCTAAGAGACGATACTTCTCTCATTTTTCGTAAAAAAATTGTTTTTCGTATAAACATCCCTCTCTCTATATATATAGGGGAGGGTTTATTCGAGAACCGTTGTTAATGCGAGAACCGCGAGAACCAATCTCAGCAGTTCTTTGGATATGGGAAGTTCATTGATGAAGAGTGTGGAGGGATAGAGTGTGGCAGGGTGGGTGGATGTAAAGAAATAATAGGTGGACAATGACATTAAAGGATGTGAAATTAAACGGCTCAGATTGTTTCTCTCGTACGAAAACTATTTTTAGCGCTATTAATGACTAATTAATAAGGGTATTTTTGGTAATTTAAATATTTATAAGTGAATAATTGTGTCCGATTGAGCCGTCATGAACTTGCGAGACTTGATCTTCCCAAAATAACTCTCATTAATATGTCATTAATGAGCCACTAATTAAGCATTTTAATGAGCCGTCAAAAATTTTTAGCCATTGATTGATATTAATCAAAGGCTAAGATTGGTCCTCGCAGTTTTCGTATAAAAAACAGTTTTCCTTTAAACCATGCCCTAAAATATAATATAGTATTATATATATAGAAGGACGTTCATTTGAGAACCATTGTTAGTGCGAGAACCGCGAGAACCAATCTGAGTCATCCAATTTCTCCTTTGTTGTCATTGTCTACTGACGAATTCATCACATGCACCCTACCACACTTGATCACCTCACGCTCTACATCGTGAATTCCACTTATCAAACCAACGGCTAAGATTGGTTCTTGCAGTATTCACACTAAAATCGGTTTCTAAATGAACTTTCTCCTATATAGATAACTGTAATACTAATTAGAGTCCTAATCCAATTCATGAAGTAAAATAAATGGTCAAATTCGGATCATATTCAACAATGATGCACAAGGCTTATGAGCCTGCCAAGAACTTAGTACAAAAAAGTGTTCTGTTGTTGATGTAAAAAGCTTAGAACCCCGAGTGACTTTCATAGTTTCATTCACTGTAATGTTTTCTGGTGATAAATTTGAAGTCGCTACTCACTAGAAAGACAGCACTGTTCATAGAAGACCAAATATACACCTAGATGGCTATGAAAAATATACTTGGCTCGTTTTCCTTACAAAATGCGTGTTTTCCAACGTTCACTAGAACTTATCTAATAACTGTTATCTCCTGCATCACATTCGTTCCGTTTTGTAACCAACATAATATGACTAATCTCATAAACTACCATCCAACCCACTTTGAAATAATACAAGTTCTTTTTCTTCTTTGTTATCAACATACTCTCTCTGTAATCTTCTTAACATGGCAAGAAAACCAACAATCAGCAATTTCATAGTATACCCGACAAACAAAAAACATGATATAATTAATCATTACTGTCTAAAAACTAAAAAACCAGACTCTACACTATAATCATCATCATCATATATTCCCAATTTAATATACACAAACTCTAACTACCTTGATGGTTGACTCTTTGACTTTTGCAAGTGCAATACCTCTTTGAGAACAGCAGCAATTCTCTCTGCCATATGATATTCCAGAAACTTCTGTTTCACCCTCTCGTATCCTCTTTTGCCCATGGTTAGCCTTCTCTCGACATGTGTAGCCAGTTTCACCATGTTTTTGGCAAGAGGACTCACCCCTTCTTTTCCTGCAGGATGAAGAAAACCTGTTGATCCATTCACCACGATTTCTGCAGTCCCTCCAGCTGATGTTCCCTGGTAACCAGTAATAATTAGTACAAATAAATTAATAATCAATATATCACGAAGTGCCCACATCAGCATATTTAGAGCGTTTGGGTTTGCGTTTTGAAACAATCTGTTCTAAAGGTTTGGATTAACATAATCACTTTCAAAGAACATATTCAAACACACCCGCATAAAGCTTAAACACAGGAAAACAAAGAGCATTTACCAGTACAGGAAGCTGGAATGCCATGGCTTCAATGGTTATTCTCCCAAAGCATTCTCCCCGCCCCTACGTGTAGGAATAGGTCAGTTAAAGATCATTCTCAACTGCTGATACATATATGACCATTAAATCACCAAAAGTTTTTAATAATTTTAACTCATTACTTATGAATAGATCGATTCAGCTTTTTAATGGTCAAAAGGGTAAAAGGAAAAGAAAAACAAAAAACAGAAAAGAGTTAAGAGGGTTGAGGAGGTAAAAAGTCAACCAAAGTTTATTTCAACTTAATGAGTTGTGTTCAATAAAGTCCATATATAAAACATAGTCCTGAAATTTTAATATTCAATCACATGTGATTCAGTATACAATCACATGTGATTCAGTATACAATCACATATTAATTACGAAAATGTCACTCCGCCCAAAATTTTAAAATTCAATCTGGAGCATTGATGAGGCTGATCCAAAGGCTATATTGTCCCTTAGGACTATGTATTAAGTACGAACTATATTGAACATTTAACTCAATTCATAATTCCTCCAAAATGATTTTGTTCAAAAACTTCGAATACTACTCATGTAATATGCCTTCAGTAGTCATATTTAACACAATAACTACTCACAGAAATTTTTTAAAATTTTGAACAAAAATACTTTTGGGTCAACCCATATTGACTCCTCCAGTTTTTGCTTACAAGATAAGGTCATAGTTACCAACCTGAGAATTCTGGACTAGAACATCGATTGCTGCTAGATATGGAGCTACGGTTAAAGTTTTATTCACAAAATGAACCCGGTGTTGGATTTTCTTTTGTGCCACAAAGTTGCGTAGTTCTGTTTCAAACTTGGTCTGGACACTCATATCACTGCCTACAATTACAGCATGTATTGATGGCACCTGTAGCTTCTTTTCTTGAATCAGCTGTAAACTCTCATAAAATGAGCGCAGGAATAAATCCTGACCTTTTCCCCGTGAAACACCTGCAAAAGTGCAAATCATTAACATTAGAGGCCGCAAAACAGGCAAAGCCGGTAACAAGTCACTAGGTCAGGTCAGGTTGTACCATCCACACTCTTTCTGTCCATTTTTCATGTTGTAATTATTCAATGTATTGCTAATTATGAGTACCAAAACTATATTATACAAATAATAAGATAATGTCTTTTCAATTAGAACTATTTAGAAGAATGTCCATTTTTACAAATAATAAGATAATGTCCATTTTTAGTTAATTTTCTACATTTGACCCATTCTCAATAAAATAACAACCCAAATTGACCCGTCCCGTATAAATGAGCTGGAATAAGCACCTCTAGTTATCATGCTCCTGAGGATCATTTGTAACTTAAAAATTATCAAAAAACGTGTACCTCTTATATATATATATATATATATATATATATATATATATATATATATATATATATATATATATATATATATATATATAGGGTTTAGGGTTTAGGGTTTAGGGTTTAGGGTTTAGGGTTTAGGGTTTAGGGTTTAGGGTATATATATATACTCTTTGCTGCTATATATATATATATATATATATATATATCATGACTAGATAAGCACATTGAAGCAGATAACTCACTATTTATAGCAGCAAAGAGTATATCTTCATTACGAACTCCAAGGGACTCCCGAACATGCTCACGCAAAACCCTTTTTGCCACACTATTTTCAGCAACATCCATAAGTTCTTTGCTGTTGCCAAGGTGAACAACATATGTTTTTGGCATCCGAATCCTGCAGATTAATATGGACAACTATGAAGCTAACAATTGGGAAAACTTCACTTAATATATTCAAATTCAATCAATATCAAAGAGTACAAGGAGATAAATATAATGACTAAAGCATACTTTAAGCGCTCTTGAGTCCTATTCTTCCAATATTCAGCTGTTACATAGGAATCAATCATAGAACCAGCAACCATTGGCAAATGCTTGACATAATCCAATCTGAAGTAATGACCTCGCATTTCATGAATCCACCATAAGACTTTTGGCAGTACTCGAGGAACATCTTTATTCAGAACAGCATCCAACCATTTTCCAGCAACAGCAGTGTTCAAAACGACCAAATCAGCTTTCATGGCAGTGTCTACAGCTTCTTTGCCCTTAGCAGAGAAGACCTAACAACATATCTAGAATATTATATAACCCATAAATATAAAGAATTTAACTCATAAGTCGAATGAAATGTCAGCATTTCTACTAAATAGGCATGCTTATCTGCTATTCTACTAAATAGGCAGGTGCCAAAGTACTCATCAAAACCTGCTTATTTCGCTCTAAAATAAGCAAACAGTTTTTTTTCCATTCAAACTGCTTATCTCTTTCCAGATAATACAATATGCACATATCTCTTTCATACAAATTCATTCAAGAACATATTAACCATGAAACAGAACAATTAGCAACAGTATATAAGTGTAAAAATATAAAAATTGGAAGATATACCTGTACTCCACGATCCAACATCTTGTTCTCCAAACTGTAAATCACCTCATCTTTCCCTGGTGGTTTTTGAATTGTAATCCAACAAACCTCAGCACCAACACCTCGTAATAGAAACGCTAGTTCCATTAGAAGCAATGGACCACCTGAAAGATAGAGTATACAATAAGAAGGGATTACATTATAAATACATAATAAAAGCAATCACTTTGAATATGCAGAGAATTGTAAATTAGATTACCAGAAAGAGAAAGCTCATGAGAAACGAGAAGAACAAGCTTCGACTTCATAAAACTAAGGGGGTTAGCTAATTTGACCTTAGGCGGCGGCAACGCCTTCGGTTTCACCGTCGATTGAAAGTGTTTACCGGCAGCGGCAGGGACGTCGAAGATATGGCGATCACATGAAGAATCAAAAGCTGCCCTAATTATAAACGCCACCGCCGTAGAGACAGATAACATGGCTAAGAGTAGCAAAAGCCCCCGTTTCTTCTTCTGGAAGTAGAATATCGGCGATCCCGTCGACTGTTTCGCCATGGCAAACAACGTCTGAGAAAGTGGTTGTCGTTATTGTAGATGCTGTAAATCTCGGCATTGATCTAGGGTTTCTTGAAATGTTGTAGCGCGCATCTGATCCAGCTATAGAAAGATCGCCACTTGTAAAAATGGTTGCAGAGGTTGGAATTTGAAAAATCTTTCCGGTGAGATTGAAAAAGAAAGAAATCGAATTGGATTAATTGGTATTTAATTTGGGTAATAAATAATATATGACACCCGACCAAAATAAAGGCTCAAGCTTTGGTCTGCCTTCCTGTTTTAACAAAAAAGTCTCCACCATATGAATCAAACATTAACATCTTATTTGTTTTTCTGTTAAATTTCGTTATATTTTTTTAAATATTTTTATAATTATAAGATTAATATAATTGTCGAAACCAATAAAAGATATGAGTTTATAGAATTGATGAATATATCATCTTGTAGTGAACAAGAGGATGAAGTATGAAGAAACAATAGAAAAATATATCATTTTTCTTAGAGTAAACTACATGTTCTATATTAGTATTTTACCGGCGGGATGCTACATGTGTTATATGTTTTTTTTTTATAAAACGTTAATTTAATTTATCATTTTTAACTAACTTAGAGTGAGAAAGTTATTATTATTGATAACATGCTGACTTTATACAAATTTAGAATTAATTGAACATTTAAGTTTGACAAAGAACATGCTTATATGATTATATATAAAAGGATGATAACCACGATACTTAGAGTTATGGTTAAAAATAAAAAAAGGTATATCACTTTTAAAATAGGTAATCACACTTCATAATTAATTTTTTCATATCTTTTCATAGTTACCTTTTAATTAGTTTTCAGTTTTCTATAAATAAAACAAGATTACTGTTTTTAAAAACTAAAAATTAATTTATTTTATTTTTATTCATAACCCTATGATTGATGTTATCAAAATCTTTATATATATAGTCTTATCATCTTATGTATTGGCCAAATTGACTTCGTTGTTGTATTTATATGGTCTTTTTTGACAACTTTATTTGTGTTAAAGTTTAAATGGACGATAAGAAAAGCAACTAAGACATGATCCTAGATCCCGAAAAACAATCAATTAATCAAATGTCTAAGATCATATATGAGTTATGACATTGTATCCATCTTTATCGTCAAGATTTTGAACTAATACGCTTATACGGTGTAAAAGCATTTAAAAATTCATACCCTCACATAAAACGATGTTTTACAAAAGCAAGTATAGACCTGTTTATTCAAAATCATATTTACTGAGAAAAAAACAAGTACTCACATTTTTAAAACACAATACCAAACACCATTTGGGTGTTCAAGTATAGTAAAAGCTAAAATTCATTTCAAAAATGTGATCCCAAACACCCCTAATTGTCTAATCTATGTAGGCCCTCAATGTGCAAATACAATCTACTAATTGACCAAGCATGTATTGTGCTATTTAATTCAAAGTCTTCACACTAAATATGGAAATGACTTGACTCCCAACAAACTCATACCACAGCAAATCTCTATTTGAGGAAAAGTAGTCTAAATTGACTTTCAAGAAGTAGAAATTAACTAAAAACATGTGAGGTTGACTATAAAAAGTCACCTTAAATTTATACAGATTTGACATTTATTCTTTGATATGGAAGTACCATATAGAACTTCAAATCGAATTGTTGATTATTGTTTACTTAACATATATAGTATTGGTTAATAACTTCCCCTAGATCATGACTATAGCCTTTCTTTCTTCATTCTTTTATCTCAATATCACATCAGCGGTACCTTACTTTTTTTCTCCTTTTCTCTCTTATCATAAATCCAAGTATAATCTAATTGTTAGGTCCCTAAATTGAGCTCAATATATTATAGTGAAGTTTCCAACCACACCATGCACTAAGAAATGATCATATTTCCTTAAAAATCTCCAAATTTTATAAATCAATTGTAACATCCTGAAATGGGGCCTAGTTGTAAATAGTTGTAACTGTAGCTTGAATAGTTGTACGTTGACTTTAATTGGTGTCTTGTTGTTAAATGTAGTATACATGTTGATAAATGGTGCTTAATATGTTAATTGGTGCTAATTGGTGCTAATTGGTGTTAAATGGTGCTAACTGGTGTTAAATGGTGCTATATGTAGTAATATAAAAAGTATCATAAGTTGACCAAGTAGATAAATAGTTGAACGGTTTTGGATAATGGTTCCAAAAATATCTCCGTTAGTTGAAACGGATAACCCTAAGTTGTGTATTAAGTTGAATAGGAGAACAAAATACCCGGGAGGGGGCATTGGACCTTAAGGTCGGCCTAAGGGCCAACCCTTATCCTCTGTCTACACAAAACAAACATACATACACTTGCATACGTACGTGAAACACACACACACCCAAACTCTTGTTGATTTGAGGAGGAAATCAAGTTAAATCAAGAGTAGAAGCTGAAATCGAGTCTTAATCTGTTCCTACAGCTGGTGTTCATCATCATCAAGTAAGATTTCTTGTGTAAACCTAGTTTTTCATGTTCTTGTAGGTGTGGGGTTAAATTGGGGATTTAGATGTGTTTTTGTGTTGTTCTTTTGGCCAAATCATGATAAGTAAGTTCATTTGTATGTTAGATATGTTGTATAAACACTTGAATATGGATTCAAGTCTGATTTTGTGTCAAAAACTCGAGAGTCGGCTGCTGTTTACGAACAGAGTAAGAACACACTGTAATTGTGTTCCTTGCGGTCGCAAGTAGAAAGGCTTGCGGTCGCAAGCATGTTGTATGTTGTCATTGCGGTCGCAAGCAAGGGTCTTGCGCTCGCAAGTGGGTCGTTTTCGTGGTTTACCGTCTAAGGACGAAGAGATGATACTTGCGGTCGTAAGTACGTAACTTGCGATCGTAAGCCCCCAAGATGCACCCTTGCGGTCGCATGGTTGTGTCCTTGCGGTCGCAAGCTTGGGTGGTTTGGGTAGGACCCTTGTGGTCGCAAGTAAAACCCTTGCGGTCGCAAGGAGGGTGTTTAAGTGACCCTTGTGGTCGCATGTGAGACCCTTGCGGTCACAAGCTGGGGTTTTATGATGTCAGCCTTGTAGCCTTGTGTTTTAAGTGGTGTTAAGTGTCGTTGATTGGTGTCTAAGCCTGAACCTAATGTGTTAGGTGTATCTAAGAAGTCGGAAGACGCGAGTGGTGTGTCTGCTTAACACGGATTCCAGGTGAGTACCGGTTTCCCATGAGTCTCAGTAGGTAAGCTGTATAGTATGCACGTAGACAAGTAATTGGTGTATGATACATGAAAGACAAATGGTGTTATAATGATTGGTGCATGTTTCCTGAAAGATGAAGTAAATTATAACAGAGTTGTGATAATTCTATGCTATGATAGAATTGTATTTGTATATTGATTTATCAGTATGAAAGATATAAATTGGTGCCATGATAGAATGATATTATGTGATACATGAAAGATAAATGAAAGATATTAACTGGTGTGATTATATGCGCGCATGAAAGATACGTGTATTTGTTATTGTGTCCGGACACTAAACGATAGAACACGGGGGTCAGTCAGGTAGACGGGTGCTAATACCTGGCTGGGTTCTCGGGTAGATGGGTGTTAGTACCCGGGAACTAACGGTACTCAAGTAGTATACGTTTGGGTGATGGTCCTGCAGGCCGCCGTTCCTCTAAGGAGTACGGTTCCTTGATAGATAGGAACCAACATGATAGATAATTGGCGTACCATGTGGACTGCTTTTGGGTTGTTGAGCGGGGTTGGCTCTCCTGCAACATACGACTACTGCTGACACGTTTGTCACGTCACAACTTGATAGGATAGCCCTGTGTGCTGTTCTGATACATGATAGCCTGCTTATTGTTGCTTATGTGTAAAGTGGTGCTCACTAGCTAGTTGTAGCTAACGGTGCAAGATTTGTCTTTTTCGCAGGTTGATGCTAGAGGCCTTGTGAGGCGGGACTGGTGGTAGTTTTTGTTGTAAATACCTTTTGGGGAACATGTTGTTGTTTATGGATCCGATGGTCGGTAACTAGTTGGTAACGCTTGTAGCTTCGAACTTGGCTAATCCTTTTGTTGTAATTAATTAGCTGAGTCAAACTTGTTGCTTTTGTAAATGGTGTTTAATTCCCCTGCAACACTTTTGATAATCGTTGCTTAAAAAGTTTAAATTAACTCTAATTTTAAGCTCGTTAGAGGTGGCGTTATATCAATAAAAATCCAAACATTCCGTTCTCTCAAATTTTCAATTTCTTTAAAAATTGATATTTCAAAATGATTTTAACTATTTGTAAAACTAAATCTGATAGATTTTAACTATTTTGTAAATGGTGTTTAATTCCGCTGCAACACTTTTGATAATCGTTGCTTAAAAAGTTTAAATTAACTCTAATTTTAAGCTCGTTAGAGGTGGCGTTATATCAATAAAAATCCAAAAATTCCGTTCTCTCAAATTTTCAATTTCTTTAAAAATTGATATTTCAAAATGATTTTAACTATTTGTAAAACTAAATCTGATAGATATTAAACTAAACTTAAACCAAAATTGTTACAATCATTATTTTGATTTCTAAACCTAGAAATTAAGTTTTCAGATTTTAAGACAAGTTTCCCACGAACCCATTTCCTATTTCCATCCGCAACAGCAACAACGTAATATTCTTTATGGAGAAAGCAGCAACAACCACCGCATAAGACGGTGGTTCGCTAGTGTAGATGAATATACCTAGAGGTTTATTCGAGTACAAGAAGCATATGAGACGCTGTCGAATCCAAACCTCAGGGCGTTTTATAATTGAGATATGACCATGAGAATTCACTTAGATTTTTCTTCTCGTAATCACCTCCGCAGTCAAAAGGTAGACATTTCCTTTATAAGCCCTTGATTTTCAATACTAATATTTCATGGCAATTACTAGATTCTACTAGTGGATTCAAATACCCTAATTTAATGGAAGACTTATTTGATGGTGTAAAGTGTAATGTGTTTAGGAAGAATAAGTCTTTAGAGAAAATCACATTAGCCGGAGCTGTCAGACGGTGGGGACTTTCGATTTCTATTTTTAGCTTTAGATAAAGTATTTAATGAAGAATGAAGAAGGTAAAAAAGAAGGGTATTTAGAAGATTTCACTTATAATTAAATTAGGATTATGTTATTTAAATTTTAAATGATTTATGTAATATTAAATTAAGTTGAACGACATATTTGAGAGTTTTTAACGTTTAGAAGAATATTGATGTAATATTGAATTTTGTAAGGACATATACGTAATTAAGAAAATTTGTAAAAAATGTATGAATTTCCCCTTAAATCTTTATATCGCTATGTCTTTTCTTTAAAACAGATTTCACGTCTTATAATTCCTTCTTTTTTTGCTCGATGCAAAAATTGAGATGGAGTGCATGCTCGTTAGACGAGGTTTGTTGCGAGAATAAAATATATTGTACCATGATTTTTGGAGAGTTCAAATATACTTTTAAGTTATATTAATATATGTAAAGTACACATAGAAAAGAAGATGAATGTACGAACAAGATATAGAGAGAAAGACAGATAAGTTGTTTGAGTAATTAATTAGAGTTTAATGAGAACTCAAAATTATTTAAGGTGGTGAAGCGGGGATGTGCATTGCGAAGCCTTGGATCCAAGTCAACACCTTACAGTCTATAAGTCACACCACACAGCTCTCATAGGAGAGTCGAGACTTGGTTTTGAGACTTCAAATAAGCAATACTTATAATTAAACTTTAAACATAAACGAACATCACACACAAGAAGACATCAGATCATGAAAGATTTTAACACGAATTACTCGTATATAATTATTTAGAATTTGTACACAATGTTCATATTTGTTCTACTTACTCTACTCACACCGTCACACGTCTAGTAATAGTAAAATAAGTAACATGATGCAATATATTATTAATAGCCAATGGGGTTTAACCCATTTGGTAAGGCGCCCTGTTCCTCGCAAGAGGTTTGGGGATCAAATCTTGCTGCATGCAGTGAGTTGGGTGTTTTTTTCTTATGGGTTTCCTCCATGGAGTGAAGGTGTGATGCTCGAACCTTGGTTAAAGCCAAATAACGTTGAAAACCCGTCACCAAACAATTCGAACCCACACTGGAGAGACGGGGAAGTGTCCCCATTAATTTGCCGGTAAAAAAAAATGGTCTCAATAAATGTGATTATTAATGTATGTTTTTTTAACAATTAAATACACTCACCCATCTAATTTTAGATCCTATTAATTTAGAACCCATGCCGGAACTTACACACACCTAATTTGCAAATCATCACCTCTCTTTGGACGCTTCCCCAGTTCCCCCTTCATAAAAAGCAACCAAAAGTTTATTTATCGTTTAGCATATGGAATGGAACTTTAAAGAGCTAATCAAAAGGTGCCAAGTATGCCTCCACGGAAAGGTCAAATAGACGGACAAAGGAGCAGTTAATTTAACTCTTGATGCAGTTGACCTAATTCTAAAACAAATCTTTTGTTGAACAGCTATCCAATTGAATTTCTATATATGAATTTTTCAAACGGTAAATACACTCATTAAACATATTTATAAATCTTTTAAATCTATTATATTATCTGTTATAAGACTTAACTCAACCAAATCAATTCCTATATAGTCTATACCCCTACTTACTTATATAGTTTAGCTCCTAAGACACATCAAAGAAGGTTATATACTCATATTAAATCCAAAGCTACCTTAAAATGTCTTTTATGCCCCCTTTTAACAAATTAGATAATATTCTTATCCACATATTAAAAGATAAGGCTTGTAATTAGATAATATTCTTATCCTATATAGTCTATACCCCTACTTACTTATATAGTTTAGCTCCTAAGACACATCAAAGAAGGTTATATACTCATATTAAATCCAAAGCTACCTTAAAATGTCTTTTATGCCCCCTTTTAACAAATTAGATAATATTCTTATCCACATATTAAAAGATAAGGCTTCTAATCTGATACACGAATCTAGAACTCGACCTGATCCGAACACGAAATGGATTGACACGAACCAGACACGAAATTAAAATGAGTAAAAAATGGGTTGACACGAACATGACACGAAAAAAATATGTCTCGCGTTTAGGTAAAACCTGCTTACCTTATAATGACCTTAACCCAATTTTGCTCACTATTGACCATGCGTCTTCATCGACGGCAACTCTCTTCATTAGGGCTTCTACCGGCGACTTCGATTAGGGTTTGGACCGGCGACAATCTCGATTATAATGACATATATTAGGGCTTTGACAACGTCAATCTTTGATTAGGGTTTCGATCAACGACTTCAAATTAGGGCATCAATTGTCACAGAGCTTCGATTATGGAGGGGTGGTGATAGTGGAGCCTTTTTCCCAACCTGGGACTGATTTAAGTGGTTGTGGTGATTGTGGGATGGTGGTGTTCGATGGTCACGATGGTTGTGGTGATTGTAGGATGGTCACATATATACCTTCCAAACTTGATGCGCATTTCAATTTCCTGAAAAGTTACCAAACACACTTTTAAGTAATTAGAATTCAAATTTCAAATCCTTTAAGATTTTAGTTCATAAGGATTCTAATTCTAACTGTTGAAAATTACATTCATTTTTGTTCAATTTTAGTCTGGATAGTATTTTGTTGGGTGTTACTTATTTAATTGTTTTCTGTCTTAGGTAAAAGAGAATAGTTGAGAAGTTTTGTGGCTGCAAGTTGATATGGGAAGAGTAGAAGGATGCAATGTGGAAAACTTATAATAGAGAAAACTTGGTCAGATTAGTAGCAAGGGAGATACACAGCAGGTCATATACGGGTCCAGTTAATACACATAGCAGCTCTCGTTTGTCAATCTATTTTTTCCTGGTGGAGTTCAGTTTTTGTTCGTGTAGCAACTGAAGCTGAAGTTGTTGATGATATACGAGTTCTTGTTACAAACGATTGTCAATTTTTCCCTTTCAGATAGTTCTCTGTTTGGGTTGGTTATTCAGATTTGTTTCGTATTTGTTTTCATCGATTCGTTCAAAGATTTGAGGTGTTTTAACATGGTATCAGAGCAATGGGGCTCAAATCGTGATCTGGTTGTTTGTTACTCAAATCGTGATCAGGTTGTTTGTTCATCTGTTCGAATTAGGGTTCCTCTTCGAAGGTTTCTGTCTTAGAGTTTTCCTGTGACGAAATTCTCGATTTCAATTCTTGAAATCGATAGTTATACACTGTGTTTGGGCTAGATCTTGGGAGAAATTGAAATTCCGGATTAGGACTTCAATTTTGTGGGTTCCTTCAAGCAACTGTTGAAGAGTTCTGTTGGTTTTTTCAACCTAGGGTTCTACCCATTGAGTCTCTGGATCGTGTGTGAATCCAAGCTTCCGCTGGTGATACCCGTTTGTGATTTTTCTTCGAAGACTATCTGTAAGTGATTCCTGTTCTCATCTTGTTGGTAGCAAGTACCTCCTCCGTGTTAGATTATGTGCAGAGATAATTAATGGGCATATTGTATCCAATGTTATAAAAGACTAAAGGGTCACACCGCTGCACACCCAATTCGGAACAGTTGGATTTCACCTTTATTCTGTGTGGAAATAATTAATCAGTTAGATTAATTATTAAAGAGTAAGAGGAAATAATTAATCAGTTAGATTAATTATTAAAGATAATTAATCAGTTGGATTAATTATCGAGAAGAGAGAAATAAATAATTAATCAGTTTGTATTAATTATTAGAAAGGAATAAATAATAAATAGTTATTTATTATTTAAAGAGAATTAAATATTAGGTTTTAATAATTAACGGACCAGTTAATTAATAGTTAATTAATTAACTAGTAAAGTCCAAGGGGTGAATATGAGAAGAGTTGAAAGTTTAATTAAAACCAGCGGGCTTTTAATTAAACGGGCTTAGGTCCATTTAATCCTTATATATATATCCTTAAAGGCTTAAGGATCAAGGCATAAGAGACAAGGGATTAAGGAAGTAACCCTAGCCGCCACTCTCCTTCTCTCTCTCGATCTCGCCCTCTCTCTCGGTCGACCTCACCTTCGACCGTTGCTATCTCTCTCTCTCGGCTCTCTCTCTTCGACGATCAAGAAGAAAACACCAAGGGTGTTTCTCGGTTTTGGTGATCGACGCAAAGGACACACACACACATTCTTGGTTTCGAGATTTGAAGCCTTGGTGATCCGGGAGCGGTCTAGCAGCCAGTTCCAGTGAGGTGCAGTAGTGGTGGACTATCTTTAGCAATCCTAAAGTTTTTGTTCAGGTATAATTCTATAACCCTATCTATGGATTGTTTTGTAAGAAACTATGTTGATCATATAAAAAGTTTAAAGATCCTATCCCTTTTGGGGTTTAGAGGGTTGTGTTCAATCCAGTTCCGCTTTTAGGATTGAACCAGTGGAATCAAACCCAGGCTTGACCAGTTTGTGTCATATGGTGGTTAGGTCAGGTTCAAAACCTTTTCAGTGGTATCAGAACCTCGGCTCTATGATCCATAGTTTCTAGTTTTATCTGTTTTTGTGTTAAGGTTTGATTCTTGATCTTCTACTTGCTCTAGCCTATTTCGAAAATCACCAAGGGCAACAAAACAGTTTGTTTTTGTTATCCAGTTTAATCATATTAATCAGAAAGTTTAAACAGTTAGTTTAAATGGTTAAAAAGGATTGTGGTTTTTGGATAAGAACAAGTTTAGGATTAAGATAAATTAAACAGTTTGTTTTAATTAATTAAACCTAGTTAATCCATTATTGTTTTTGTTTAATGGTTAAATGATCTACTTCATCTTGTTTCTTTCTCCACAAGTTTTCGAAAACCATAAGGGATAAAAACAAGTTTTCTGTTTTTATCCAGATAATAAAAGGTTTGATTTTAACCAGTTAGGTTTAAACCAGGATTGCGTTTAAACGGTTAAAAAGGATAAACCTTTTATCTAAAACTAGATTTTAACAAGTTTTGAACTTTTGTTTAAAAAAGGTTGAAATCAAGTTTTAGGGTAATTAGTTATTAATAAAACAAGTTTTTGTTAATATTAATAATTAATGTTTTTGGTTTTTGAATTAAATCCAGTTTTTAATCAGTATATTAAAACAGTTAGTTTTAATAGGTTAAAAAGGATTTAAGATATTTTTTGTTAAATCGGAAAACGCGAACCGAAAGCATCACCAGAACTGATAGCGACGCTAACAGGAGATTAGCGACGCTAAGGGCTGGTTAGCGGCGCTAAGCCCAGTTAACTGCGGCCCAGCGATATCGGCCCAGGTTAGCGGCACTAAGGACCAAATGGGCTTCGGCCCAAGGGGCTTCGGCACAAGGAAGTTTTCGGCCCAAGGTGGTTCTCGGCCCAATAGGGCTACGGCCCAGGTGACTTCGGTCCAATGGGCTCTCGACCCAAGAGGGTCTCGGCCCAGTGGGTTGTACGGCTTAACAAGAAATGTTGGCCCAGGATAGTTTTTCCGAATTAATACAAAAGAATTATTAATTTTAAGGTATTATATAAACTAGTGTTATATATATTTTAATTGTTTTAGTTAAAATTTATATTAGTTTAGATTTTTATTTATTATGACTAGTTTAAGTCATTTTTAAATAAATTCTAAAAGGGATAAAGTTTATATAATGGAGAAACAAATAAAATAGTATTTAATTGACCAAGGTTGTCGGTTTTAAGTTTTTGGAAAACTAATAATAAAACTCGACGTAGAGGCTTTTATTCAAGTTTTGAATAAGGCCAAGCTTTTCAAAAGATTGTTGAAAAACTATTTTGGTCAAATTAAACTAGAAGATCATAATTCTCATTTTTTGGTTAATAGGTATTAATCAAAAGGGTAAATGAGAATATTTAAACAAATCAGGATGCGTACTTAACAACACAGTTTATTGTTTATTATTATAACTGCGTGGTTGACTTTTATATATATAGTGCTGATATATAAATTGCGTGGTTGTGATTCATATAGCTATAGTTTTGCCGACTTAGGACTCGCTTTTTTTTTTCTTTTTTTTGGTTTTGGGAAGGCTTGCGTGCCAATTACAATCCCTTTCTTAATTGTTATATTGTACTGGTTCGGGGAGGCATGCGTGCCATTTACAACCCCATTCAATATTATATTTGTAATAGATTAGTAGTAGTTTAATCCCTCAACCAAGATTGGACTCGAAGAGGGTGATGAAGAAAATGATGTTCTCACGCGAAGCACGTATACTTCGGGGAGGTGTCAAGGCTAGTGGGAGCAGCATGTCAAGAAAGGCGAATCCAAGTCATTTTGTCCTTAGGTTTGACCTTAGGATTAGTTGGCAAAACTATAGGGCTTTATCTGCTTATTATTATCTGCGTGGTTGTGATTTATTTATTGCTTTTCATATATATATGTATGGTATATATATACATGCGTGTGATGGTAAATAAAAAGGGGTTTAATGACAGACTGTTATTAAACAAGTGAAAAACCACGCTTTATGACAAACTAGAATATGACTTCAGTCTGGTAGTCGTATTAATTAAATTTTTATAAATTTAAAAGTTTTGTCAAGGTTATAAGTTTGGAACTTATAAAGGCCGTTTTGTGCACCTTGTTTAGGTACACATATAAATCGTATTTTTAAAACAGTTAGTTTTAAAATGGTTTTTCAAAAAAACTGGAAAATTAAGTTTTTAACTTAATTATAAAACCCAAGAAAAATCTTAGATCAGTGTGTTACCCACCTAATGGTACACCTTAACTGTTAAACGGTACTCGGGTGTCGGAAGTGCCCAAACCTTGGGCATCCGGGTTCAAACCATTGCGGGAAGGGGCATGAAAGATTCTGCGATAATCGGGAGTCCCGGCCAGAATTCATGTTGTCTTAGGTGGTGCGATCTATTTCGGTGATAATCGGGAGTCCCGGCCCAAAAAGCACTAGAGTAGAGTTAAACATACTAGACTGGGTCTAAGTGCTCTACGAGGTTCTAGGAGTCGTACCAGTTAGGTACGATTGGTACAGGGTGTTACCTACCAGAAATAGCATGACTTGGCGGGAAGTGCCCAAACCTTGCGTCAAGTATGTGAAATATGGGTCCTAGGTCTAATATATATTATTTATGGGTTTGATGATATATGATTAGAAAGTTTATTTGCAACTACTGATTAAACAGGGTTTTAATTTGTAGATGGCAACCAACATTACCAGTACTAATAACCTCTCTCTCCGCTCTATCCTTGAGAATGATAAGCTCACCGGGTCCAACTTTCTCACTTGGGAGAGAAATCTCTGAATCGTGCTGAGGCACGAGAGAAAGTGGTATGTCCTAGAACAACCCCTAGGAAATCCCCCTGCCAGCAATGCCAGGGCAGAGGTCAGGGAGGCTTTTCAGAAGCGCTCCAATGACGCCCTAGATATTAGCTGCCTCATGCTCGCAACTATGAGTCCAGAGTTGCAGTCGAGCATGATGGAGACTCCTGCATATGACATGATCCGCCAGCTGAGGGACATGTTCCAGGAGCAAGCCCGCACAGAGCGTTATGATGCTACTAGGGCATTTAACTCGTGCAAGATGGCTAAGGGGACCTCGGTCAGTGACCATGTCATGAAATTGAAAGGTTACATGGACCACCTAGAGAGACTTGGGCACCCAGTACCGTTGCAGCTAGCAACGGATACGATACTCAACTCGTTGTCAGATGACTATAAGCCTTTTATAGTCAACTACAACATGAACAACATGAAGAAATCCGTGGCTGAGTTGCACTCAATGCTCAAGACTGCTGAGCAGAGTATCGGGACCAAGTCTAAGGACATTCTTATGGTGGGGCATGGTGGACGTAAGAAGAGGAAGGGGCGCAACGGAAAGGGAAAGGGCAAGGCCCAGCCCAGCCAGAATGCACCCAGAGCTAGTAACGACAACAAGGGCAAGAAGCCAAAGCCAAATAAGGCAAGGACCGAGAATCGGTGCTTCAGGTGCGGCGAGGCCGGACATTGGAAACAAGAATGTCCGAAAGGTCACGAGGCAGGAGGCAAGTCTGGCTCCTCAGGTACTGCGTGATCAGCTTCTTTGTCACTTTCCTACTTGTAAAGTTTTACGAGTACTCTAACATCTTGCAATCGTTTATTGCAGGAGTAGATGGAAAGTGATGCAGCCCAGCATGAGAAGATCCTACGTGCAGCTTACGGATATTATAACAATTTCTATTTCCTAGTTTATTAAACTCTTTAAGTTTTGAACAATTTTTTACATTATTGGTTTATGGATACTTTTTGAGTTTATGGAAATTTAATTACTTTAGTTATATATCCGTGCACGTGTTCTTATATGAATCATGATTAGTCCAGTTGTGACTAAAAGAGTGCTAATAAGTCAAAGCTTTGACTCGATTAGTGATTCATAATAATCTTATGCTATGGTTTGTTGTAGTTACATAAATGCCGGCTCTACTATATAAATACTTGTATAAACAAGTTTTGTTTATAAGATTAGATAGTTTTTTTAAATTCAACAAGTATTTAAGATTTTATGAAAAGTGAATGTTCAAAGTCTTGAACATATGGAAATAATAGTCATTATTTCTGGGTAAAGTAGTTTTTGATAAAACATTTAAGAAAGTATAAAAGTGATTATAAAAGTTATTATAGTCAAGAGAATTTTATACTAAATGTTTTTAAGAAAAGAAATTTAAAATACCATTATGAGTATTTCATACTTATGATCATGGTAAGTTTAATAAAACCACTTTCCGTAATTGGAAAGATGGATATATGAGAGATCCAAGTTCATGGTTTCATAAAACAAATTTCTTACAAAAACTAAGTTGTTTAAAACATGTGTTTGGAACACAAGTTTTAGGCATGGTAGTCAAGTTTTGACTAAGGCCTAAAAAGGATGTTTTTAAAAAATGCACTTTTTCATAGAAGATAGTGGGAGCACCTGACTAGTGTATTTATCAGAGTTAATAAAAGGTTATTTTTAACCAGTATGATAAATACAAGATCGAACTTTTAGAATATATAATTATCGGATGTTTTTAGAAGCTATCTAAAACAGTAAGTTCTTGAGAAAGAACTAATCCGATGGATGCATGATTTATTGAGAGGTACTCGATAAAGATATCATTGCAAGTTTCTTGAGTCAAGTTATGACTTAAATAGAAATTATATACGTTCTAAAATGTTCAGCAAGTCAGCTTAATAATGTTGTTGGCTGGTTAACGTTAGAAATGATAAAATAGGATGTTCTTCAACATTCTTAGTAATAAAATTAGATAAGTGTTGGTATACACCGGGAATCTAGTTTCAAGTTTCTTACAAGTAGGTGTAAGAGGTTTTATCATTTCAAAAGGATATAAATCTAGTAAGATTTAATACATCTACAAATGTAATTAAAGTTTTAATTATAGGGAGGTTGTTTTATAAATCAGAAACAAGGAGTTATTTCCAGTTCTCCAAGTTTAAAGAATTTATAAAATAAGTAAGCCTAGAAGAGTTCTTAGGTTGCAAGAACGATTTCTAGCAAAATCAAGAAAGAGTACTCCAAAGTACTAGTCTTGTGTTTTATGGTTTATAACCATATTATTTTCTTTGTAATCCGTGATAGGTTACAATGTAAAAAAATAATAAGTAATTCAGATAAACACCGTGAATCGAGTCAGTGAAATGGTAGAAATTATACATCTTTATTCCAGGGAGGAATATGGAAGGATGTAGAAATTAGTTTCATTGTTCTTCACAATTTTGTATGTTTTGGTTTATCCAGGAATAAACTAGGTTTATTCGAAACATTATCCGTGACTACTTATCTTGGTGGGAACCTCGATAGGGCTGTAAAGTCATCGTAATTTTGGGGTAGATTCGAAAGTATATCGAATATAGCTGCGAACGTTTTTTTTGCGGACCAAAATTTACGGATATTCGTTAGGGTTACGAATATTGGATTGACCCACCGTGAAAAATACTTCGTGGATTCGTGTCAAAAGTATTTATCACATAGGTTATCCTCAAGCCTGAGGTATTTGGTTTGGGATGCGGTAACTGTTGTCTTCTTAGCACGTTCTAACGCCACGCCGTAACAGGGTGGTCATAAGGGGCGTGTCTAGATTCAGTGGGAGCCGTATTGCCAAATGCAAATATGCAAGATGGTAATTGCACCTCCTTTTTAGGAGAGATATTTCCGGGCCCCTTGACTGATTAGAGAAACTGGTAAGTGCACGGTCGTGCCCAAACGAATTGATCTGTTCTTTGTCGTTTATCACGCAGTTTCGAAATCAAGTATGTCATGAACATAATTCTTGAGTCTCTGAGTTGACCTTTTCCATGCTCATGCTCAAAATTGAAATATCGCGCTGCAAGGGACAAACCTATATATATATATATATATATGCAAGCTTGTATATATAAAACGTACCCATTCATAAACAGGGAGTTTATGATAGTTTAGTTTATAAACAGTTAGTTTATAACAGATTACTTCTAAGCAGGTTGCTTATGAAGTTTTATCACAAGTTACTTTGGGGTATAAGAGTTCTTATAACCTGGTTATCCTAAGTGTCTGGCTAGGGACCTCCTTAGGCTAACAATGTGCAGTAACTATTACTTATCTTGCACAAGTGGGAGTCTGTTAGATTATGTGCAGAGATAATTAATGGGCACATTGTATCCAATGTTATAAGAGACTAAAGGGTCACACCGCTGCACACCCAATTCGGAATAGTTGGATTTCACCTTTATTCTGTGTGGAAATAATTAATCAGTTAGATTAATTATTAAAGAGTAAGAGGAAATAATTAATCAGTTAGATTAATTATTAAAGATAATTAATCAGTTGGATTAATTATCGAGAAGAGAGAAATAAATAATTAATCAGTTTGTATTAATTATTAGAAAGGAATAAATAATAAATAGTTATTTATTATTTAAAGAGAATTAAATATTAGGTTTTAATAATTAACGGACCAGTTAATTAATAGTTAATTAATTAACTAGTAAAGTCCAAGGGGTGAATATGAGAAGAGTTGAAAGTTTAATTAAAACCAGCGGGCTTTTAATTAAACGGGCTTAGGTCCATTTAATCCTTATATATATATCCTTAAAGGCTTAAGGATCAAGGCATAAGAGACAAGGGATTAAGGAAGTAACCCTAGCCGCCACTCTCCTTCTCTCTCTCGATCTCGCCCTCTCTCTCGGTCGACCTCACCTTCGACTGTTGCTATCTCTCTCTCTCGGCTCTCTCTCTTCGATGATCAAGAAGAAAACACCAAGGGTGTTTCTCGATTTTGGTGATCGACGCAAAGGACACACACACACATTCTTGGTTTCGAGATTTGAAGCCTTGGTGATCCGGGAGCGGTCTAGCAGCCAGTTCCAGTGAGGTGTAGTAGTGGTGGACTGTCTTTAGCAATCCTAAAGTTTTTGTTCAGGTATAATTCTATAACCTTATCTATGGATTGTTTTGTAAGAAACTATGTTGATCATATAAAAAGTATAAAGATCCTAACCCTTTTGGGGTTTAGAGGGTTGTGTTCAATCCAGTTCCGCTTTTAGGATTGAACCAGTGGAATCAAACCCAGGCTTGACCAGTTTGTGTCATATGGTGGTTAGGTCAGGTTCAAAACCCTTCACTCCGGTGAGCTCCTGTGTCGGACAGGGGTTAACTGCCCACCGGTTGTGACACTTGGCCTATAAACAGGAGCCTTGATTGTTGCTGGTTTCTGTGTGTTTTACTGCTTCTTGATTAAATTATGATCTTAATATTGGTAAATCATATTATTAGTCTTGTTTGACTCCTTGCTTAATACTTGACCAGAGATCTTGAATATCTTGGAATCTTGTTACTTGGCAAGATTCGTCTACTGGACTTTATAAGTTGGTCTCTTACCTGTTTTGGTTTTTTTTAATAGTACTGTTAGTTACTATGAGTGATAAAGAATCTGATCCTGGGATCACCCAATTCAGTAAGTTAGACTTTGGTGATCCGCTATACTTACATGCTAGTGATACTAGTGGTTCCTCGTTAATATCATTCAAGTTAAAGGGGACTAAAAATTACAATGTGTGGAGTTGTGCCATGAGACTTGCATTGGAAACAAAAAATAAGATTGGGTTTATAGATGGCACTATAGTTAAACCTGTTGATGATGAAGTTTTAGAAAAACAGTGGGATAGATGCAATTCTGTTGTTCTATCTTGGATTTTGGGCTCTATAACAGATGAGTTATATGTTGGTCAAATTTTCTCTAGAGATGTTGCAACCATGTGGCAGGAATTAAAAGAAACTTATGATAAAGTTGATGGTTCTGTTATGTTTAATCTTCATCATAAGATAAATTCTTTGTGTCAAAATGGGTCATCAATTTCAAACTATTATCATAGGCTAAATTCTTTCTGGAAACAATTTGATGCTCTTGTTAAACTTCTTGAATGTACTTGTAATGAAGCAAAAGATTATAAGGATCATAGTCAATTACTACAATTAATGTAATTTCTCATGGGTTTAGAATGAAGTCTACTTACCTGTTAGAAGTAATATTCTTGCAAGAGATCCTTTACCGAATGTTAAAACTGCGTTTGCTATAATCTCTAGAGAAGAGTCACACCGAGGTGTTCCTATAGTGACTTCTAACTTGAAAGGTCAAAATTCAGCCTTTGTTGCTAAAGCAACTGAAAACAAATCTAAAACTGGAAAGAGTTTGTCAGGTTCAACCTTGCTTTGTCAACATTGTGGTTTTAAGGGGCACACTATTGAAAGGTGTTACAAAATAATCGGTTATCCAGAAAACTATTTTAAGAAAAATAACAATTCAAATGCAAAAAAAGGTTTCTCTAGCAATAATAGTGATGTTACTGATAGTCCAGATATTGGTAATTCATCGGCATCTGGAAGCTCTTTTCCTTTTACTAAGGAACAAGTTTCTATGTTGGTGAAGCTGCTCATGCTAACATAGCTGGTAATTTTGCTTCCCAAAGAATATTCAATTTAAATATTGGTTTTCATAATAGGCAGTTAGGATGGATCATTGATTCTGGTGCAAATCAACACATGACTATTTCTGAAAAAGGTCTTACTGATTTGGTAGATGTTTCTGATTTAAATCTCACTGTTGGACATCCTAATGGTACCAATGCTAAAGTAAACAAAATTGGCAATTTGAGACTTGCAAACTCAGTGGTTTTATATGATGTGTTAGTTGTACCAGAATACTTTGTGAATCTTCTGTCTGTTCATAAATTGGCTAGAGATAGCAAATTATTTGTTGGTTTTGATGAATTCAAGTGTTATATACAGGATTTGTCTCAAAGGAAAACCTTGGGGACTGGTAGTGAACAAGGAGGGTTATATTTTTTTGACATAGGAGTTGTTCCCGAAGGTTTTTTATGTAATAATACTAAAGCGGGTCTTCAATCTAAACATCTGTGGCATGTTAGGTTAGGTCATCCTTCAGACCAAGCTTTATCTGTCTTAAAACCAAAATTAAATTTAGGTGACGAGTCTTGTTTGCCTTGTGAAATTTGCCACAAGGCGAAACAGACGAGAGATCCTTTTCCTTTTAGTGATCATAAATCCAAAGAGATGGATGAATTAGTTCATTTAGATCTTTGGGGTCCCTATAAAGTTGCAAGTAAAGAAGGTTTTAGATATTTTTTAACTGTTGTGGATGATTTTACAAAGGCTGTTTGGATTTTTCTTTTAAGAACAAAAGATGAAACATATGACAACATTGTTTCATTTTTTAATTTAATTAAAAACCAGTTTAATAAAACAGTTAAAATTTTCAGAAGTGATAACGGGACATAATTTGTTAATAATCGGATGGGACAATTTATGATCAAGGAAGGAATTCTTCATCAAACCTCTTGTGCATATACTCCTCAACAAAATGGAGTGGCCGAGAGAAAACATAGGCATCTTCTTAATGTTGCCAGATCTCTTTTGTTTCAGGGGGGATTCCTCTCAACATGTGGAGTGAGTGCATCTTGACCGCTACTTATCTTATAAATAGAACTCCTTCCTCTGTGTTAAATGGAAAAATTCCTTTCTTTATGGTGTATGGTTGTGAACCAAGTTTAAATCATTTGAGAAGTTTTGGATGTCTTTGTTTTGCGACTAAACTAGATAATTTTGATAAATTCAGTTCGAAGGCTGAAAAGTGTGTTTTGATTGGTTATTCAAATTCAAAAAAGGGTTATAAACTTTTGAGTCTAGAAAACAAAAATGTGTTTTTCTCTAGGGATGTTAAATTCTATGAGAATATTTTTCCTTTCAAAAGAATGTGCAAATGCCAGAGTTTATTAGTTCAGGTCAAAACTCTGTTAATTCTGATTCTGAAGGTTGTGTTAATCATTTAAAATTTTTTAATACACCATATTCAAATTGTGAGGATTTCGAATTTAAAAATCCCAATGATGAAGGGGAAGGGATTTCTCAAGGTGAAGTCAGTGAATCTAATCGACTTGGCAGCTTGAACAAAGTTACCAGTAGTGAAGGTTGTGCTGATACATCTCGTGATGATATTATATATGAGAATGATCCTGCTGAGGGTAATTTTCATAATACCAATACTGAAAACTTGGGTAGTCAAGATGCCTTCACCGATGTTTTGGAATCAAGTGATACTAGTCTTAGGAGGTCTAATAGGCATACTAGTTTACCCAAAAGATTAGAAAATTTCGTAATCGAAGGTAAGGTTAAGTATGGTTTGGATAAAGTAGTTAATTATTCCAATTTGAGTCCAGACTTATTTAGCTTTGTTACAAGGTTAAACAAGAGTGTAGAGCCTAGAGCTTTCCAAGAGGCATCTCAAGATCAAAATTGGGTTAATGCTATGAATCTTGAGATGGAAGCTTTGTATAGGATTCAAACTTGGGAAATTACAGAGTTGCCTCCGGATAGGAAGGCTATAGGGTGTAAGTGGATATATAGGATAAAGTATAAGTCTTCTGGTGAGATAGAAAGATATAAAGCGAGACTTGTAGCAAAAGGTTATAGTCAAAGAGAAGGCATGGACTTTGAGGAGACGTTTTCGCCAGTAGTAAAGATGGTGACTGTTAGATGTTTGATTAGCCTGGTTGTGAATAGTGAGTGGCCTTTGTTTCAGCTTGATGTTAACAATGCGTTCTTGTATGGTGAATTAAAGGAGGAAGTGTATATGCAGCTTCCACCGGGTTATTTTAGTGCGTCTAATAAAAGAGTTTGTTAACTTACAAAATCATTGTATGGTTTAAAACAAGCTCCTAGGCAATGGAACGAAAAACTGACTAGGTGTCTAATTGAAAATGGTTTTGTACAAAGTAAATGCGATTATTCTTTATATGTTAAAAGAAAAGGAAATGTGTTTATTGCATTGTTGGTTTATGTGGATGATATAGTTTTAACAGGTAATGATATGGATGAAATTAATAAAGTCAAGTCTTTTCTGAGTACTAAGTTTCGAATTAAAGATCTTGGAAAACTAAAATATTTTTTGGGTATTGAAGTTTTAAAAACACAATCTGGCGTTTGTTTATCTCAAAGGAAGTATTGTCTTGAACTGCTTAATGATTTTGGTTTCTTAGGGTGTAAACCTCTTAACACTCCTATGGAGATGAATTTTACTGTTTCGGATTGTGATTCTAAAGAAAAGGTTTTAAGTGATATTGTGGTGTATCAAAGGTTGATTGGTAAACTGATTTATCTAACTCTCACGAGGCCTGATATTAGTTATGTTGTGCATGTGTTGAGTCAGTTGATGCATGCTCCAACTAAGACTCACTTAAATCTTGCGCTTAGAGTTCTTTGGTACTTGAAGGGGGCTCCAGGTAAGGGTGTTCATATCTGCAAAGGTAAGTCTCTTTCCTTGTCTGCGTATGTTGATTCAGATTGGGGTAGGTGTCTATCTACCCGGAGGTCTGTTACAGGGTTTTGTGTTTTTTTAGGAGAGTCTATGGTTTCTTGGAAAAGTAAAAAGCAGCAGACCGTGTCTTGTTCTTCTTCTGAAGCAGAATATCGTGCTTTGGCTGCTGTTACTTGTGAGGTGTTATGTTTACTAAATTTGCTTTCTGATCTTGGAATAGATAAATCGTTACCAGTTGATATCTTTTGTGATAATAAGGCAGCTATACAGATAGCTGCAAACCCTGTTTTTCATGACCGAACAAAGCACTTTGAGATTGATTTGCATTTTTTAGAGAAAAAATCATTTCTGGTGTTATTAGAACTGTAAAGGTTGATTCTGCTCTCAATGTGGCAGAAAATTGTGTGAAAGATTGAATTTGTTAAACATGTTCCAGGCTAAAATTGAGGGGGGGGGGGGGGGTGTTGAAAATTACATTAGTTTTTGTTCAATTTTAGTCTGGATAGTATTTTGTTGGGTGTTACTTATTTAATTGTATTCTGTCTTAGGTAAAAGAGAATAGTTGAGAAGTTTTGTGGCTGCAAGTTGATATGGGAAGAGTAGAAGGGTGCAATGTGGAAAACTTATAATAGAGAAAACTTGGTCAGATTAGTAGCAAGGGAGATACACAACAGGTCATATACGGGTCCAGTTAATACACATAGCAGCTCTCGTTTGTCAATCTATTTTTCCTTGTGGAGTTCAGTTTTTGTTCGTGTAGCAACTGAAGCTGAAGTTGTTGATGATATACGAGTTCTTGTTACAAACGATTGTCAATTTTTCCCTTTCAGATAGTTCTCTGTTTGGGTTGGTTATTCAGATTTGTTTCGTATCTGTTTTCATCGATTCGTTCAAAGATTTGAGGTGTTTTAACACTAACATTTAGCATTTTAACGAATCAAACGTACCCAAGAAGTCTACTATAGTGGAATTGTTATGTATTCACTTTGGACTACTCTACTATGATTGGTGTCATAGAAAGCTCAAAATGGTATATGTGAAGGAGTTTATGACCAGGCACAAATTCAAGTATTCAACGCCAATAAATAAAATAGAAAAAAGGTCTGGCACGAAGAAAAGCATGTATCTCGATCATCCCAGTGGCTTTATTAATTAAAGGCCAAACAACCACATTGGCAATACAACAATACTGTGGGGACAACTACCATAACTCTTCTCCAAGGATGTGGGGACAATAAATAGGCAAGTTTGTTTCACTCTGACTCTCTACCATAAACTTGTACAACCTTAAGCATCAATGCATACGGCTGAGTTGAATATAGAGTCTGGAGGACTATATCTTATGTCATTAATTTGACTTGATGAACACAATGACAACAACAACAATATTCAATCCAACAAGAAATAGGACACGGGGAAATGAGTTTTCCCTGTAAAAGGCTTCTTACGGAGGCGTCGAGTCTTTGGCTCAGATATACGATGTCTAACTAGTTTTACCCGTAGTAACCGTTTCCAAAACATCTCTTTAGCCATTTCTAATTGAATTGAATTCCCATGAGGCTCGAACTCTTGACCTCTGCTATGAAAAACAATTAATCTACCTGGTATGTAAATATAATAATACTTGTTGTTCTTCGACCAAACTCCCCTTTTGTGCTAATTGCGAGATTATAAATGAACATGTACGTACCTCATATCATAGTAGTTTTAAAAAAATTAATTATTTGCCTTATTTCAATTTGTATGTCAAATAAACACGATAAAAATTTTGTATCCCCACACATCTACATTTTTATAATAATTAACAGAAGATAATGGGTAGCCAATGTAATTTTGAGATAGTTTAAAAATTCATTTATCTTAAGTGCATGTACATATTGTCAAATGGTTATATTTGTGCTGTACTCTCAAATTTGGAATTAAATACATGTTTGTATATAGTAGTATGGTTGTTTTCTATTTATTGTTAACTAAGTTGCTTTTTTTTATGTCAAATAGCATGTAGCAATTTTTCAAAACAATTTATTCTGTATTTAAACATGTTAGATTCTTAAGTTATGTTTATATTATTTTAGTGCAATTTAGTGTCAATTTGACATCAACGATAGATCATGGTCGATTATATAAATACCTAAGGGTATAAGTACTTTGTATTAACCATAATTCTAATTAAGTTTTCATTATTCACTTATAAGTACTATGTTCTTGACCGGATCACACATTACACATACGTATACATACATACTAGAATACCATCATCATTTATTAATGTTGATTGCTTCGTTTTCTATTGATCACTTGATACCAAAGGTCATACGAACCTTTTTGTTGAAGCGTTTTTATGCGTAGTAATCTTTTTTCTCTCTATTAGGCCGGGTTCTTAATTTGCTTTTATTTTCCTTTAATATAAGTGCAAAAATATAAATGCTAATTGTTGACGAAATTTATTATGTAATTAATATCTTTACACTTTTATTTATGTTCTTCTACTATATATTTCCATTTATTATACTAAACAGATTAAGACAAATGTTAAAATCATTAAAAGAGACAATGAATTTTAGAGTTAGTTTGTTACATACACATACTTAAGTACCCACATACACACGCATACCTAATAACTGTGTGCGCGTGCATACGGCCCCTGCACATACATATGTGTTTTAAGTACGAAATGAAGCTTATCTTTTTGTTAGTTCAAAAACAAAAACTAAATTAGCTGCAAAATGTTTCTAGTACCAAAATTAAGGAAATGACATGTGAGTGAGTTGCGACCATATATGCATTAATTTGTCAACATAGTAGGTAGCTCCACTCCATTTTCATAAGCTCCATCTCTAATTAAAAAATGGATTTGAAGTCTTGGTTGACCAACTCGTGTTCATCATCACATGCATGACTGCATGCAGCAAGTTAACTAACTCCATCTATATCTATATATAATAAACCTAAAAATGCTAAGAGGCTTAATTTGACTTAGAAGAGTTAATATTAGGAAAAAACACCTAATTTTACGGTTAAGTTTAAGCTTTAAGAAATTATGGATTTTGATAAATTTAAGCTAGGTTGAATATGTACGGTAATATTCTCTCATAAATATAAGAGGGGATTCTATTCAAGTTAAAACAGTCTTATTATAGGGTCGGACACTTGTGTTAGTGAGAAAATACGAACCATATCGGACTATAACTTGAAACGATCTTAATCCTCCGATAGTTTTTTATAATGCTTATTTTACTTTTTATGTCTGACTCAATCGTATAAATGGACCATAATTCATTAGAGTTTCGATCTGTTGTAAATAGTGATTATTAAAATACAAAATATTTCCGGGTTTACGACTTTTAGAAATTGGTTTGTACTTATTAATTAAATAAATCAGTATTGTAAAAATAGTTAACTTTGTCATCAAATATGATGCATCAGTTATTTATGAATCCAAATTTATAGATATGAAAATGTTCCCCAAGTATGATCTGTCTTAGTCTGATGCTACCCAAGTACTGGTACAACCTATCCATTTTGTCACTAATAATTAAAATATATTTATTCATATTACTAAAATATATATATAGTTGAATATCTTATTATATATAAAAGCAAGCAATTCTTGTGTAACTAACCACCCACACCGCACAAATCTTGTCTATAAATACTTCAATCCCATTTTCCACTTCCATCACATATCCATAAACGTACAAAAACCAATCCATTTGACCATTGTGTGTTCATTGGAAGCTAGCTAGCCCAGGTTCATCACAACACAAATGGCTCAGTCAGTCAGCATTATGCTCATGGTTCTCATTTCGGTCCTGGCTCTAGCAAATGGGTCTTACCTCTACCCTCAGTTTTACGACCACTCATGTCCACAGGCTAAGAACATAGTTCGGTCTGTGGTCGCTAAGGCTGTCGCGAAAGAGGCTCGTATGGCTGCTTCTTTGCTTAGGCTCCATTTCCACGACTGTTTCGTTAAGGTTCCTTCTTCAACCCAAACTCATATATTTATCTCTTTTTTGACTCCCAGTTGATGCAGTACGTTGACACACTCAGAAGTCAAACTGTCACAAAAGTTGACCAAAGCAAAATGTCAAAGATAACTAAAGATTTTATTTGACCGAAATGTTTCGGTCACTATATACCATAAAAACCTTTATAGTAACAAAAGACCATCAGAAATTAAATTATTGGTGTTTATATGAAAAAGTACTGTAATTATATATTACTTGAGTGTGGTTAATTAAAATTGATCAAAAACTAATTCTTTTGCGACGAAATTATTATATTATTTAGGGGTGTGATGCTTCGATACTTCTCGACAACAGTGGAAGTATAATCAGCGAGAAAGGGTCGGTCCCTAACCGCAACTCGGCTCGCGGGTTTGAAGTCATTGACCAAATCAAAGCCGCTTTGGAGAAGGCGTGCCCTCAAACCGTCTCATGTGCTGATATCATGGCTTTAGCAGCTAGAGACTCCACGGTTCTAGTAAGTACCGTATCCTAAAACATAACATATACGAAGAAATGGAAATGATTTTAATTTCATTAATGTTAGTTATGGAATGACATTCCTCTAACTAAAAGAATATAAATACTTCAAAGAATTTAATTCATTTCCAAATAATATTACCAAACGCAATATACAACAAAATTTGATTTCAGTTTCATTATATTCCTTCACATTACGATGAAACAAACTGGACGTTAGTGTACAAATCATTAAACATAAAAATGTCGGTTTCTTTTTTATTGCTTTCCGTAAACACGTTTTAAACTTGTGCAGGCTGGTGGGCCAAGTTGGGAAGTCCCATTGGGCAGAAGGGATTCATTAGGTGCAAGCTTAAGTGGTTCTAACCAGAACATTCCAGCACCAAACAACACTTTTCAAACCATTCTCACCAAATTCAAGCTCAAGGGTCTTGACATCGTTGACTTTGTAACACTTTCTGGTAAGTATTTAAGCATGGTTGATCGAAAAAAGCTAGTATTTCTCATGATAATCTTAAGAACTACGGTTATAGTTCAATAATTAAAATCATGAAAAACAAGTTTAAAAATCAAGAAATGAGTTTGTTAAGTGTGACAATGGCCCAAACGAAGTGAAGAAAATTCAAATGGTGGAATCAACGGATAAAATGTTTGGAGTAGTCTGGGACCGTTAGTTGTTACGGTTTGGATTATAAATATTCGTAGCTAGGTACTGTTTTAAGACTTGAGTCGATCCGGCCGGTCGAACTGGTTGACTCGGTTCCTAGAGCGGGCTAACATATACCGGTTTTTTTGGCAATTTCCGGCCTGGAGTGACCTGGCCGGGTTAGCGGTTGAACCACTCGGACTCGTATAAATCAACCCGGTTTCCTGTTCAAAATATAAAAAAAAAGCCTTTAACCCTATGTTTTAAAAAACTCCAATGTCTTAAAATCTTTAATTTGATGTTTAAATGTTTGATGTTTGACTAGCTATGACAATTGTTGTTTGATGTTTGAATTTTATTTTGTAATGTATGTTGAACTTAAATTATTGTTTTTGTATTGACGATATTGTACATTGCTGACTTTTTGATTCTTAAATTTACTAGGAAGTCACACTATTGGAAATGCTAGGTGCACCAGTTTCAGGCAAAGACTATATAACAACACAGGAAATGGGAAACTGGATTTTTCGTTAGACCAATCATACGCTGCAAAACTACGACAAAACTGCCCGAGATCCGGTGGCGATCAGAATCTGTTTGTCATGGATCCTGTGTCACCAACAAAATTCGATAACAATTACTACAAGAACTTAATTGCTTATAAGGGTCTTTTAAGCTCTGATGAAATACTATTCACTCAAAACCAGCAAACAATGCAGCTTGTGAAGCAGTATGCTGCAAATCAAGAGTTTTTCTTCCAGCAATTCGCAAAGTCCATGGTTAAAATGGGAAATATTACTCCGTTAACCGGTAAAAATGGTCAGATCAGAAAGATTTGTAGGAAAGTCAACAGTTAAAAAAGAAAGTATCATACAATATGGTAATTATTGTTTTTTTTATGTTATATGGGAATTTTCAAAGTGATTGTATCTTATTTTGTTTAAGTTGAATTTATGTCATATAAGTTGCTCCATGGAACTTTTGGCAATCCTTTGGAATATGAGATATATTATCCTTGTTTTTAAAATGTGTAATGAACGATTTTCTTTAATTGGAGTTGTATTTAAAAATATGATCCTTAAAATGAATGTCTGGTCAGGAATAGCACATACGTAAAACAAATAAATCTAGACAAAATATAAGACTACGCATGGAAATTTGAGAGTTTACTAAGGGCTACCACTAGGTCTATTTGATCCTGATTGTCTTAAATAAGCGGTTTGACTCATATATCATCTTAAAGATGCATACATGCTCTATTGTAAAGATGATCATATTGAAAATGAATCAAATGAACATAGTTATTCTTTTTAAAGTTAAAAAGATTTAAAGAAACTTATTTATAATCACCGATGAAAGATATTTTTAACAATTAATTATCAATAATCTTCTTACAAATAAGTGGATTTGGTCTTAAACATACGTGAAGATGGTAGATAAAAAAGGAAGAAGAGAAGTTGTTATTGGTATAAATATACAAAAGATTCATGAACCACTTAAATAAAGTGTCATTTAAGAGTGTAGTAACAACAAATCTAACTTAAGTACTGCTATTAACGTATGTCTTCTCTATAATTACTTCTCTATAATTATTATATGTATATTTTTAAGGATTTTATAATTTTATAGATCAGAGAGATTGTTTGTCAACTAAAAAGTTATTTAAATAGAACTTGTGCTAGTATTATAAGGGTTTTACCCCACTATAAGGGCTCAAGAGGCTTATTAGGCTATGCGTTATGGTTACGGGTAAATCTGTGGGTTTCATTGGGGTAAGCTTGGGGTAGCAAAGGAACATCAAAACGGCTTTTGGGGGTAAGCTTGGGGTTTAATGCTCCGGGTTTATTTACTCGCGAAAGGAAAAGCCACCCCCACCCTCACATTCTACCAATCATATGCTAACACATGTCCATTTCATATTTTTTTTTTTTTTAAGTGAAAAGGAAAGGGAAAAGGAAAAGGGAAGGTATAACGCTAGTAGTGGGTAAAGGAAGCGAAATGAGAGGGAAGTTGATGTGGCTGTGGGTAAGAAAAGAAAAAAGGTGGGTACAACGCATAGCCTTGTAGCATTTTCAAAAACAATAGAGAAGGGTTTTTCTTCCTTATAACCAGTGACTTGGGTCTTCCGTTTACCATATATGATTCATTAAATTATCAAACGATTATCTATCGAGTATTTTGGGTTTCAAATTTCGTTATATAAAAAAAACAGGTTATTGTTATTGTCATTACTCCATATATACAATTGCCACAAATAGTTACTGTTCACGCCTAGAACATTCTTGGCTTATTTTTGTAAATTTTTTATATATTTTTTTAATCTTCCCTTCCTATTTGTTATCTATTTGTATATTCTTATCTTATAATATTATTAAAAGAAAATGGCTATGACATCATCAAAAATCCTTCCAAAAAAATCTCCACCAATCACATCCCTTTATTTTTTTTTTAACAATTAAAAAATTCGAAAATAAAAAGATTATTACGTCACCAAAGGCTTCAAATCCTTAAGGAACACCGATTGTTTCATTCGCAGGGTATACGCTTCTGCCACTTCCTATCGCCGACTCCCCTTCCGATTCCCCTATCGCCGACCTCCCTATCTTCGACTTCATATCGCCGCTTCTTTGATGGTTAAATGGATTCCGGGGGATTCTTCGCTGCCTTCTTCGATAAACGGCTCTTGGATCTGAATTCGCGGTTGTCTTCTTCTATAACGGGTTTCGATAAATCCAAGGAAAGCAAGTAAGTCTTCTTCTGATTGAAATTTCACAGCCGTAACCCTCTGTGCTTGCAATTCCCTACGTGGAGATAAATCTGTATTAATTGATGATTAATATTGCAGTAGTTGAAATCAGGTAATTCACCAGTGAGGTTATTGTGAGATAGAGAACATTAGTAAGTGTTGTGATTTTGACAATTGAAGATGGAAATTGACCCTTTAATATGTTGTTCTTCAAGCTTAGAATGGTGAGGTTTGACACCGGATTGAATCATTTTGGGACAAATTCATTTAAGTAATTACCCTCTAATATCAAAGTATGAAGCTTTACAATTCTTGAAATCTCATTTGGGATGGAACAAAACATGAAATTTGAGCTCATATCCAAAAGTTCAAATGAAGACAGACTGGATTTTTTCAAGAAGTGGACCTCAAATGCCTAAAGAAACTAAGCTAAGAACCTTTAAGGTGTTCAATCTTGCTAATGTAACTACTAATGAATCAATGGAGAAAGTTTCTGACAAAGTTTGATATTGAACTTCATACCCATGAAAATCACTAACCTTAGAAAGCTTATCTCCCATAATTTTGAGCTGGGAGATTGAATTATCTTCACATTTGATACTCACTTTTGTGGGTTTGAAACCAAATTACAAAAATTACCATTGGAGTTTTCCCAATTGCTTAACTGCTTGTAGCTGGTGAGTATTTGAAATAAAGAAACCCCATGAAAGAAATAGCATGAACAACAACAAATCTGAGTAGTAGCACCTCATTTTGACTCCAAAACTTTTCCTAATGAAACCATTTATGAAAGAAACAGTATATAGTGTATTTGGGTTAGCTTCTCTGAACTAACTAATTAGGTGGTCATTTATGTGTGAAATCATTTCTCAATAAGCAATATGAAGTCTGAAATTATTTATGGTATTTGGGATAGCTTATCTGAACTAACAAATTAGTATAAAACAAACTGATATATATATATTTTTAGTTTGTTCCACCTCAACCGTTATCGTGAGACTATGCAAATTTTAAGTTATATTCTACTATGCTTAGAGATGTTGCAAGAGTGAACAGTCGACTAGCCTTCTTCGTTAACGGGTTCGATTCTTTTATGTAAGTAAGTTCATCATTAAAGTAATTGAAAGTAATCTCTCCGCTTTAATGCCTTTTCATTTGATTTCGATTCAATCGGTCGTCTTCTTACATCAATACTTGAACCTGTGTTTTTAATTGCGACGAGAGATTAGATACATTAGTCTTTTTTTGCAATTTTGGTTTCAAACTGAGATAGAAGCTGGGCAACTATCACTTCTTATCAGCGATGATTACAATCAACTTTTTACATGTTCTTTACCGTAAGGGTTTGACACATCATTAGATTGGTTTAGCTTTTATTAACCCTTTGAGAAGTGTTCTATATAAACGTGTATCATATTTGGTAAGTAGCAACTGAATCAATATTTGATTGAAAGCTTTAAATGGCCATGATTTAAACTAGGGCAGGATGGTTGGAAACAAATTCTAACATTTAATCTAATTTATCAAATAATTAAAGTGAGTTTAGCTAATCTAATTTAATTCATTTTAGAGACATGAAACAAGGTCTGTAAGGAGGCAAAAATATAACACAATGGTGTTATGTAAGTCTGATACAAAAGTGAATTTGGTTTCAAATTATAGCTATGTAATAAGCGTAGCTTACTATAATCTAATATGTAACTGTAGTGACTTAGAAACTGAATGTTTGTATTTCAACTAAATGTTTATTTTTATTTTATTGTTGCGTATTCATAGTGAATTATAAGTGAACACAGGGAACAACATTTATACGTCATAGTGAATTTTGTGAAAGTGCTTCAATTGTTTATGTGATAGAATTTTTATTGTAGGTCGTAATCCCAACATCCTCACATAAAAACCAAGAAATTAATAAAGCCCTCCCTCATCTGCAGGTATGTATTTTTCCATTCATTTGCATGTTTACATTTTTTCTATTAAACTGAATTCGAGTCTCTTAGTATGTGCATCACTTTATAATTAAATCTTGATTTTTTGAACAACTGAGATTTATTCTAAGTTTTTAATAGAAGTTGGTGATTTCATTTTGCCGAATTCCAACTCGCAACAACACAATTCTCTGCTCTAAAGACGCGGGATTTGATTTGATTTTCATTTGAGTTGTCTTAAGATGTATTTTTTTAAGGCAATGCCATACCATAACATACCACCAAATCATTAAAAGAATTACATAGTACAGATACATCTCCTAAAAGCTCCATTTGCAAGCTGCAAATGGGAGCAAACAGAACCAAAAACAAAACAAAAAAACTGCAGCTTAGACTGCATCAGAATGAAACAAGCAAGAAAAAACACGAAAAACAAAAAAGAGCAACTTGATCAACAACATGTAATGAAGTTAATAAATTTGAAGGCAAGAAAAAATTTGGGACCGGAAGTGAAGTGAACAAATAGAAGGTCTAGCTGAATTGGATTTTAAAATACTAAAATTATTGCCAAGGGGCTGGTTTCTTCAAGTGCCGGAGGCTAAATGCTGAAAGCTCATTTGAATGATCTGCAAATTAGAAGGCAACATGCGAATGCTAAATTTTGATATATTCTGATTGTTTGGTTGGGCACTTGGGCCTAGGATTGGAATTTCATATTTATAGCATCAAAAAGTTCTTTTATAGATATTACTCATATTTTGTTTTAGCTTTTAGTTAATTAGCTCTTAATGAGGTAAAAAGATGCACTTGATGGTCTTATATAGTTATATCTGATCAAATCAGACATAAGCGGCCATTGACGGTTCCATTTAGTTGACATAAGCGGTCATTGACTGCTCCAATTAGTTTTTACATCAGAAATAAAAACAAGCTCTCTTTCAAATCTAAGCAGAAAGCAATAAAGGGAAGAACATGGGATTTGGAGGTAACTTCAAGTGGTGAAATATTTGGAGGTAATTTTAGTTTCAGTTTATCTTTACATTGCTTAATGGAATTTAAAATTGATTATTATGTGTATACCTTAGTGGCTTAGTGTATCTAAGTTATGGTTTGTGCATAGAATAATCTTATTACTTAGGAATTTCATGTTAGGGCAGCTGAGCAGTTGTGCTATTTGTCATATTTCCTCTTCAATAGCTCTACTAAATCATCTATACGTGTTTAGAAGTTTTTTCTTAAATAAAGTACCAGACATCAACTAACAACTCTTGAAGCTAGAAAATCACAAACTATGTATACATTTTTTATAGATGTCATATTGTGGCCTATCTTAATGGTTTCTATGATTTAAAATCATGATAAACTTTATTTGCAGTTGTTTCTTGAAGATGACAAATCTTTTAGACTTTGTTTATAAAGGGGCTAATAAGGAAAGAGTCAACCATTAGTGTCTATCTAATACTTTTCATTTTAACACTTGATTTTTATTGTTCTTTATGACTTCTTGAATTTTAAACATTTATGGTGAATCAAGGCATTTCACCGGTTGGATGAAAGGAATCGTTATTAGGGGTAATTTCAAGTGGTGAAATATTTGGAGGTAATTTCAGTTTCAGCTTATCTCTACATTGTTTAATGGCATTTACAACTTATTATTTATATATATCTTAGTGGCTTAGTGTATTTAATTTATTGTTTGTGCATAGAATAAAATGCATGTTGGAGCAGCTGAGCAGTTGTGCTACTATTAGATTTTCTCTTCAATAGCTTTGCTAAATCGTGTATATCTATTTGTTCATCTTGAAAATTCTTTGCCTGAAATGAAATTTATATGAGAAGTTTGTTATGTGAAGTTTCTATTAAGTTTCTTATGTGCTTGAAATTTATAATGAGTTGTTATGAAATTTCTATTGAGTTTCTTATCTGAGCTTTTACTAAGTTAACATACTTAAGCTTTTAGTAAGAGTAAGAGATATTTTACCTTTTTTAGATACGAAATGTATTCATTGTGGTTTTATTATCAACTATAGCACCGACTAATCTTTCATGTAGCCTTAATCTTAATATTTAAGAAGCCTTTCAATTGGAGTTCCAATTGCTTTATAAGACATACCGATAATGATCATGTGACACTTCGACATCATATCATGTTCAAATTTCTCAATATAATTTAAAAGAATCGGTTGCTATTTTCACCCATGTGTTTAGGCTGGTGACTCTTTAGACTGCAAATAGCAATTACATAAGAACATCTTCATGAACAATCTATTGTCATCAAACAGATATGCTAACTGTACCCACAACAAAAGGCATGCTTTACGTTTGATTGTACTAAGAAATAACGTCAATTGTATTCGAGTCGTAATCGTCATTATTGAAAATTATATTTTATAATGAACATCATAATATAATATAAAGTTTACATATTCTGGTTGCAGGTGAACATAGAAGAAGCTAGAGATGAAAAATTGCTCATGTCAACAATATGATCAAATCCAATGCACGATTACGAAGGGAACTTGATCTTCACTTAATCCCCTTTGACGAGTTTGTTGTGTCTTCAGGATACACGTATCTACAATTATGATCTAAACTTATACATGTTCACAAATTGTATTTTTACCATAATGCCAAATATTGGTCTTACATTGGTGGATCACCGAAACTTACAAAACATGAAAATATAAGCTCAATTATCTATTTGAATCATGGTTTCAGTTTAGCAAGAAAAACTTTATTTGTGGTTTGGTTATGTGTAGTTGCAGCCCTCAACTTACCATATTCATGCGTATGTAATGGTTTTTTTAATTGGTTGAACTGATAGATTAAAAGGCTAATTAACTTCTAATCACACGTAGAATATGGTCTTGTGCGGCAAGGTAATTTTGGACAACGGACAACCTTTATGAATTTTTTCCCATCTCTGTTTTTGTATTACAAAAGTTAAATGTTCTTGTGGTTTTTGACATTCGCTTTGTTATAAGAATCAATATCCCAATATATTAATTAGTTGACTCGAGTGTTTTACTCTAAAATGGTTAGGTGGTTTTAATTTATTTTGAAGAAATGGCAAGTGGAATCTGGAAAAGAGCTCATATGCTTCTTGGTGTTTCAAGTTTTCTTATGAATCTAAATTGTGATTTTGAAAGTGACTTAAATCCAAATTTGTTGATTTATTCACAAAAGGTGATGTAAAACATATCTTTTAAGATGTTGCATTATGATATAGTAGTCTATCTTAAAATTTACTTTAACCATTACCCGTGTTTATACATGTGTTTATAAAGAGGTTCTACAGAAAGTCTAATGATAATCTTATGTATGAATTCCAAAATTCTGTAATGTTTATTATTTCTTACGAGATTTTATATTCATATATATGTTTTGTAATTTTGTTAGCGTGTTAGTACTTTTTTAAACTATATAAATTTAACATTGTTTTATATCATCCCCGTGTTGATACACGGGTTGCTTAGCTAGTTTTTATTATAGTATTTTCTATTTACCATACTTTAAATATCTAAATTATTATCATATTATTAGAAATATTAGATTACATTATAGAATTTATTTTTAAATTATGCGTGAAAGCTACAAAATATTACTCGAACTCAAAATAAAAAATAAGAATATAACTTTAATCTGATTAATACAAACATGAATTGCCCGGATTATGTAATTTAATTTTTATTTGATTAATATGTTTTATTTAAACACACTAATGCAATCGTACACATTATCGAATGTAACAAAAATATTAAAACAAATTTCAAAATAAGAGTTCGCCTACACACAAAAATATATTGTAACTGTTAATAACTAAAAAAACACTAACAACCAATAATGAAATATATATATATATCATAGTCTTTTATTTTCTTAAATATTATAATAACCAAATAGCGTCCGTAGCGAAGGACGCACTTACTATCCTTGTGGCGTACAATTACGGCTAGGTGTTTTATGTAAACCAACTCCATCGCCAACCTTACTTGTTTCAGTGCCTGTTTTCGGAGGTATCTAAAAATTGGAACACTAGGGAAGCAACCGTTGTCGGAGAAAGGTAAAAATGGCAGCATCTCTGGCGGTGGACTGGCAATGGGAGAACGCCGCCGCCGGATCCGCTGCCGGTCTTGCTACCGTCACCTTTTCGCATCCCCTCGACGTTGTTCGTACCAGATTTCAAGGTGCACCATTGTCCATCCATTGAATTTGTTATCAATTACATAACCTAATGCAACGTGTTATGTTTGATTTTAAAAGTTAATGATGGTCGAAGTCCTCATCTCCCGAGTTACAAGAACACTCCTCATGCTCTGTTCACCATAGCTCGTTCAGAGGTTTGTTTTAATTTTCCCCCCATTGATGCTTAGTTTCACTTTTTATTTATATTTTTGTATAGATCGTCTCTTTCGTAGCTCAAGTACACTGAATTGTCTGTACCTGCAATAGAGCATGCGTTGGAGTTCCATTACATTTTGTTCACTTGAACCTTTTGTTCGACTCTTTTTTCTTTCATATATAGCAGCTATCTTGATTTAGGGTTTCACATATATAGCAGCTATCGATTTAGGGTTTCACATAGATCCACTCTAAGCTATCTTGTAAAGAGATTCAATAAATGAAGCTTGTGTATAGTACGGTGCCAGGGGTTTTAGGTTTGATTTTACAAACTATATTGTTCTATGGTTTAATCAGTTTTGGTGAGGAGGAGACTACAATTAGTCGGTTACACAGAAATTTGTTATATAGGGAATCATCAAAGTGAAACTACAATTCATACCGATCTACGTGTTTTCATAATTTGATATGCTATAATTGCCTTTAGAACATTATATTTCTGATCAAACAACCTGATATTATTGATCTTTACGCCATATGATAAAGTAGTAAAGACCAGGGAATTGTTTACATTAGAAGACAGGAGTATAAGATGATTATTGTTGACAAGATTATAATCTTTTTGAGGTTGATGGTTGTTGTTTCTTCAGGGTCTCAGAGGGCTCTATGCTGGCTTTTATCCTGCTGTGCTTGGCTCAACCATCTCTTGGGGTTTATATTTCTACTTGTAAGTGAAATGCTATGACTAAGTTTACTTGTCCCTATACACGCTCTCTGTCTTTCTACATACTTGATACCTGGTTATGCCACAAAATCCATCGCTAATGCAGATCTCATTTCCTTGTTACGTAAATGCTCATCAGAGGAACACAAACACATGGCACTGGTGGATATTTATATGGATTCAAATTGTTAAACTTCAGTTTTCATGAATACTTTGCAGTACTGGTTTTCTCAGCAAATTATCCCCTGAAATAAACGCTCTCTGTCTTTCTACATACTTGATACCTGGTTATGCCACAAAATCCATCGCTAATGCAGATCTCATTTCCTTGTTACGTAAATGCTCATCAGAGGAACACAAACACATGGCACTGGTGGATATTTATATGGATTCAAATTGTTAAACTTCAGTTTTCATGAATACTTTGCAGTACTGGTTTTCTCAGCAAATTATCCCCTGAAATAAAAACATGTGCTTAATGCGTTACATATACCTTCACGATCTAGTGGAATTGGTCCGTTTCTATTCTGAAACAACATTCAGGTAGTAAAGATGTAGCTTTACTCAAGTACACAACTACACATCAAATGCAAAAAATTGACCTTAAATGAATACATTTTCTAACCAAGCTACCTATTGTTCATTTAGTTGGTATTTAATGGTTTATATATACCTTTAGGATCTGGTGGAATTGTCCTTTTTTATTCTGAAACAACATTCAGATAGCAGAGATGTAGCTTTTACTCCAGTATACATCAAATGTAAAAATTTGAGCTTAAATTGATTACGTTCTCTGCTAACCACTGTCCACTAAATTGGTATTTAATGATTTTGGGACCTACAAAGTCTATACAAATAGTCTCCCTTACGACTAGGAAGGGCAGAGATGGCAGTTACTCCTATTTTGAGTAGGAGGCCATTGTAGATTATAATCATTTCACATCTGTCATGCATCAGGCTTTGGTGGGTTTGATTATATTCATATTCAACCTCTTTACACAGTCTTATTCTTTTATTTTAGCTATAGCAAAGCTAAACAAAGGTATCTGAATAATAGAGCCGAGCTGACCCCAGGTCTTCATCTTGCTTCAGCTGCAGAAGCAGGAGGTTTGGTGAGTATGTTTGTACTTCTTATACTTTATGTCGTCTTTGGAGAGACCAGGTGAGGGTGTGGCATGTATAGATGCCTTCATGTTGAAATGTTAACCTGATATTCATTTCTCATATACATATAGTATTCTTGGATTTCCAATCTTCAAAAGAAGCTGAACACCTCGTAATAGTTGTTAAGCTAACCATGATACTTACCTGAAGTTGGCGGACACAAAAGGAAAAACTGTTAGAAATCAAAACTGGCAAGTTACAATTAAAGGAACATGCATATTAGTTTTTGAAGAAAACTATATATCATTCCTGGATTTCCAGTCTTATAAAGAAGCTGAACACCTCAGGATATTTGTTAAGCTAAAGAAGCTGAACACCTCCGGATATTTGTTAAGCTAATCATGCAACCTACTTAAATTTGGTGGACATAAAAGGAAAAACTGTTAGAAATTGAAAACTGCAAGTTACAATTGAAGGAACATGTATATTAGTTTATGAAAGTGCCATTTGGATTTATCTATGAGTTAATGCAATTTGATGAAGAAATTATTATCTTGTCTTTCATTTTTTCTTGTTCTGGAGGTTAAATCTTCTGTCCTTTGTTTTTTATTCTACTAGGAATCTTGAGTATACATGTATGTGTAAAGTACTATCCTGATAAGGTTTGTTGCTTTTTCCAGGTATGTCTTTTTACCAATCCTGTTTGGCTTGTTAAAACAAGATTACAACTTCAGACTCCCGAGCATCAATCTCGTCCTTATTCTGGTTTCCATGGTATGCTCTTAATCTTTAGTGAATTGCAAACTATGTGCTTTCTTCTGAATTATCCTTTTCTTTTGTCCTCCTACTGAAGCCATTCGATCCAGTTTTTCGCATCAATTAATCTTCTACTATTTTATTAACGTAGAAACTTTGTACACATTGTTTTAGTCAGAAACTGGGTGTCGTGTTTCATAATATGGTGCTAATAAACTGCACATGTGAATTAAAATAGTCATTAGTCTCGACTATAAGTGAATGTCATAAGTTAGCGCGATGAAGAATATCATAAACAACTTCTTGGTTGCAACTTTTCACAACTTGGCCAAATGGCCCAAACCCTACTATGCATATAATATACTCCAGCTATAAAGTCATCAAATTTTAAATTGCCCACAATATTCCTAAAGTATAAAGCCATCAAATTTGGAATTGCCTACAATATTCTCTAGGATACCTCAAACATGCTAACGTTCTAACATATGTTTATTTTAATAAACAGAGAATTAATAATAATAATAATAATAATCCTGATGATACATAGGATAATAAATAAATAAAATACGAATAATAAATGAATATATAAACAAACAAAAAAGAAAGAATCTTAATACATTATTTATACTAAAAATATTAACTCAAAGGCACTATAAGTTAATAATTTCATACCTAATTATATTTAATTCATTAGGTTATTGTTTGCTTTTTTTATTAATTTAAAGGTCTTTTAGGAAGGAATCCCTCTACCCTCAGCTAGAGGTATGACTATCATCTTACTTTCCCAGATACCCCGCTAGGGTAGGATTTGGTATGTTGTTCTTCTTGTTGTTGTATACCTAAGTATATGTAGTAACTAAGCCATCAAATAAACTTCTGTCACACCCCGCTAAAGCGGAAACACGAGGTGTCACAGCAAAAGGTCTCATAGCACAAGGTAATCGACAATTCCCAACCATAATAGATTAACAAGATAAACGTAATTACACACAATTCAAAATATTACAACCAAATGTTTTCATGTAGTCTTTACGCAAAAGATACATGGTTGGAAGTTTGTTTATGGTTGTTCACACACTGCATGCTTCTAAGTGCCCTGAGAAAAGCATGATTAAAATAAAACGTCAACTACGAGAGTTGGTGTAGTCACATATTTTATTTGCATAGCCTGAAAATATTGAAAATTCAGTAAAATTTTTATTAAGGGTGGGAACTTGAACCCGTCCAAATAATAAAGTAGTTAATTTTTGCAATAACAAATGATGGGGACTTTGAACCCAACAAATTTATATGATGGAGGGAGACTTTATGTCCATCCAACAATTTTTGTAACTAAATTGGTTGCCAAATATAGCACATAACTCGTACTATGATGTTTACTACTTGAGCCATTATCCAGGCCTATCGACATACTGTGCCCGGTTTAAACCTAATGCCTATGTTAAATGACGTTAGTAAAATGGTAAAGTACACCTAGAGTTCGTCAACCATAAGTGGGGAATGTCGATCCCAAATAGCACTATCTACCAGTACCACCAGCCCCCTTAGTAGGGTTAATGGATAATGTCTAGTTGTGGGACTTAAATTGAGAACTCAAGTACATCAAGCATACTACTTTAGTGCAAGTTAGCATCTTAATTTGCTACTATCATATTTACATGGCAACCAAACTTTTAAACAATTAAATTGTAAACATGCTTTCATGCTTTTCACCCCAAAATTTATAAGAAAACAGTAAAAAGGGGCTGTGACTACTCACTAATTTGATTGGCGATCCGGGTGACAATGTGTTTGTAACACCGGTTTTCACGAGCTTAAAATTAGCGACAATTTAAACTTTTTAATCAAAAGCTTACAGCGGAATAAACAACCTTTACAAAAGATTAGTAAGGTTCATCTGACTCGGCTATTTATTTACATCAAAAGAACAGGCCAAGTTCACATCTAACAGGTGTTACCAACTAGCGACAACCGACCACCGGATCACATAACAACAACCAGTATTCCCAAAAGATATTTACAACGACAACCATCAAGTTCCCGCCTCACAAGGCCAACTAATCAGCACCTGCAAAAAGGGAAATCCTGCACCGTTAGCTATACTAGCTAGTGAGTACAGATTTACACATAAGTATCAACAAGCAGGTTATCACAACACAGGAACATCACACAAGGCTATCCTATCACAACGCGGCGTGCCAACGTATCAGTATGAGTCACATCTCGCAGGGTGGGAACCCCGCTCAACAACTCTAACTGGGTATCAGCAACAACCAACTGCACTGGTGGGGGAGCGAAGAGCAGTCCACCCAGCGCATTCGTGCCAACTCGGATCTAGATCGTAAGCCAAGATCCCAACTCACGCTAAGGAACGGCGGTCCTGCAGAACCTGAGACACGGCGTGCACCACCGAGCCACCGTTGATCCCGAATTATCCATCTCAAGGGATCCAGCCTTGCGGCTGACCTTAACCATGCCAGCAACAGTCCGGACAAGTACAACAAGCAACAACGACCCGTAGGGGTCCAACAATACGCATGCGATTTACAAACGACGAGTAATACAACTAGCATGGCAACAACATGGCAACTTAGCACATCATGCTTCGCATACGCACATAATCAATGTCAACAACATATCATACCTCTTTCACGCACGTAAGCAACATCAACAACATATTTCCAACAAACGACAGACAACTCTACTTACTGAGTCTCATGGGAAAACCGGTACTCACCTGGATGTCACAGGAGGCAAATATAGTGACCGGAGTCCTCAGAGTCTTCAGATATACCTAACACAACAGGTTCAGGCTTAATCACCAATTAACGACAACTAACGAAGCTTCAAACACAAGACTACAAAGCTGTCAGCACAAAGCCCATACTTGTGACCGCAAGGGTCATCTTAACCCTCTTCTTGCGACCGCAAGGAATCTCCTTGCGACCGCAAAGGTCCTGCCCATACAACCGAAGCTTACGACCGCAAGGACTTATCCTTACGACCGCAAGGGTGGTTCTTCGGGTACTTACGACCGCAAGTTATGTACTTAAGACCGCAAGCAGGCTTCCTTCGTCCTTGGACGGTAAACCATTACGCAACAAGCTTACGATCGCAAGACCCATTGCCTGCGACCGTATGAGACCTAAAAACATGCTTGCGACCGCAAGGACCCCATGCGACCGCATGCACCACTTTTACAGTAAGCACAACTCTGTTCTCGAACAGAACCTGCAACTTGCCATTTCTATCATTTTAATCGACTAAAATCCAATTTTAAACACTCCTACATGTTTCTTAATACATATACTAGCTTCCTACATGATTCTTGACACAAAACACCATTTACAACTCATTTAGACCTTCAAAAATCATCAACATCATCAGAACCCACAAACTAAGTTCTATACTACAAAAGCTTACCAACAAGAAGGAAGAACATCAATTAAAGTTTGAATCTCTACTGGAAATCACCACAATCAACTTCCCCTTGATTTCACCTTCAAATCTCCAAGAGCCCTAGTATGTGTGTTAACTCTTTCACGTATGTATGTATGTGTTTGTGTACAAATGAAGCTTCCAGGGGATAAGGAAAGCTTATGACCGACTTTAAGTTGGTCAAATACCCCACGCGGGTTATTTCGTTCCCCTATTCAATTTGAAACACAACTTAGGTTTACCCGTTTCAACTAACGGGGATATTTTCGAAATCGTTATCCGAAACCGTTTTATAAAATACCGACTTGGTCAACTTATGACACTTTTCATATAACCGCATTTAAAACGATAATTAACAACTATTAGCAACAAAACACATTGACTAAAGTCAATGTACAAGTCAACAAACACAAGGTACAACTACTTACTACTAGGCCCTATTTTAGGGTGTTACAGTGTTGCTATCCGGCTCTTCCTGTCTTAGATTCCTTTATAATTAAATAAATATTATAAGTTCAAAATTCTTGTATTTTATAGTGACTTAACTCAATAAATAACTCCAAATCATGCGTGGTGTAGTTTTTCTCATGGACTTTTAATTGCCTTGAAGCATAAGCGATTACTTTGTCTTTTTGCATCAGTATGCAACCCATTCCTTGTCGCGATGCGTCACAGTAGACAACAAAGTTTTATGTTTCGTCAGGTAACGCTAAAATCGGTGCATTACATAGTTTATGCTTCAGAGTTTGAAATGCTTCCTCTTGCTCGTCATCCCAGATGAATTTCTTATCCTTTTGAGTTAAAGTTGTCAATGGTTGGGCAATCTTGGAAAAATTTGCAATGAATCGCCTATAGTATCCTGCCAAACCAAGAAATTGACGAATTTCAGTTGGTGTCTTCGGAGCTTCCCACTTTTTAATTGCCTCTATCTTGGCTGGATCAACATGAATTCCTTCCGAATTAACCACGTGACCAAGGAAATGTACTTCTTGTATCCAAAATTCACACTTTGATAATTTGGCATACAGTTTCTGATCCTTAAGCAACATCAGTATTAGTTTCAGATGTTGTTCATGATCCTCCTTGCTCCGTGAATATATAAGTATATCGTCGATGAACACGATAACAAATTTATCCAAATATGGTCTACAGACTCTATTCATTAGGTCCATAAACACTACTTGAGCATTCGTTAGTCCGAAAGGCATGACTAAGAACTCGTAATGTCCGTAACGAGTCCTAAAGGCTGTCTTAGGGACATCTTCTTCGCTAACTTTTAACTGATGATAACCGGATCGATTTTCGAAAAGTATTTAGCACCTTGAAGTTGATCGACCAAATCATCGATTCTAGGTAGAGGATATTGATTCTTGATAGTCAGTTTGTTGAGTTCTTTGTAGTCGATACACATCCGCAGCGATTCATCTTTCTTTTTGACAAAAAGAACAAGAGCTCCCCCAGGGGACGAACTTGGGCGAATAAATCTTTTATCAAGTATCTCCTAAAGTTGAGCTGATAATTCTTGCATTTCTGATGAAGTTAATCGATATGGTGCCTTAGCCACGGGTGCTGCTCCAGGAATTGGATCGATATGAAACTCAACTTGTCGATTCGGGGGTAATCCTCTGCAAATACTTCAATTAATCTCGAACAATTGGGATATCTTAAATGCGCTTCTCTTTTGCTCCTTTATCAACAACGTGTGCCAAAATTGCAATATTTCCCTTTCTCCAAATATTTTCGCATCTTCATGCATGATACTATTTTGAGATTCTTTCCGGACTTCTCTCCATGTATGATGAGCGTTCCACCTTCTGGAATGGGGATTCGTATGATCTTCTCAAAACAACATATCTCGGCTCGGTTCTTGGTGACGCTTCCTCGAGTCTCGGGAGCTAATCCCCAAATGTATCGATCAATTCTCTTTTCCTCGAGGGTCACCAAGTGTGGCACCAACTTGGCTAATTCATGGAATCGAGTAGTGTAGGCATTTATGTCACTCCCAATCATCTCATGATTCCACAATTCAGCTTCGAGCTTCTGAATCTCGCTTTTTGAACAGAACTCGTCTCTCAGCATCTTGACAAATTCCGCCCATGGGAGCTGATGAGCTGCTTCCCTTCCACGAGTTTGTACTTGAATATTCCACCAGGATAGAGCCCTACCTTGAAGTAGACAAGCAACAAACTCTACTTTGTTCGCCTCGGTGCATTTACTATGCTGGAAACCGATTCAATGCCCTCAATCCAGTTGATCAATCCTAGTGCTCCTTCCGTTCCATGAAACTCTTTAGGGTTACATGCCCTAAAGGTTTTGTAGTTGCATTCCCGATTCGTTGCTGCACCTGAATTTGCTTGTAAACCTGCTACTACTTGACTTATAATGTTTGGTATGGCTGCAATCACATGATCTGTGACTTGTTGCTAGACATTATGAACTCTTCTTAGAGGCATGTTTCTATAATATATTGTCAAAATGATTTAATTAAGGTAGGTCCTTAAAACTAAGTGCTCTCACAATGGCATACACAATACAAATAATATCAACAAACACGCAATTACAATATATAAATCAACCATAATATTGCATATAATTTCTTGACTGGGTAATATATAATTGAAAATTTCCCAACCAATAAGTTTAAGAGTATACATCCATAGTTCATACAAAAGAAAGGAACAAGTTGCTAGTACATAGTTAGTAGTCTAAAAGCTTAAAACAAAATACTAGGTCTTCATGAAATATAAGTCATCATATCAGAACCATCGTCCTAACGCCAATCCCATCATTACTCCCACCATAAACACCATAACTGCTAACATGCGCCAACGCCCGTACATCATCCTCAATCCTGGTTGCACCATGTCATCAATCCTAGAGATGTGGTTATATTGTCCTTCTGCAATCTCAGTAAGGGCGTCAATCGAATGACACTGGCAGTCCAAACGTCCATACACAAACGCCATCTCAGCAGTGAGCTCCCTCAACTGTCGGGCTTGAGCCTCTGTCATACCTGGTGGCTGTATCACCGGCGTCCATAGTTGTTAACTCGTGACTCGACTCGTGACTCGAAATCCTATATTTTAACTCGTGACTCGGCTCGTGACTCGACTCGTAAGAGTCACGATACTAAAAATTACATACAAAAAAATATATAATAATATACTTAAACACAATTACTAAAAATTAAATAAAAATTAAGCATTGTTTTAATTATTTAAAATTGAATGCTGTTCAAATTATACATATAATCTTTAAATTAAAAGTTCAGAATCTTTAGCTTTCCAATACATAGTAACCTGAAGTAGGATTTAACCCTTGTGTTGGTTATTTATTATACCAATAAATGATTAAATACCCATTGGTCAAATAAAAAGATGCAATAAATACTAGCTACAAAATAGATATATAGATTATAGAGAGGGTTCAGCTTCAAAAAAGGACACTTCATTCTCCTTTGAATAGTGAAATCGAGAGACAAAGGAGACATCTAAGACTAAGAACAGCAGATGAGTTTTGATTTAAGCTTCAAGGTCAAACTTCCATTTCATAAAAGGTTTGATTTTTTGTACTTCTTCTGTTCTTTCATGGAAAGATGCTAAAACGGGTTCTGATTTGGGTGGGTTTTGAGGATCAGTGGCTGCAACCTCTGGACATTTGCTTGATTTTTTGACTCGGTCGAGTTCCGAGCTGACTCGACTCGGACCGAGTCGTTTAAAATTCGCGAGTCAGGTACCGAGTCACAAAGCCAAGCGAGTCACATACCGAGTCGACTCAAATCATGTGTATTTTGACTCGACTCGTCCGAGTCAACTCGTGACTCGTACGAGTTTGACAACTATGCCGGCGTCCCTTGCGCAATACTGGCGCGACCCAGTGTCGCCCTTTGACGAGATGTCTCGCCCGTGACAGGGACTGATGGTGCGGGTGTAGTACGCGGCGGAAGTCCAATCGTCTTCATGGCAGTAGCGCGAATATGGGGTCCTCTCGGCTCCACCGGAGGTGCAAGGTCGGGCTTACGGGTCAGAGCACCTGATGGTGGATGCCTAGCTCTAGTGAATAACAGTATCGAATAATCTCAAGACGTGATGGGTGGGTTCTCACCAGCCTCATCACCGCTATCATGCTCAGGACCTGGTGTGTACTCGTAAGGCTCACTCTTGGAAGACATTGTGAATCTGTAATAGTCAACCCATTTAATTACTACATGTAATATTGTGAGTGCTTAAAATTTGTCATGCATGATGTACGCACACAATGAAAATATAATCCTTTTTTTTTTACTAAGAAAAACTTTTCATAAGCACATTTCTATTGTAACTAACCTAAGTATCCCATCGTCTAAATTTTAATTAAACATAGGTGATCAGGCTTTGTTTAATTAAGGTAAGACAATGAAATACTCAACTTGGTCACTTTAGAAAAATGCTTAAGATATTATTTTGGAAAAATCTGTTTATTTTGTAAACCTTGGTTATTGTTTGAGTTTTCCCCTCATAAGGAAAACGGTATTCTCTATAACCTTTGGCTCTGATACCAACTTGAAACTCTAAAGGCTTCCTACAATTGTCAGCATAACTCTTCTAACGATCTCTCGCAGCCTTGAGTCTATCTTTGATGAGTGAAATCTTGTCAGTGGTCTCTTGAATTATATCCGGTCTTGACAATTGACTATCTCCAATCTCCAACCAACTAAGTGGAGATCTACACTTGCGTCCATACAACGCTTCATAAGGCACACACTGAATGTTAGTGTGATAACTGTTATTGTATGAAAATTCCACTAGTGGTAAGTGTGAATCCCAACTTCCACCAAAGTCTATCACACAAGCACGCAACATGTCCTCTAGAGTCTGGATCGTTCTTTCCGTCTGTCCATCCGTTTGAGGGTGATATGCAGTGCTCAGGTTCACTTGCGTTCCAAGTGTCCGTTGAAGTGATTGCCAAAACCGCGAAGTAGAGCAGCTATCCCTATCCGAAATGATAGAAATAGGTACTCCATGGCGCATAACAATCTCATTTTGTAAGTCGATCCACAATAACCCAGATGGAGTCATACGCCTTAGCTGACCGGGGTAGTTTGGTCACGAAATCCATGGTTATCTGCTTCCACTTCCATTCCGGGATTTCAGGCTGTTGCAACAATCCAGAGGGCTTTTGGTGCTCTGCCTGAACTTTTGCACATGTTAAACATTTACCCACGTATAATGCGATGTCCTTCTTCATTCCAGGCCACCAATAGTATTCCTTTAGATCCTTGTACATTTTATCGGCTCCTGGGTGAATGGAATACTTAGATTGATGAGCCTCATCCAATATTTTATACTGCACATTATTCGCTTTAGGTATCCAAACCTTATCTTCGAAGTAGTGCACTCCATCGGATTTAGTCTCGAATCTATGCTCTAATTAATGAAGAGCTTCATTCTTTAGATTCTATGCTCTAATTGTACTTAGGTTAGTTACAATAGTGCTTATGAAAAGTTTTTCTTAGCAAAAAAAAGGATTATATTTTCATTGTGTGCGTACATCATGCATGACACATTTTAAGCACTCACAGTAGTACATGTAGTAATTAAATGGGTTGGCTATTACAGATTCACAATGTCTTCCGAGAGTGAGCCTTACGAGTACACACCAGGTCCCGAGCATGATAGCGGTGATGAGACTGGTGAGGATCCACTCATCACGTCTCAAGATTATTCGATACCATTATTCACTAGAGCTAGGCATCCACCATCGGGTGCTCCGACCCGTTAGCCCGACCGTGCACCTCCCGTGGAGCCGAGAGGACCCCGTATTTGCGCTACTGCCAGGAAGACGACTGGACTTCCGCCACGCACTACACCCGCACCATCAGTCCCTGTCACGGGCAAGACATCTCGTCAAGGGGCGACACTGGGTCGCGCCAGTATTGTGCAAGGGACGCCGGTGATACAGCCACCAGGTATGACAGAGGCTCAAGCCCAACAGTTGAGGGAGCTCACTGTTAAGATGGCATTTGTGTATGGACGTTTGGACTGCCAGCGTCATTCGATTGACGCCCTTACTGAAATTGCAGAAGGACAGTGTAACTACATCTCTAGGATTGATGACAGGGTGCAAGCAGGATTGAGGATGATGTACGCGCGTTGGCGCATGTTAGCAGTTATGGTGTTTGTGGTGGGAGTATTGATGGGATTGGCGTTAGCACGATGGTTCTGATAAGATGACCGATATTTCATGAAGACTAGTGTTTTGTTTTAAGCTTTTAGACTACTAACTATGTACTAGCAACTTGTTCCTTTCTTTTGTATGAACTATGGATGTATGTTCTTAAACTTATTGGTTAGGAAATTTTCAATTATATATTACCCAGTCAAGAAATTATATGCAATATTATGGTTGATTATATATTTTGTAATTGCGTGTTTGTTGATATTATTTGTATTGTGTATGCCATTGTGAGAGCACTTAGTTTTAAGGACCTACCTTAATTAAATCATTTTGACAATATGTTATAGAAACATGCCTCTAAGAAGAGTTCCTAATGTCTCGCAACAAGTCACAGATCAGGTGATTGCAGCCTTACCAAACATTATAAGTCAAGTAGTAGCAGGTTTACAAGCAAATTCAGGTGCAGCAACGAATCGGGAATGCAACTACAAAACCTTTAGGGCATGTAACCCTAAAGAGTTTCATGGAACGGAAGGAGCACTAAGATTGATCAACTGGATTGAGGGCATTGAATCGGTTCTCAGCATTGAGGCGAACAAAGTAGAGTTTGTTGCTTGTCTACTTCAAGGTAGGGCTCTATCCTGGTGGAATATTCAAGTACAAACTCGTGGAAGGGAAGCAGCTCATCAGCTCCCATGGGCGGAATTTGTCAAGATGCTGAGAGACGAGTTCTGTTCAAAAAGCGAGATTCAGAAGCTCGAAGCTGAATTGTGGAATCATGAGATTCAGAAGCTCGAAGCTCGAAGCCAAGTTGGTGCCACACTTGGTGACCCCCGAGGAAAAGAGAATTGATCGATACATTTGGGGATTAGCTCCCGAGATTCGAGGAAGCGTCACAGCTGCCAACCCAGCCACTCTGCAAAGTGAAGTGAACTTAGCAACAAGTCTCACTAACAATGCTATTCATTCGGGATTGTTTATGAACGAAAAGAGCAAGGGAAAGATAAAAATGGAAGAGTCATCAAGAAAGCAAACCGGTGATAGATTAAGTAAGAACCAGAAGGTGGCAAAGAACTTTCGGGTCCAAACAACATCGGCGGAAAAAGGTAAAGGAGGGGGTTTAGTCACAAATGTGATAAGTGTGGCAACCATCATGAAGGAAAGTGTATCATCTGTCACCGATGCAAGAGAGGAGGGCATTATGTAAAGGATTGTAGGGCTAGGCCGTGCTATAAGTGCAAGAGCCTGGAGCACCGCACAAAGGCTTGCACACAGTCGAACAAAGGGACAAATGCCGACTAGAACCACTAAGCAAACCAACAGAATGTGGGAAGTCAAGCAAGAGGACGAGTATTTGAGATTGGAGCGGAAGAGGCCAGACAGAACCCAAACATAGTTACAAGTACGTTCAATCTAAATGATCACTATGCATCTGTACTATTCGATTCAGGGGAAGATAAAAATTTTGTGTCATTAGAATTTAGATCAAAGTTTAATCTGAAAACCGAAAAGATGAAAGAAGCGTGTGTTATCGAATTTGCAAATGGCCAAGAAACTAGAGTTAAAGATATAATTGTTGACTGTACCCTAAACTTAGCTAATAGACTATTTAGCATGGACCTAATTCCAATTGAGCTGGGAAGCTTTGATATAGTCATTGGTATGGATTGGCTCACCAAGAACCCAGCCGAGATATGTTGTTTTGAGAAGATCATACGAATCCCCATTCCGGAAGGTGAAACGCTCATCATACATGGAGAGAAGTCCGGAAAGAATCTCAAAATAGTATCTGAAGATGCGAAAATATTTGAGAAAGGGATATTGCAATTTTGGCACACGTTGTTGATAAAGGAGCAGAAGAGAAGCGCATTCAAGATATCCCAATTGTTCAAGATTTTCCTGAAGTATTTCCAGAGGATTTACCAGAATTACCCTCGATATGCGTTTCATTAGCAATCTAAGGTCGTTCATAACGTTGTTTTTTATAAACTCATCATTAATACTCCGAAGTATATTTCATTTGTGTTATTAGGACAAAAGACAAAACTGTTCTGTGAGGCATATTATTGACACTTTGACATCCCTTTTTTTCGTCAACCAATTATAAGATGATCATTTCAAAATGGGTGCTTTGTTATATAAGACTAGGATGTACACAGAATGCTTATATTCTATGGAAAATGGAGTTTAAAACTTTGTTGTCAGATAAATTCTGTACATGTTGAAATTGTTAAATGTTTCTCTCTTTTTCTATAGTTAACTCTTCCGTAATTTTGCTGGAACACTCATACAGGTCTTTTGTTAACTCTGCTATAAGTGAATCAGGTTTGGAAGTTAAAATATTGCAATTATCTTCCTCTCCATCACATACATAAGACACATAATGAACTTTTGAAGTCAAACATACTGCTCCAAGTATCAAAACTGAGACAGCTTCTATTAAGATAAGAGATGGGAATTGCATCAGTGTCATGATAAAGCACTGAAAACACAAAGAAAACGCAAAATGGGTCTGAGTATGTTAAATGATTCATACTGAATTTTAATTTTAAAACTACTTGATTTAAATGATAACTTATTTAGCGATAGCTGTGGCAAACAACGTTTTGATGCATCAAAGATGTGAATGATTGTTTAGAGATAGTCTGAAGGATCATAGCGCTTTCACTCTGCTATTCAATGTGAATTCAACCAACTGAAATTGTTTTTGCTAGGAAGAAGTTCCCCATATGGGAATTAGGCTCCAAATATCAGGGATGTTCCTGCTTGTGAATCGTGTTATATCATAGTGAACTATCTCAGGCAATTACTACTTTTTATCACTGGCTAGATGCTTACTTCCGAGGGGCAAATATACTAAAATTATACATCTATAAAGCGTTCGTGTAAAAGTTTTCTTGTATGTGCACACAGAAATGCATGTTAATACTGGCAACACTGACACATATAGAGCTTTAATATATGCAATTATTAACTGTTTGATGTATGATTTCAGATGCTTTAAAAACAGTAGTGAAAGATGAAGGATGGAAGGCATTATACAAAGGGCTTGTACCTGGTCTTTTTCTGGTTAGATTTGGTATTGCTTTTTTATGTTTAAGTTTTCGCTATATTAGAAGTTGTATTTTGCATAATGATCAAATATTTCTGGCTGTTTCTACTTTCTAGTAATATCATTTAATGGATAGTTGATATTCCATTCAGGACCTTTGCACTTTGTTATCGATGTTTGCGTACAAATCAATAACTGACTTTGAATACATTTATGCCTTTAATACTTACGCAGCAAGTCACTCATGGGGCGATTCAGTTTACTGCATATGAAGAGCTTCGTAAAGTTCTAGTCAACTTTAGGTCTGAACAAAGTGTGTTGATTTCTAGCAGTGCTGATCTATTGGTAAGTTCTTTGTATGGATTTTTTCAAACTTAAGGAGCAACCATTAGTATGTTCATGTGCTTATGAAAATTTAGTCATGCTTTTGTAAATAGACGTATTGGAGATTTGGTTCATGTATATTTTCTTTTTTCTTGAACTAATAGTAATAAACAGGAACTGGAAAGATATATGCCAATTTAAATTGATGAAGATCATATCCAGTTGATGCGTCATTTTCATAATTGTACTGTGATTTTCCTTGCAGACAACAATTGATTACGCAACTTTAGGAGCTTCTTCTAAACTGGCTGCCATCCTTGTCACATATCCATTCCAGGTAAGCATTGTCATCATGTCCTGTTACTCTACATTATATATTTACTATACATCCAAGTACAGTACTTAATGATTAACCTGTAATTGTTTCTCGTTTACATGGCGACATTTTCAGGTCATTCGTGCTCGCTTGCAGGTAAATGAGCCTCTAAATCTATTCATGCTTTGACTGTTAAATTAATTCAGATCTTAATTTATAAGTTTTCTTGAATTTTTTTTACGACCCAATAAAGATTCATGAGTTTAGTATCATTGGCGGTAGCTGAATTATATCTTTTTACACTGCAGCAACGACCAGGTATAGATGGGGTTCCAAGATATATAGATAGCTTGCATGTCATGAAGAAAACTGCTCGGTAAGTGTGTATTCCCTTGCAACTCCCACCCCTTTTCATTTGTGTAGTCACAGTGCATCACAAATGAAGTGAAACCCTTATTTTCTTTGGTAAAATGAGGAAAAGTAAGTTCATTGGTTATTTAATTTGACCTTAATGAATGGGAACATAACTTCATTCACATGCTAAACTATTTAAGTCTGGTAAATGCTACTAACTCAAGTTATCCTATAGGTTAGAGGGTGTAAATGGTTTCTACAAGGGCATTACAGCAAATCTTCTGAAAACTCTTCCTTCTGCTTCACTGACTTTTGTTGTGTACGAGCATGTTCTTAACATGCTGAAATTAAGAAGGGTTGAGTGACACCTGTTTGTACTTGTCAATTGCCTTTGAAGAATATTGTAAGATTTGTTAGTTGCAAGTGGATATTTTAGGAAAAATCATATGTATATTATCACTATATTGTTCCAACAGTTACCAGATATTTATTCGAACTTCAATAAACATTTATGCGATTAACTGTGAGGTGATCAAGATTCAAGATACTAAAGAAAGGGTGATGGTAGTTTCTGACTTTCTGTTTCCGCTACATTAAGGCTGGTATCGTTTTTTTATCAGATAACTGATCTTTCTTTTGTTTTAAAATAATTATCTTTCCATTCATTCACCTTCTGAAAAATGTTCTTGTAGTTATGTCTGCTAAGGAGAGGAGCACTTGGTGAATTTCTTACCTAAAGGATCAATCCATGAGCTACTTTTACCTCATGACAGTTAGATCCCGCAAAACTGGATGAACAATTTTGAATTTATGTTTGAAATTACCAGATTCCAAGTAGCTTAATTAAAATAAAAGATTTTCAGCACATATAAGCTAACCATCTACTGGTACAGTCTTATTTAACATATATAGTGACACTAGCATACCATCAGAACCGCTAAGACACATATCTTCATTTTCGCCTTTTCTGGGAACATAAACATCTAATGTATAGCTAGCTTTTCAAAGAAAGATATGATCTCATCAGAAACTTGTTGAGGTTTCTCTTGTTGGATATAATGGTGGCCTTCAAGTATGACAACATCAATACCAGGAACTAGTGCTTTTTGAACATCTCCCTCTATGTATTCCTTTGAAAAACTTTCAAATCCAATATCTTTGTCTCCAACAATTAGTTTTGACGGAACTGTTATTTTTGACCCTTGCCATGGTGCTAGCAGTTCCCATGTCCTGTAATTCAGTTAATGTTGTTACACTAAAAAGTACGGCACAGATGCTATATATGCGTATTTATTATTACTCAATGTGCATGTTATCTGTGTGAATTCTCAACTTACAGGTCCATAGCACGGTAGTAGTTCAACCCCCCGGTGAATCCCGACTCCTGAAACTTGTCTGCGTATGCTTGAATCTCATCTTCAGTAATCCATGGTGGTAACCGTGACGGGGCTTCCAAATAATCAATAAACTCAATGCCAGGAGGGGCAACCACATCAGTCTTTTGATTCAGCAAGAACTTTTTCATCACTGTCAGGTAATCATATTTTGCAAAAGCTTTCTCTGCTCTTCCTGCTTCCTGTTTTACTTTCCATAAGTTGTTTAATTACCTGTATAAAATCATCTCTACATGAAGAAACACACAGAGAGTAAGAAAAAGAGAACCTGTAACTGGGAGATGTATAAATCATCTCCAGAAGTTTGCTTAAAGAATTGAGTAGGCTTGGTGTTTGGGTCCCTAGGAAAGAATGGAACACAGATGGCAATCATTCCTTTGACTCTATCAGGCCTGAATAGGCTAAGATGCCAAGCAGCTGTTGCACCCCAGTCATGCCCCACCACAAACACCTATTCATATATACTTAACCAAAGTCAACCAACATAAGAAAACACAGAGAGAGAGAGAGAGAGACTTGTGTGACTAGGATTAGGGTGAGAGAGGACCTGTTGCTGATTGAAGTGATCAAGAAGGCCAATGAGATCAGCAACTATGTGGAACATGGTGTAGGAAGAAGGGGAGAGTGGGGATTCAGAATCGCCAAAGCCGCGGAGGTCAGGTGCAACCACATGGTAACCATGGCTAGCCAAGTGAGCTATCTGATGGCGCCATGAAAACCATGTATCTGGGAACCCATGAAGGAGAAGCACAAATGGTCTTTCACCTTCACCCTCATCTTTTCTCTCTGCTACATGCATCCATATTCCATTGGTTTTGATTCTATGGTGATTTACATCACTCATCTTCATCATTAATTCCATCTCTATCACCTCTGAAGCGTTTGTCTCTGGTTAGAAATCTGAATCATCAAAGTTTGCTGAATTCACTTATTATGGTCAAAGGGATTACTAGTCTTCTAAACTTGAGTATTGACTATTGACCTGGTTGTTCTGAATGAAAAATAACAATTTTCTTCTCCTATATCAATAAAATATTCTTTTTCTGCCATTGGCCCATTACCAGCATTACAAAAACTACTGAAAATATCTATCTTGATTTAAAGAGAGATTGTTATATTTTATTTTTATTAACGTGTAATATGTGAATTGATTGTTAAAGAGATAAGTTACTTTAAATACCGAGTAGTTTTTCTATCATTTAAATTAGAAATTTTATATTCTTTTAGATAAGCATACGGATCCTATGTTTTTGGATCTTGTTTCCTATGTTTATATGTTTTCAAACTGATCTAGTTAATTAATAATAATATCTTCGCACAATGTCATTCGTTCCCGTTAGTTGCAATTTTGAAACGTATTCTTGCTTTCACACACGGAATATTTTAGTCTATTTTATCCCAAAACAAACCTAAAATAGACCAAATAAGGAGATTGAGACAGAAAATTCTAAAGAAAATACTGTCATGTTGGGAAGCATATAATATATTACCTTTTTTTTTATCTCTGACGTTTGTAGTTCAATCATTTGGGAGTTGTTCGGTTTTGATATAAATTCGAAACTAAATAGAAAAAATATATGGTTTTTGGAAAACCAAAACCGTTCGGTATTGAAGTTGTTCGGTTTAATAAAGCTTTTTCTTTTTAACCATCCAAATTTGAAGCAATATAGCCATCATTGTGAAGTAATGAAATTAAATAGGATTGAGGCTATATAAAAAAAATCATGATGTGTGTCAACTAAAACTCAAATGTTGTAATTGATACAAGTAAAATATATGTCAAATGTTTAAATTTTAAAGCGAAAGTTGAAGCAAATCAAAACTCAAAGCAAATTGATAAATAACAAATTAGCAAAATTGAAAATCGAGATGAACAACCAACTCCAGATGAATGGAATACAACTCAGAAAACTAGAACCTGAAAAATGAGATAAATAACTAGAAATGGATTTCGATATTAAGCAGGAAATGAATAAAATCAAGAAGATATGAACTCATCGGCTTGAAATAAAGTGATGTAAGTGAACTCAATCGAGTCGTTTGAAGATCAAATGAAGTTGTAATTGCGAAGGAGATCTGATTAATGTGAGGCATATTTGGTGTGACCCTAATGTAATATGGACGAATATGTAAATGGGAAGGTCATAAAATATTTGATTTTTTTGGACATGTATATTTACAATATTGCCCCTTGGAAAGGTTTGGTTTGGTTTTTTTGGTTTTTGAATTTTTAAAATCCGAATTCAAACCCGAAAAGTCGGTTTGTGAAAATTTATAAATCAAAGCTGTTGGTTGCTATATTGGTTTGGTTTTTTATCTGGTTTCAGTTATTCTGCTCGCCCCTAATGGAATTTAAATGTTGAGGGGATCAAATCAAATCTTTCCACCCGATTTCAAAAATAATTTGCATCTTGCCCTGATCCTTGTTAGGAATTTATTCGGGACAATTTAAAAAAATCCCTGACCTTGAACCTGAACCCAAAAGGTGTGTCCTCGACTCAATCCGAACATAATCGGGTTTTGGTTTTTCTTGTCGGATTCGAGTTCTTTTGACATCCTTACATCAAACATATGCCATTTGGTCGTGAATTATGCTATTTACAGTCTCCATGTTAATTGTGAGACCAATGGAGGGTTATCCGATATTTTTAAGTGATGGTAACAAAATATTTCTTGGTAAGATTTATGCATATTTTCTCACTTCGGAATTACAAAAAAGGTATAAGGCTTATTTTTTTTGGGCATGTGAATTTATGGTAACAAAATATTTCTTGGTATGATTTATGCATATTTTCTCATTTTGGAATTACAAAAAAGGTATAAGGCTTATTTTTTTTGGGCATGTGAATTTATCAACTTAAACATTATGTCTTATTTTAGCTTATAAGCAGGGAAAAGCTTTTTTCAAAATTTCAATTTGCTGATAAGCCGAAAAAATAACGTAATCCAAACACCCTCGTAAGAGCTTGATGCTAATGATACTAAGGTGTTTATTATCACTACATTACGTTTACATACTAGCATGGTATCCGCTTGAGATAATAAGTGATTATCAACCTTCATTTTCATGATTTAACCGGCTAAAGTTAACTGTCAACTAGCTTAAAATCTACGTAACATAATACCCTATATTGCTAAATGGATCAAAATTAAAAACACAAACACTGTGCTTTAAAACTTGATAAAAAGGTGTCATTATTTATTAGAGATGACAATTTCAACTATCACCTCTTGACTTTGCTGATTCAGGTTGAGTTTTCTCTTACGGGTCAAAAGGTCAAATATACAAAATAGAAAACTTATTTAGAAAATTAGCTTAAAAAAGAAATGGGTAAAAAGGGTCAAACAAGTTGAAAGCCCTCCAAAGTCAAACTGTACTTTAGTGCATAAAACCTGGTAAATCATTCCATTTAAGGAATTAGATTACAAGTATATAATAATTTCAGAATATCATACCAGATACGTTTATTAAAATTTTTGACTTGTTACCCAATCAGACCGACACGCCTATTTTCCACCTCAAGTATATAAAAGCAGTCCAAAATGTATATTGGAATACCTAACGGGAACCTTAAAGCCATCATCAGAATCGCTTTCTGAACTTGAAGATGATTCACTTCTAGATGTAAAAGCTTTTTCTAACTGTAAAGTCAATATACTTGGGGAACAGCAACAGCAACGCCAACCTTGGCTTTTAAAAAATATTCTTCCCCAAGATTCTTCTTTATACATGAACTACAGAACATGATTTTGCATGACCTACAATTTACTAAATCCCCGCTTTTTCCACACCACCCACACAAACACTCAGCACAGTCAGGATCCTGTCATAATTACAAATGCATATGAAATTTTTTTAAGTAACTAAAAAACAAAACGCACATACTGTTTCTTTCATTTTCACTTGTATCCGATATTTGCAGTTTCTGCAAACAATTACTTTCATGAGTGCATGTGTATACACTTCATTAGCAACTTTATCACAAGCAGTACAATGAAATTCGTCATTTCCTTGACAAGATTGATCAATATTTTCACTATCGCTGCATATTTCCGCATCAGAATCGTCAGTAACTTTTTGCTATCGGAGGATAGTTCAAATGCTGGCCGCTTGGATCCGCAAACACCATTACTCTTTTGATTTTTCGGATCCAGATTACTCGATGTATTGTGGTTCGTATTCGATTTTTGATAAGCGATATCATTACTCATGTCATTTTCCTCGGTTTCCATCATGTCCTCCTGATCATATATCAGAAATAACGAAATGAACATGTATACTACTCCACTGTGCATAAAATAAAGCATAAATATAGAAAAAGAGGAGAGAAACAAAGAAACATACCTTCTTTAACTTCCTTTTACGTCTCTTTTGGTTCAAACGTAAAAGAAGCTTACGGTCAAGATTTACATCATCTTCTTCTTTCACCTGTCAAAAACAGATTTAAGTCTTAGTATAAAAAATGGTTACTGCATTAAACTATATAAACTATTCTTTATGCAAGATCTGAATTTGGTTGCGTTTACCCTCAATATATATTAAGTACGATAAGCTAAGTAGAGATGACGTATATATAATTTTTTTAAAGGAATTAAGTAGTAGCATGCTTTGTGCTATTAATATATACAAGATGTAGAATAACAGTATACCACCTTTAGTCGGACATTAAAGAAAGATAATTTTTTGTAAAACTTTCATTTAATTTAGAGAACCTTTTTCAAGTCCGAAAAACAGTAAAATCAAAACCGAATTGAATAAAAGCAAATGTAAATAGAACACTTAAGCCGATTCTATTCATTTTGTTATAAAACTCGAAGAAGCTAAAGAAACCGTTGGTAATCATTTATGTTCAATTTACATGAATAAGTATAATACAACTATCACAAACACCCAGTTGATGGTAAACTAATTTAACTTACGATTCTTTTTATGTTTATACATTCAAGCCTATGGACAAATCTAAAATTACAATATAATCAGGTTCCCTTTATGAATAGTGTTGACTCAAATCCTAGTTTACAGCAGTCAGCTAGCCAGTAGCCACTAGTTTATGGTTTTTGTTAGTATATATGAGAGTTCAGCCCAACAATTATAATGGGTCCCTAGGGTTTTCTTTTCCCTTGCCATACCTTTTGCCTACATATTGGTGTAACTATACATTATTTATAAATATCGGTGTTGTAAAAATCGGCTGGCGGTATATCGGCAGTCGACCACCGCCAAGTGATTAATTGTCTTGGTGGCGAGTAATCGGTTTCTCAGCAGAGACGATAAATTATAAAGAAATTTATTTTTAAAAAATAATTATTAGCAATATCCTAACAAAATAAGTCAATAACCATAAAAAACTAAAATGTATAACAAGCTTGAAAGTTGAACCCATAAGTTCATAATTAGTTTAATAAACTTATATAAAACCATAAGTTCAATAGTCCATATTGTCTTCTACTCTTCATCTCCATAAGTTTCCATGATTTGAGCTCCATCCGACTCGTGTTCACCTTCTTCATACACTACCTCCTCACTCTCAGACTCGAACTCATCCTCAAAAATTTCTCTTGTAGTTGTTCTAGTTGTTTTACTTGTAGTTATTCTAGAACTTTTTCGGGGTTCTAGATATTCGCCGGACGTGAAAGATCGCCAGGAGAAGTCGCCGGACAGAGCAATGCCAAGCAGAGAACACGTCGAGCAGAGTCAGGTAGCGGCGATTATTTAAAACCCTAAATATATATTTTTTTAGTTTTTACAAAAAAGTCAAAACAATTTCGTTGACCGCCGAGACCGCCAAGAGACCACCAAGACCAATTATTTGACCGATTAAGTGATTTCTCACTCGGCGGACCGCTTAGTACCAATTAATCGGCCGCCAAAGCCGATTGTTACAACACTGATAAATATATGTCATATGTGATAAAATTATCAATTAACCTTTATATGGTATCAGATCCATAGATTATTCTCATTCTTTTTTTATAACATCATAGATGGTTGTCATTATATCATGTATGATGTATCATCTCTGATAGATGCCACCATCCCCATGTATCCTTTTCGGCAACTTTTTTCTCCTTCAGATGTACTAAAACTCTTTACATCCTTCGCATAACCACCCATACCATCATCGTCGGAGACCATCAATAGACTTTTTCTGCGCTGCAACTACCCGGCAGGTACTGCATGAAATCTTGCTTTCTCCAGCGACTCAACGAGTGATGGTACACCGCCACTGTTGTCATCAGAGAAGAATTTCAACCAAAGTCATCATCACCTTCCGCCTCCATCGATCATCGCCACATTGCCTATGGGTGTGATAGAACCGAGTGCGAGCTATCCAAAATGGCCTTGGAAAATACTCAAAATTAGCTCCGTTTAAGTCAAGTGGAGCTCGAGCTCGAGCTACCCGAGTAGGCTATCGAGTCAAGCTCGAGTAATAAAACACGTGGCTCGTAAAGCTCGTGAACCTTCGAGCTTATGTAAATTACATTTCTACTCCTTTTATATGTAAATTTACATTAAATATTATAAATTATACTTGATTCAAGCCGAGCTGATCTCAAAAGTATCAAGTCGTAGAGTCAAGTAATATTAAACTAACTAAAATTATTATTTCAAATATTAATTCAGGCAATCAAGTCGAGCTCAATAGTGTCGGTAAACTCATCGAGCTCGAGCTGAAAAATGAAAGCTTGATCAAGCCCAAGTCGATTTTCAAGCTTCAAGTTTTCTAATGTATTCGAGCTCAAGCTTCGCGGTGTCGACTTGACTTGGCTCAATTACACCCCTAACACCATCATGACCGTTAAAATCCTAATTTTCCAGATTTCAAGTTCCAAATTTCATAAGCATTTATCATATCTTTATGGGAACTGATATAAACCCTACATCTACTACTTTCAGCACTACAAGCTTTAATTGTTACACGTCTCCTAGTCACAACTAAAAAACTTTGCGTTGCTTTTCTATCAAACCAAACATCACCTATTCCAATTTTGAGTTGGTCATATTAGGACAATTTTCAAGACTCGCTTCGAGGGTCTTTTTCTCTGTGCCAATTACATGTGCGCTTTGCATGTCATTAGTTGTCTAGCACTTTCCTCTTATTCTTCATTGGATATATCAAACCGACTTCGTCGTTCAACAATGGCATGGCAGTAAACAATAAGTTGGCCTGGTCTCTTGACAAACCTTTACCTTCTTTGGTGGCCATGTATAAGTGTTCAATGGTTATTCTGATAACTACTTTCATGGGCAGCCTCTATAAAAATGTGGAAGCATATAGATGCCTAACATGCAATCTATTATGGCAAAGGATTAATCCTTCCATCATTCAACTACCTCAACCTTCTAAAGGTTTTGAAGCCTCTAAGTGTTATACTAATGAAATTTTATACTTAAGGGGTGTTTGGTTCATTCTTTTTGAGGGAATTCAAGGGAATGGGAATTCAAATCCCCCAAAATATGATGTTTGGTTTGCAAAAGAAGGAGAGGAATTTGATTCCCAGGAATCCTTAAAATCCATAGATAAGGGATTTAGAAATCCTCCCACCCCCCCTAGTATTTTGAAATCCTCAACTGAGGCATTTGCTCCGGCCACCCTCCGGCCACCCTCCAGCTATTAATCCGGCGAATGACAGAAACCCTAGATCGTTCCATCTGTCGTCGTTCCATCTGCCACCTCCGGCCACCCTCCATCTGCCGTATTTTGTCGCCGGAAACCCTCCATCTGCGTCGTTCGTCGTCGGAAAACCTCCATCTGCCGTCGTTCGTCGTTCCATCTGCCACCCTTCATCACAAACCTTCCATCGTCGTTCTCCACAAACCTTCCATCATCATCGTTCCACAAACCTTCCATCGTCGTTCTTCCACAAACCTTCCATCAGAAACCCTAGATCTGCCGTCGTTCTTCCACAAACCTTCCATCGTCGTTCCCTTCCATCATCGAAGAAACCCTAGGTTTTCTAATCGCGCCGCCAAACGACAGCTGGGTTCGAAGAAACCCTAGATCTGTCGTCGTCTTCTTCATCTGTCCCATTCGCAAACACTAGTCGGCGATTCGTAGAGGAGGATATGTCCCATTCGCAAACCCTAGCAAATCTGGTGGTTGGCGTTCACAGAGAAGGCGGCGTTGAGGTGGTGGTCGGCGAGGAGGTGGTGGCCGGCGGTTGATGGTGGTGTTGATATGTTTATGTTGGTGTCTTGGATGAGGTGAACCAAACAAGGGATTGGGATTTTAAATCTCACCAAATGAATTCCCCCCAATTCCCATTCCCTTGTATAAATCCAAATCCTTCCAAAATTAAAGAATGAACCAAACACCCCCTTAGTGTTACACTAATGATAATTAGTGCCATGAGCAACATTCAGAATATGACACAAAAGGCATTATAGAGTCTTATCTAGGATAGGTTCACTCGCTTATGTAGAAATTTAAAGTGCTTATGCATATATGAACTCTCATGCTAAACTAAACAAAGATTGAAACTAGAATATGACCCAGCTTAACAAGCTCTATAACTCGAACTAGTGGCACTCCCACCATTCTACCCTACCTCTACATTTGTGACTAGCAACAAAAAGGAGGCAAATAACTGTAACACCCCAAAATGGGGCCTAGTTGTAAACTGTAGTACATGTAGCTTTAACAGTTGTACGTTGACTTTAATTGGTGTTTTGTTGTTAACTGTAGTATAAATGTTGCTAAATGGTGTCTTAAATGTGAATTGGTGTTTTAAACATGAATTGGTGCGAATTGGTGATAATTGGTGTTAAATGGTGTTAACTGGTGTTAAATGTGGATAAAAATGTAGTATTATGAAAAGTGTCATAAGTTGACCATGTTGACAAATAGTTGAACGGTTTTGGATAATGGTTCCAAAAATATCTCCGTTAGTTGAAACGGATAACCCTAAGTTGAGTTTTAAGTTGAATAGGAGAACGAAATACCCGAGACGGGGTATTAGGCACATAAGTCGGCCTATAGACTCTTTCTTCTTTATTGGATAAGCTTAAAACACACATACACACACTACAAACACATACGTACGTACAAGCAAAGCCACACCCAAACCCTTGTTGATTTGAAGAAGAGAATCAAGTTAGATTCGGTTTAGAAGCTGGATTCAAGTGGGAAATCTGTTCATAGAACTTGAGATCATCTTCTCCTTGTAAGTTTTCTTGAAAAACCTAGTTCTTCATGTTCTTGTGTGTGTGGTGTCAAAGTGAAGATTTAGAAGTGTTTTGATGTTGTTCTTGTGTCCAAATCATGTTAGTAAGTTAGTATATATGTTAGAAATGTTGTATAAACACTTGAATATGGATTCAAGTTGGATTTTGAGTCAAAAACCCGTAAAACAGCGTCTGTTTACGAACAGAGCAAGAACACGCTGTAAATATGGTTCCTACGGGCGTAGTATGATGTTACTACGGCCGTAGGGTGTTGTTTATGTTGCTGCGGTCGTAGGAAATGGTTGCTCCGGCCGTATGATTGAATTTATGAGGATTACCACCTACGGGTGATGGAAACAAGACTACGGGCGTAGGATATGGTTGCTACGGCCGTAGTTACCCAAAGGATGCCTACTACGGGCGTAGTATATAGTTACTACGGCCGTAGGTCATGGTTCTTTGGCATGAACTCCTACGGGCGTAGTGCATATGTACTGCGGCCGTAGTGCATGTTGGAAAGTTGTTCTGCGGGCGTAGGAACATGTTCCTGCGGCCGTAGGAGGCTGTCAGAAGCCATGTTGACCTTTTGTTGAGACTGTTGTTAGTGCAGTCTGTTGTAGTGTATACTAAGGGGTGTTTATCTATGTTTATTGGTGTTAGGTGACTCAGACGATTCTGTGTGCTCTTGGGATTCCCGATTGCATATCTGCCTCTTGTAGTTTCGAGGTGAGTACCGGTTTCCCATGAGTCTCAGTAGGTAAGTTATCTGTAGTACATGTTGACACATGATTGGTGTATTGATACGTGGAAATGGAGGTATGTTATGATAAAGTTGTACAAGCATGCTTAGTATTATTATTGTTGATATGAAAGATATTGTTGTGATTATATGCGCGCATGAACTGGATCCTTATTGGATCAACTAGTTGTATATGAAGTTTTGTCCGGACACTGAATTGGAGAACACGGAGGTCAGTCAGGTAGACGGGTGTCAATACTTGGCTGGGTTCTCGGGTAGACGGGAGTTAGTACCCGGGCATTAACGGTACTCAAGTAGTATACGCTTGGGTAATGGTCCTGCAGGCCGCCGTTCCTCTAAGGAGTAAGGTTCCTTGATAGATGGGAACCAACATGATAGATAATTGGCGTACTATGTGGAATGCTTTTGGGTTGTTGAGCGGGGTTAGCTCCCCTGCAACATACGACTACTGCTGACACGTTGTCACGTCGCAATCTGATAGGATAGCCTTGTGTGCTGTTCTGATACGTGATAGCCTGCTTATTGTTGCTTATGTGTAATTGGTGCTCACTAGCTAGTTGTAGCTAATGGTGCAAGATTTACCTTTTTCGCAGGTTGATGCTAGAGGCCTGGTGAGGCGGGTACCGATGGTAGCTTTTGTTGTATATACCTTTTGGGGAACACGTTGTTGTTTTTGGATCCGATGGTCGGTAACTAGTTGGTAACGCTTGTAGCTTTGAACTTGGCTAACCTTTTTGTTGTAATTAATTAGCCGAGTCAAACTGGTTGTTTTTGTAAATGGTGTTTAATTCCGCTGCAACACTTTTGATAATCGATGTTTAAAAAGTTTAAATTAACTCTAATTTTAAGCTCGTTTGGGGTGGCGTTACAAGTAGGTATCAGAGCCTAAGTTTGAGGAATTGGGTACTCGTTGAAGTATTCAATCTCAAGCTCGGGCCCGACCATCGTTAAGTGTTCCTATCTGGGTAATTGGGGTTGAGTTGAGTGATATGTGGCTGTCTTATGTGATAGATTAATTGTAGTATTTGTACGTGGTGAATAAATGGTGTACTAACTGTGGTCTACGTGTAAATAGTTAGGTGAGTAGAAATGGCCGAACGTAGAGCTACGACAGAAGAGGCTCTCAAACGAATGGAGGACGAGGCCTCAAGTGAACGACGGGAAGCTGAGGACGAGGTTTCTCAGCATAATGTGGAACCGCCAAGACATGATCAAGAGCAGGCGGCATATGTTAGACTGTTAGAGGAAGAGCTCCGATTGACGAGGGAGTTGTTGCAAAATGCTTTGGCAGTGAAGAAGCCAAAGAAGTGCTCTTACAAGAAGTTCTTGTCTTGCGGGCCGAAGGTTTATGAGGGTAGTGATAATCCCTCTGAGACTATTCGTTGGTTACGTGAGACGGATCAGGTGTTCGAAGCTTGTGAATGTGAACGTGAGCTTCGCGTCAGATATGTTGTTCAGAGGTTGAAAGGGCCAGCTCTGGATTGGTGGGATACAGTTAAAGATACGTTGAAGCCGGAGGTGATTGATGCTCTGACTTGGGAGCAGTTTTCTGAGAAGTTGAAATCTAAGTATTGTACAGACTATGATCTGGAGCGATTGGAGAATGAGTTCAGTAGTCTCCGTAAGGGGGACAAGCCTGTTGAGGACCTTATTCATGCTTTTACGGATAAGGTTAGATTCATACCGCATTTGGTGACTGACGAGAAAGCCAAGATGCGCAAGTTTGTGAACATGTTGCCACTTGATTATCGCGCTCATGTTAGAGCTGCGGCTACTTTGGATCGGGCGTTTGAGATAGCCCGACAGATTGATGGGGATAGACGCCAGGGAAAGGGGGATCATGTTGTTGAGGGTCAGAAAAGGAAGTTTCAGCAGTTTTCAAAATCTGTTACTTCCAAGGGGCAGTCGTCGACTGGGGGAAAGCCTGATTCTTCGAAGAAGGCTAAGTTTGAGGGTTCTTGGTGCTCTCTGTGTCGCACCTACCATGCTGGTGATTGTTCGAAGGCCACTACTCGTTGTTTTAGGTGTGGTCAGAAAGGGCACTCGGTGAATGAGTGCGAGTTTAAAGAGAACGTATGCTACAAGTGCCACAAGCCAGGGCACCGGATCACAGATTGTCGCTCAAAGTCCGATGCTGGAGCTGGAGGATCTGCCTCAGGGCAGAAGAAAGACAACGCTCCCCGTGCTAAAGGGCGGGCGTTTCAGATGACAAAGGAAGAGGCCAAGGGTGTTGGGGATGTGATTACGGGTACTTTTCTTATTAACTCTACCCCAGCATGTGTACTGTTTGATTCTGGAGCTACATATTCATTTGTGTCTGTCTCTTTCTGTGATAAACTGCAAATGCATGTATCTGTGTTGTCTGAGCCTGTAAGAGTAGAGACTGCTAGTGGTAAAGTAGTTCCTGTTGTAAATAGTGTCCCTCAAGCGGTTATTGATATCGACGGGAGTAGTTTTCCTGTTTCTTTTCTTTTAATGCCGATTGCGGGATTCGATGTTGTGATTGGGATGGATTGGCTTAGTAAGTTGAACGCTGAGATTTTCTGTTCCAAGAAGTTGATTAAAGTTCCTTTACCTAACGGGTCATATGCTGTGGCTCGTGGAGAGAGACGAAAGCTAGATATTCCTATCATTTCTCTGTTGAAAGCAAGAAAGTCGGTTTCGAAAGGCTGCGATTGCTATTTAGCACATGTGATTGATGCTAAACTGGAGAAACGTGTTGTTCGTGATATTCCGGTGGTGACCGATTATCCTGAGGTATTTCCTGATGAGTTGCCTGGGTTACCGCCAGTCAGAGATGTTGAGTATAGAATTGATCTTGTTCCGGGGGCTACCCCTGTGGCTAAAGCTCCATATCGTCTTGCTCCTTCCGAGGTTCGCGAGATGATGACGCAAATTCAGGAGTTGCTTGACAAAGGCTTTATTCGCCCGAGTTCTTCTCCTTGGGGTGCTCCGGTGCTATTTGTGAAAAAGAAAGACGGGACTATGAGAATGTGCATTGATTACCGGGAGCTGAATAAGCGAACGGTAAAGAACAAGTATCCTCTGCCGCGGATAGATGATTTGTTTGATCAACTGCAAGGAGCGACGTGCTTCTCAAAGATTGATCTGCGGTCTGGATACCACCAAGTGTTAGTTGCTAACGAAGACATTCCAAAGACGGCTTTCCGTACTCGTTATGGTCATTACGAGTTTTTGGTGATGCCTTTCGGTTTAACCAATGCTCCTGCGGTTTTCATGGACCTGATGAATCGGGTTTGTCGTCCATTTCTTGATAAATCGGTGATTGTGTTTATTGATGATATTCTCATCTACTCAAAGACTGAAGCTGAACACGAGTTGCATTTGCGAGAGGTTCTCGAAACTCTTAAACGGGAGAAGCTTTACGCTAAATTCTCAAAGTGTGAGTTCTGGCTACGAGAAGTTCATTTTCTTGGTCACGTGATCTGTAGCGATGGCGTGAAAGTTGATCCGGCGAAAGTCGAAGCGGTTATGAATTGGGGAGTTCCTCGAACTCCTTCTGAAGTTAGAAGTTTTCTCGGCCTAGCTGGTTACTATCGGCGGTTTATCCGCGATTTTTCTAAGCTTGCGGGTCCTCTGACTAAATTAACCCGCAAAGATGTTGCATTTGTTTGGGCGGAAGCTCAAGAACAGGCGTTTCAATATTTGAAACGGCTATTGTGCGAGGCTCCAATACTTTCCTTGCCAGAGGGATCTGAAGACTTCATTGTTTACTGTGATGCCTCGTATTCTGGATTGGGGTGTGTGTTGATGCAGCGAGATAAAGTGATTGCCTACGCCTCAAGGCAATTGAAACCTCATGAAGGCAACTATCCGACTCATGATCTTGAGTTGGCAGCGGTGGTGTTCGCGTTGAAATTGTGGAGGCACTATCTCTATGGTACCAAGTGTGTGGTCTGTACGGATCACAAGAGCCTGCAATATGTATTCACGCAGAAAGAGCTCAACATGAGACAACGTAGATGGCTCGAATTGATCAAAGACTACGATTGTGAGATTCGCTACCATCCTGGTAAAGCCAATGTGGTGGCGGATGCATTGAGTCGCAAGAGCTCTACAGTAGATGCTAGATTTATGAAACTTACTGTGGTTCCCGATATCATTGCTCGATTGAAGGAAGCGCAGCAAGTAGCGTTACAAGATGAAAACCTAAAAGCAGAAACGATGAAAAAGCTGAAAGATCAACTTGTTGATGATACTCGCGGACTAAAGACGTTTCAGTCTCGCGTGTGGGTGCCTCTTCATGGTGATAATCGTGAGTTGATACTGCAGGAAGCTCATAAATCTAGGCTGTCGGTTCATCCGGGCAGCACAAAGATGTATCATGACTTAAAGGCATTGTACTGGTGGCCTACTTTGAAGCGAGATATTGCTTCTTTTGTGGAAAAATGTCAGATCTGCGCGCAAGTTAAAGCAGAACATCAGAAGCCTTATGGCAGTTTGCAGCAACTAGAGATCCCTGAGTGGAAGTGGGATCATATTACGATGGATTTTGTGACTAAGTTGCCGAAGACCCTTAGGGGTCATGATGCTATTTGGGTCATTGTCGATAGATTGACCAAGAGCGCTCATTTTCTAGCTATCAAAGAGTCTACTCCGCTAGAAAAGTTAGCAAAGTTGTATGTAGATGAAGTGGTGTCACGACATGGTTTGCCATGTTCGATTGTGTCGGATCGTGATGCGAGATTTACTTCACACTTTTGGCAGAGCTTGCAACATGAACTTGGTACACGTGTTCATTTGAGCACAGCGTATCATCCGCAGACAGATGGCCAGTCAGAGAGAACGATTCAGACGTTGGAGGACATGCTTCGCGCATGTATTCTCGAATTTGGTGGTGCGTGGGATTCTCACTTGCCGTTGGTCGAGTTCGCTTATAATAACTCGTACCACTCCAGTATTGGGATGCCACCTTATGAAATGTTGTATGGGAGGCATTGTCGTACTCCCACATGTTGGTTAGAACCCGGTGAAAAGCAGTTTGCTGGACCTGAGATTGTTCAGATTACGGCAGATAAAGTGAAGATTGCGCGGGAAAAGCTCAAAGCGGCCCGTGACAGACAGAAAGTATATGCTGATCCTAAGCGCATACCAGTTGTATTCCAGGAGGGCGATCGGGTGTTCCTGAAAGTTTCTCCTTGGAAAGGCGTGATTCGTTTTGGTAGAAAGGGTAAGTTGAGTCCACGTTACATTGGTCCATTTCGGATCATTCGCGTGGTTAATGATCAGACAGTTACGCTAGATTTGCCTCCAGAGTTATCTGGAATTCACAACACATTCAACGTGTGTTATCTGCGTAAGTGTAAGGTGGAGGAGAACCAGATTCTGCCTCTACAAGAATTGAATGTTGACGCTTCAAAGCGCCTAGTTGAAGAGCCTGTAGAGATACTTGATTCTAAAACCAAAAAGTTGCGTCGAAAGTTGATTAAACTGGTGTTAGTCAAATGGAAGCATAACCTGGGTTCGAATATGACTTGGGAAACGGAAGATGACATGAAAGCTAGATACCCTCACTTGTTTGTAGACGATCAGATTCCGAGGACGGAATCTTCTTAAGGGGGGTAGATTTGTAACACCCCAAAATGGGGCCTAGTTGTAAACTGTAGTACATGTAGCTTTAACAGTTGTACGTTGACTTTAATTGGTGTTTTGTTGTTAACTGTAGTATAAATGTTGCTAAATGGTGTCTTAAATGTGAATTGGTGTTTTAAACATGAATTGGTGCGAATTGGTGATAATTGGTGTTAAATGGTGTTAACTGGTGTTAAATGTGGATAAAAATGTAGTATTATGAAAAGTGTCATAAGTTGACCATGTTGACAAATAGTTGAACGGTTTTGGATAATGGTTCCAAAAATATCTCCGTTAGTTGAAACGGATAACCCTAAGTTGAGTTTTAAGTTGAATAGGAGAACGAAATACCCGAGACGGGGTATTAGGCACATAAGTCGGCCTATAGACTCTTTCTTCTTTATTGGATAAGCTTAAAACACACATACACACACTACAAACACATACGTACGTACAAGCAAAGCCACACCCAAACCCTTGTTGATTTGAAGAAGAGAATCAAGTTAGATTCGGTTTAGAAGCTGGATTCAAGTGGGAAATCTGTTCATAGAACTTGAGATCATCTTCTCCTTGTAAGTTTTCTTGAAAAACCTAGTTCTTCATGTTCTTGTGTGTGTGGTGTCAAAGTGAAGATTTAGAAGTGTTTTGATGTTGTTCTTGTGTCCAAATCATGTTAGTAAGTTAGTATATATGTTAGAAATGTTGTATAAACACTTGAATATGGATTCAAGTTGGATTTTGAGTCAAAAACCCGTAAAACAGCGTCTGTTTACGAACAGAGCAAGAACACGCTGTAAATATGGTTCCTACGGGCGTAGTATGATGTTACTACGGCCGTAGGGTGTTGTTTATGTTGCTGCGGTCGTAGGAAATGGTTGCTACGGCCGTATGATTGAATTTATGAGGATTACCACCTACGGGTGATGGAAACAAGACTACGGGCGTAGGATATGGTTGCTACGGCCGTAGTTACCCAAAGGATGCCTACTACGGGCGTAGTATATAGTTACTACGGCCGTAGGTCATGGTTCTTTGGCATGAACTCCTACGGGCGTAGTGCATATGTACTGCGGCCGTAGTGCATGTTGGAAAGTTGTTCTGCGGGCGTAGGAACATGTTCCTGCGGCCGTAGGAGGCTGTCAGAAGCCATGTTGACCTTTTGTTGAGACTGTTGTTAGTGCAGTCTGTTGTAGTGTATACTAAGGGGTGTTTATCTATGTTTATTGGTGTTAGGTGACTCAGACGATTCTGTGTGCTCTTGGGATTCCCGATTGCATATCTGCCTCTCGTAGTTTCGAGGTGAGTACCGGTTTCCCATGAGTCTCAGTAGGTAAGTTATCTGTAGTACATGTTGACACATGATTGGTGTATTGATACGTGGAAATGGAGGTATGTTATGATAAAGTTGTACAAGCATGCTTAGTATTATTATTGTTGATATGAAAGATATTGTTGTGATTATATGCGCGCATGAACTGGATCCTTATTGGATCAACTAGTTGTATATGAAGTTTTGTCCGGACACTGAATTGGAGAACACGGAGGTCAGTCAGGTAGACGGGTGTCAATACTTGGCTGGGTTCTCGGGTAGACGGGAGTTAGTACCCGGGCATTAACGGTACTCAAGTAGTATACGCTTGGGTAATGGTCCTGCAGGCCGCCGTTCCTCTAAGGAGTAAGGTTCCTTGATAGATGGGAACCAACATGATAGATAATTGGCGTACTATGTGGAATGCTTTTGGGTTGTTGAGCGGGGTTAGCTCCCCTGCAACATACGACTACTGCTGACACGTTGTCACGTCGCAATCTGATAGGATAGCCTTGTGTGCTGTTCTGATACGTGATAGCCTGCTTATTGTTGCTTATGTGTAATTGGTGCTCACTAGCTAGTTGTAGCTAATGGTGCAAGATTTACCTTTTTCGCAGGTTGATGCTAGAGGCCTGGTGAGGCGGGTACCGATGGTAGCTTTTGTTGTATATACCTTTTGGGGAACACGTTGTTGTTTTTGGATCCGATGGTCGGTAACTAGTTGGTAACGCTTGTAGCTTTGAACTTGGCTAACCTTTTTGTTGTAATTAATTAGCCGAGTCAAACTGGTTGTTTTTGTAAATGGTGTTTAATTCCGCTGCAACACTTTTGATAATCGATGTTTAAAAAGTTTAAATTAACTCTAATTTTAAGCTCGTTTGGGGTGGCGTTACAATAACCAACTAGACATCAAATTTTAACCAATTCAACTCAAACTATAAAGGCTACTTTCAAACTATTCACTACTAGAAAAAAGCTATTTAGCGACATCTTTAGTGACATAATACTCAACGTCACAAAATTGTGACAAACGTAGTGATAGTTTTAGCGATGATCAAGTCTTCCACGTCGTAAATGATGTCGAAATATATAATAATAGTCAACAAGGTCTTAAACTATGTCGTTAAATATGTCGCTAATTTTGTGACTTGTTCAAATGAGTCTTTCAACAAGTCCCTAATTTTACGACTTGCTTAAGAAGTCACTAAGCAAGTCGCTAATTTATGACTTGCTCAAACATGTCCCTATCAAAGTCACTAATTTTGTGACTTGTTCAAACAAGTCACCGATCAAGTTGCCAATTTTATGACTTGCTCAAACAAGTCTCTAACCAAATCGTTAACTTTGTGACTTGCTCAAACAAATCACTAACCAAGTCGCTAAGTTATAAAATAGTTAATTTAATTAGTGTGAGTTTATGATTGTTTTTAAAACAACAATTCACATTTTACAAAAATGAATCGGATAATTTAATTATAAAATAGTTAATTTATTTAGTGTGAATTAATTTGATCAGATAATTGTTAACTTAAATTTTTTAATGCTGCTATAAATACTATTTACGATTTGTTTAAAGTTTGACATAGTCAACTCAACCATTTTAGCATCTGAAGTCAATAGTCAATATATCATATAAAAAAGGCCCTAATTTTTTAATGTAAAAAGGCCCATTTGCTTCATGCCCTAATGTCGTAGATTCTGCATTCCGCTCGAAATGTCGTAGTAATGGTGGGATTCACGCTTCACAACCAAAAGAGATTATCATAGACTCGTAGTCGATTCGCTCATTCCGCTCGAAATGTCGTAGTCGATTCACGCTCCTCCGCATTCTGTCCACCGCCATACTCCATCGTACTCACGATCATCATCATCGTACTCTGCATTCCGTCCACCGCCATAGTCATAGTCTAATCGCCGTACACTTGCTTCTAACTTGGAACAGATCTCGTAAGTTATACTTTTTGTTCATACGTGTTTTTTAATTGAGGTTTGTTATCTAATTTTTTCATTTATGCTAATTTAGCTAATATGATTGTCATATGGTTCGATAGTCTCTGTTGATTCATTGCTATTTTTTCATACGGCAGATATTTGAAGTAATAATTTAGATAATATGATTGACATCTTGTGCTAATTTGATTGTTATTTTTTCATTAAGTGGATATTTGAAGTAATATTTAGCTAATATGATTGAGATTTTGTTCATACAGTTGGTTCTATTTTAAATATATATACACGTATGTATCTGATTGCACACTAAAAGAACCACAATGTTAATTGTAGTTGATATACATTCAACTCACATATATTCATACGATATATACAACATAGTTTCTCCTTGTTTATCTTATAATCAAGTATTTATCATAAATTGTGATGGTGAAATTGCCCAATACTATGTCACATATAGATTCAATTGTATGAATACAAGATCTAATAGTCAGTTTCCCTCCACTTGAGACTGTATTGGAATTAGTTTGGCTTACCAAAGTTAACTATGCTGTTTTTGTTTTCTTACTTGATTGGGTCTTGCTCTAGGATATATCAGATGTAACATATGATGCCTACTAGTGATTATCTGGCTATAATTGGCTGCATTCATATGATATATACATCATAGTTTCTCCTTGTTTATCTTATAATCAAGTATTTATCATAAATTATGATGGTGAAATTGCCCAATACTATGTCACATATAGATTCAATTGTATGAATACAAGATCTAATAGTCAGTTTCCCTCCACTTGAGATTGTATTGGAATTAGTTTGGCTTACCAAAGTTAATATGCTGTTTTTGTTTTCTTACTTGATTGGGTCTTGCTCTAGGATATATCAGATGTAACATATGATGCCTACTAGTGATTATCTGGCTATAATTGGCTGCATTCATATGATATATACATCATAGTTTCTCCTTGTTTATCTTATAATCAAGTATTTATCATAAATTGTGATGGTGAAATTGCCCAATACTATGTCACATATAGATTCAATTGTATGAATACAAGATCTAATAGTCAGTTTCCCTCCACTTGAGATTGTATTGGAATTAGTTTGGGTTACCAAAGTTAACTATGTTGTTTTTGTTTTCTTACTTGATTGGGTCTTGCTCTATGATATAAAGCAAGGAAGACACCTACACACAAACCAGAATTTATGAATGCTACTGCTTGGCAAACACTCTGTAGGAGGTGGCAGTTACCCGAATTTGTTTCAAAATCTGAGAGAGGAAAAGTTGCTCGTCAAGCTAATAAGCGTTTGCATGTTGGTGGATCAATCTCAAATGTTGAGCACAAAAGAAGATTGGTATGTAGATTTTAGCATTTTAGTGATAAATACTAGTGTTTTGCTTATTTATTTATGTGCTTAGTTTTAATAAGTATCTATTGCATAACTTGATTATATAGGAAAAGGAACTAGGACGGGAACCCATGGCTGGAGAAGTGTTTATGAAAACCCATAAAGGGAAGGATGGCACATTTGTTGACAATGTGGCACAAGAAACTTGGGTAAGTTTTATTTTTAACTTAAGTTTTATCTACTTTATGTATAAATTAATTTCGAAGAAGTTATTTAATAACCAAGTAATTTGCATCTGATCCTTTCTTGAATGTTTAAATTTATGCTTTTATTATCTTTTAATCAGAGTATCTACAAAGATCAATGTTGTAAAACTCGCTAGGCGCTACTCGAGCGGCCGACCGGGGAGTAGCGAGTACTCGGCCCAGGCGGGGAGTACTCGGGGAGTACTCGGATTGGGATTTTTTAATGAATTTTTTTGAAAGTTTTATATATAGCATGTTCATAAGTCATAAATAATCAAATATAAAGATGATTGTTCATAGCATCCAATACATATGTTTAAAAACACCTAACATAATTGTTTGAAAATTCAAATACTTCAATCAAAACATTCTTTTGTTAGCATTATCACTAGATTGATGCTCATTCATCATCTTGTCCATATTGTTCTTTGATTTGAGAACCATCAGACTCGTATTCAACTTCCACTTCCTCGTCTACTTCTTCTCCTTCACTCTGCGACTCGAATTCTTCTTCAAAAAGTTCTCTTGATCTAGTACTTCTTCGAGGCCTTAAAAGTTCATGCGCACCCGTGGCTTGAGCAACCGTCTCCCAAGATAGTCCCGCCTCAACTTCATCTTCATCAATATCAACTATCCATTCTTGAGCTTCACTTGCATCCGGCGCTAGAAGTACCTCATAGCCTCTCGCCTTTCTTTTTTTATTTTTTTCCATCAAGTTTGCATTAAATTGAACAAAAACAAGATTGTTCAATTTTGTTGCCTCTAACCTATTTCTCTTTTTTGTATGAACCTAAAAAATTAATATTAAGAAATAATCACTTAAAGTAAATACATATATATTAAATAAAATAATAAATTATGTAATAGTTACTAACTCCTTCAAACGTGCTCCAATTTCTTTCACATCCCGAAGAACTAGTAGTAAGAGAAAGTATCCTCGTAGCAATCCTTTGCAAATGAGGAGTTGAACTACCATAAATCTCCCACCAATTTGCTACAATTTTAAAACAATTATATTATAAAAATTGGTAAACTTGATATTAAATAAATTAATGAATATAAAATGCATTACCCGGGTCAAAACGATCATCATTCACCGCACATCCTTTGATCACAACTTGACGGTCAAATTTCCCTAGTCTGTGCTTGTACGTCGGCAACTCAACGGTCAATATTTGGTTTTGGAGTTCAAATTTTTCCGGATACAAAATACCAACTACATCAATAAACGCATCACTAATATCGGTATCTTGTTGCACTTCCACATTATTATAAAGATAGAAAGGGTTTAAAAGGTATGCTGTCAAATGTAGGCACGTATCAAGCCTATCTTTCATCTTTGCACCAATAATATCTATGATCGGCTCGTATGCTTTTTTGTTATTGCCCAAAGAATCAATGATTTCTTTTTTGGCCTTTTGAAGCTCCCCATATATAAAACCCATAGAAGGCTTCCAATCCGCATCGACCATACGGAGAACTTTGACTAACGGTGAAAACACTTTCAAGCATATAGTTACACCGGCCCAAAATGAGGGACTTATAGCCGTTGCAAAAGCGGCTTTCCCTTTCACCGTTTTGGAGAACTAACATTTTTCCCATTCAACACTAGTAAACATGCTCCTAAGTTGACACTTCTTCTCGGCCAAACTTTGTAAAGTAAGAAAAGCCGAGGCAAATCTAGTAACTCCCGGTCTCACAATATCTCTTTTCTTTGTAAAATGTCTCATCAAAGCCAATGTTTTATGATGGGCATAAATAAACACGGTAAGCTTTTTGGCTTGATCAAGAAATTTCTTATACCTTGGCAACCCACCAATAGCTTCAAAAATAATTAAATAAATTAATATATACATAACCAATAATAAATCAAGAAAAAAACTTGTTAATTTAAATACCTTCAAGCATAAGATTGATGGTATGAGTAGCACAAGATGTCCAAAAGATTGTTGGCCTCTTCAATTTCAACAACTTTGCCGCTCCCATATTATTAGAAGCATTGTCGGTCACAACTTGAACAACATTTTCGACACCAACTTCTTTAATGCATTTATCAACATACTCGAATATGTTCTCGCTTGTGTGAGCTTCATCGGAACATTCTTTGGAAGACAAAAAGACGGTACCTAACTTTGAATTCACACATAAATTCATGATGCTTCTTCTTTTTCTATCGGACCATGCGTCCGTCATAATGGAACATCCCTTCAACTTCCATTCATCTTCGTATCGTTTCAACATGGTTTTTGTTCTTTCAACCTCCTTTTTTAAATAAGTATCTCCTACCTCATATCTTGTTGGAGGTGGCATCCTAGGTCCAAATTGACCTACCGCCTCCAACATCATCTTGAAGCTATCCCTTTCTAACACATGAAATGGAATCGCACATTCATAGGCCCACCTACAAATGTATTCTTTTGTGTGGATTATTTTTTCTTTTCGAACAATATTAGAAAGACCCTCTTGTTTGCTCTTTCCCTTATTTGAAACATTTTCGGGGTTGGTCATTTTTGCAAATCTATCCATCGGACCAAACGTACGACTTGACTTCAAGCTTCCAAAACTCTTCTCTAGTTCATCAACATCAATAGGTTCGTTGTTATTGATGTTTACATCCTCTCTTAAAGCATCATCATCATCTTGTTTAGTCTTCTTTTTTCCTTTAGCTTCAGTTAATGCATCCCTACACTTAATTTGATCATCTCTTGTAGCTTTAGGACATGAAGAAACATTTCCCGTGATTTGAGCAATGTGTTGCTTTAATCTATTAATTCCTCCGGACATAAGTTTCCCGCATAAAATACATTTTACTTTATCCAACTTGTTAGGATCAGCCAAAACTCCATATTCCCACCCAACATCATTTGATCTCCTTTTAAGTTCTTGGGTAGCGGTGGATTTCATAACTCATAACTAATAACTAATAAGTAACAAAAATCAAATTAGAATGGAATACCACAATATAAATCAAAACAATTAAACAAATAATAGCTAATACTATCAAACAATACACTGTCCAGAACTCGAGATGAAAATAATGAAATACACTAATATAAATCAAACAATATAATAATTATATAACATATTAACAGCTAATACTATTAAATTAATACACTAATATAATTATATAAATCAAACAATGATTTAAAGTCAACAGCTAATTAGCTACTACTGTCGATAACACCATAGCAAAGCAAAACTTGTAGAGAACAAATGAATACATAATAACAGCAGAGTACAAATCGAAGAACAAAATAACAGTAAAATAATATTGTCGACTGCTTGTTGAGAACAAATAGAAGAACACCAGAGCAGAAATCGAAGAACAAACTATAAATTATTTACCTTGCAGTCTTGCACTGTTGCCCCCTGTTCCCGTCGAGAAGAAATCTCAGCAGAGTGAACACGAGCAGAAAGAAGGAAGCGGCAATTCTCGATTGAAAGCAGAAATTGAAGACGTATTCGGTGGCCAGAGCAGAAATCGAAGACGTATGCGGTGGCCTACTGGCCTGTTTCTCGATCGAAAGTAAAAAGGAGGCGGTAGTTCTCTGAACGTGTGAAAATGGAAGGAAAAAAGTAAACAGACGGGTTAAAAACCTAATTTTTACATGGGCCGAGTTTGACCGAGGAGGGCGAGTTGGACCGAGTTGGCCGGGTTTGACCAAGTACCGAGTTTTAGGCCGAGTTTGCTAAACTCGCCTCAGTTAGTGCCCGAGTAGCGATTACTCTCCGAGTACTCGGCCGAGTAGGCCGAGTTTTGCAACACTGACAAAGATACATATATCCCAATTTATGAGTTGAGTCCTGTTTATGATCAGATGGTTTTATGCATGACTGTTAATTTTCATAATTTTTATGGGATTTGAGAAGGTGATAACTGTTATGGATTAAACTTGCTGTTATGGTTATAGTTTGCTATATTGTTATGGTTGTTACGGTTGTAGCTGTTATGGTTATATCATGTTGATGGCATAAAAAGGAACTGATACATTATAAGTTTGCTATAATTATGGTTATAGTTGCTTGTAATTGTTTGTTCTTGGTTATGTATTCTGATACTTCTAATTTATATTTAGTAAAACCAAAATTGGAAGAATGGAACATTATGTAAATTATGTTTGGATTAAGTTTTTAACATGTTAAACCTGTTCATTACATTTGGCTTTTCAATATAGGAACAATACAATGAAAAATTTGGTGAAGCGGACTCACTTGATGCCGAGTCGGGGAATGTATCAAATACGTACTCGAGATGGGCTAAACATGTTGGCATAAAAAATAGAAGGGCTTACGGATCGGTGCTTGATGAGTATATGCTTGAAAATGTCAATATGGAAGAGTCATCTGTTCATAATGTACCTAATGAGGAACTAGATGATTTACGAGAGATGATGGAGCAACAAAAACTTGAGAATGGACTTTTGAGAGCCGAGTTGGATAATCTAAGATCAACACAAGAAGTACAATCAAGAAAATTAGATCAAGTCGTTAAATCACAAACTTCGTTGGAGCAAAACTTAAGGACTATCGTTTCCCAAGAAGTACATGCATCCGTTGCTCAAGAAGTAAGTAAAGTCGTGGCTCATGAAATGGGAAAAGCTACCCGTCAACTTTTAGATGCAATTCGGGGTCGTTAATAGTTTTTAGTCGAATATTAAAAACATTTGATGTTATACTCTTTGAATTGGATGATGACTTGGTTATTAGTTTGTGTTATATACAACTCTTTTAGATGTTTGGTTTGATAATAGAAATATTTTAGATTGTTAAATATTTTAATAATTATTGTGTGTGTGTGTGTGTGTCTATATATATATATATATATATATATATATATATATATATATATATATATATATATATGTCAAATTAGTGACTTATATTATGATGTTTGTAGCGACTTTTGATAAAATAGTGTCATTTTTAGAGATATGCATAGTGACATTTGAAAAATAAAGTGACATCTTTAAAGACATGGATAGCGACTTTTAAAGATTAGCGTCTTCGTTAAAGGCTTGGATAGCGACTTTTAGAGATAGCGTCATAATTAGCAACTTTCATAGCGATATGTTACTAAATACTAACTTATACTAGCTTCCCCTACAGCGACGCGTATTGTGACGTTTATAGCGACGGGTTACATATCAGCGACAAAAATAGCGACAATAGTTTATTAGTCGCTAAAAATACTAGCGACACTAGAGAGAACGTCGGTCCAAACGTCTCTACTTTTAGAGACACATGGGTGGAAGTCACTAAATCAGCGACTTGTTATTAGTGACTCCTCACCTTACGTCACTTAGAGTGTCGTTGGCTTCAAATATGTCGCTACAGATGTCGCTAAATGTGTCGCTAAAAGGCCATTTTTTTGTAGTGATTACCAAACATGAATGGAACTAGTGGTGGCGCTCCCACGTACCCGACAACATAACTCCAATAGACAACAAACAACCTCACAGCGACTACTGTCACAAGCATTCGTGTGTGGGCATACCAAGGATAACTCTTTAACTCACTCTATTAGTCTATTCATGTGTTCCAAGGTGATTACTAAACCGACACCACAATCTCAAGGTAGTACATATTACATTAGACAACTACTAGGTATGATACTTATTAGACATATCAAACAACTCAACATACAATACCTACTGCCGCCGATCATAAAGAAATCCCTCCCCTTGATCCAGATGCTATTGATTACGTGTGTTGTAACTAACCTTTCCTCTACTCTCACAAAGTTAGATGTTTCACCTTACTATAGCTGCAAGGATAGAACTGTTTATGAAATAGATGAAAGTGAAATCCAACCTATTCCATCTTAATCCCTAGACTTCAGTGTTGTCAAAAGCGAAAAGCGCACTGAAGCGCAAAGGGTTTCGGAGCTTAAAGTGCGAAGCGCACAGAAAAGCGCGGGCTTCATAAAGGCGAAGCGCACAATATTAAAAAAAACAAAAAAATATATATATAGTGATATAATCTAAATAAAATAGTACCTATATAGCATAAACGTCAAAACATAATTCTAAACTTCATAGTTAATAATATTACGTGACTTCAGGAAACAAGATTAGAAATTAACAGCCTAATTAAGTACCTTAAACTACTAATTAACAATAATACTACTTGATTTGGGGAAAGAACATAAATTAACAGCCTAATTAAGTAATATTAACAATAACGTTCACTGAAGAAGAAAAAAAACAGAATTCGAAGAAGAAGAAAAAAGAATTGAAAGATGAAGTCGAGAATCGGGAGAAGATACCCCCAGCGTTCTTGTCGATAGATGAAAAGCTTGTTGATTTTTTGCATCGCCTAGCTCCAGCCGTCCAAAGAGTTCGAATGTCGACTAGGGTTTTTGAGTCGGTCGAAGGATATATGTGTATACGATGGTCAACGCTTTAAAAAAGGGTCAAACCTGCTTCAGGTTTATGAAGCGCGCTTTTTTGCGCTACTGAGCTTCTGCGCCTTTGTCCGCCCCTACATGCGCTTCATGCACACACAGGGCTTCGTTAGACAAAAAGCGCTTTAAGGTGGGCTTCTGCGCTTTAAGCGCAGGTGAGCCGCGCTTTTGACAACACTGCTAGAGTTCTAGACTTTGAATTATATGTACCCAAAAGGCCTTTCAACTTATTGTCTGCTAGGCGTTAGTCATGTCACTAAAGTTCATTCTTGCAACAACATTTACACCAAAGTGTTGAGCATGAACATAGAATAGATAATTAGAGAAGTGCACGAGTCAAATGGACATTATTACTTAAGTAGATCAAGTGCTTCGGTTGCTACAAACTTCATGGCATCCCAAGGCACATCGCATTAATCTTCAAGCCTTTGAACCCTTAGCAAAATGGTATCGCTCAAGAGAAAAATCATCTGATCAAAACTACACATAGTTTATTGTTAAATGCAAATCATCCACTTAAATTTCGCATGTGTGCACATATACATATCACTTTATTCGTGCAAAAAGTAGAATTAAAGTGAAAAGGATTGAAACTAAAGACGATTCAGCTAATGTGCTTTCTAACATGATGCTTGGAGGAAAAACTCATACAATAGCAGATTCGACTACAGAGGCAGAGTATATTGCGGCAAGTGATGCAGCAAAGGAGGTTGAAGAATTTTATCTCGGATCTTAAAGTTGTTGCCAATATCTCTAAACCGATCGATATATTTTGTGACAACTCAGGGGCTGTGGCGCAAGCTAAAGAGCCAAGAGATCATCATCGGACTAGGCATGTACTCAGAAAATATCACCTCATCCGAGAGATTATTGGAAGAGATGATATTCGACTGCAAAAGATACCGACGGACGACAACGTTGTTGACCCGTTGACGAAGCCGCTAGCTAGGGCTAAGCATGAGAGGCATGCGAGTTCTATAGGAATGCATACTTAGAACATAGCAGCTTGTTCAAGTTTTTTATTATTACTATAGATGTAACTTAAAACTCTTTTATTATGTATTTACATTTCATGGGATTGAAATAGGAGGTATTTACATAATTGTTTCTTGTTATCTATTATTAGTATGTTTTAACCTATCCATGACAAGTCAAGTAATGAATTGTCTAGATTCCCGTAGCAACTTAATGTAGTGGGAGCTACATCAGGGAGGTAACGCTATTATGGATATTTGATGATTTATTCGGGGATGAATAAAAGCACAAGGTTGATGATTTATTCGGGGATGATTTATCAGGGGATAAATATTGGGAGTGATCCGCATCGAGTTTACTTCATGAAGCGTCATCATAAGTAAACTTGATAGGTTGTCCTTAAACCTGAGATATTTGGTTTGGGGCATGGTAACTTCTGTACTTTAGCGTATTCTAACGTCACGCCGTAACAGGGTGATCATACGGGGCATATCTAGGTACAGCGGAAGCTGTGTGCTCAAATTGCAAATAGTCAAGATGGGATTTGCACCTCCTATTTTTAGGAGAGATATTTCTAGGCCCCTCGATGGTTAAGACTACTGAAAATGTGTGGCCGCGCTCGGTTAGAATGATAGGTTTCATTCGGTAAACCGTAACTGCAGAGTGTCGAGATCAGAGTCGAGAAAATCTGAGTATTTAGAATAAGATCCCTGCTCCATGTCTAATACTCACATTACGGAATGTCGCGATGCAAAAGGAAAAGCCTAGATAATCCAAGGGGTGGATTATATCTCTAGATGTAAGAGATCTCATAGTCTGGTTAACCTAAGTGTCTGGCTAGGGACCTCCTTAGGCTAACGATGTACAAGGAGTGTTACTTATCTTGCACAAGTGGAGTCTGTTAGATTGTCTGCAGAGATAGATAACATGTATCATCGTGTCCAATACTATGTGACATTAAAGGATCATACTGCTACACACCCATTTAGAACCTTTTAGATTTTAGCGAGTTGTGTGTAAGAATAATTAATTAGTTAATTAATTATTGAGAAGGAAAATTATAATAGTTATTTATTATTTTAAAAGGGAAATTAATATTTAAGTTTAAATATTAATTGGACCAATTAATTAATAGTTATTAATTAATTAGAAAGGTCAAAGGGTATATTATGCAATTAAGTGATTGTTTAATTAAAGCTGGGCTTTAATTAAACTGTCTTGGGCCTTAATAAGGTTTATTATATAAATAACCTTTTAAGGCTTAAGGAATCATAAGGATTAACACAAGTTGCAAAAAGATAACCCTAGCCCCTCTCCCTCTTCCCTTCTGCGTCGAACTCAACAAAGACCCCGGGGGTCTCGGTTTTTGGCGATCGACGACACACACACACACACAAGCCTCGCGTGTTCGAGTTTGGTGATATCCTCAGGCGGTCTAGCAGCCAGTTCGAGGTGGTATAGTAGCGGTGTTCTACCTTTAGCTATCTGGATTGAGGTTTCAAGATTACTGCTGAAAGGTATAACTTTTATTCCCTACTAGTTTTTAGTTTCTATACGAGTTAGATGAGATCACTGGAGGGGGTTTTGTTGACCAAATACACTACACGGCGTTGTACCTTGCACCCTACACGGCCACATAGCTTATGTTGACCAAATACACTACACGGTCCGTGTACCTCATGTGTTACACGATCATGTATACCTACATGGCCATATAACCTCCTTAAAGCCTACACAGCCATGACTTGATATGCAGACGCTGCTTCCGGGAGCACTGTTCTTGCACTTTTTACTCACTTTTTTTACACTTTAAGTTAATGGTGTTCCTACACCCCCAAACAGCTATAAACAACAACCAACTCATAATTAACATGCTTTGATCCTTAAATCATTCATTTGACCCATTTGAAGCTTGAAAACAATAAAACCAATCATACGTTAATATTAAGCAAGCTAAAGTTAACAATTTTTGAAGCTGAAATCTCTGGTTCTTGGTCAAATTTGCAGCAACAAAATCGGTCAACTTGAGTACTCACGTAAGCTAGCATGTATGTGTGTTTGTTTGCTGTTTTGTAGATGTTCCAAGAAGAGATTAAAGACATTTGCTTATATAACCATAACTATCTCATAATTGCAAAAAAGGTCACTCCACTTTATGACTTACAAGATTGACATGTTAAGCCCCTTATAATTTATAATAACATGTCTAATCACATAGTACCTCTTATAACACATATAACATTTATTCTTAATCATATATAATCAAGACTAATCAAAATTTAGGTGTTACATCTTTCTAGTAACGGAGCTACATAACCCATCAAGGTATTGAAGCTTTACCCTTATTGTAACACTGTACTTTTTAAACATATAATTTACTGCATGCGGAAGCTAATTACATATAAATATCTTAATTACATAATAGATACAAAAAGATTTAACTTGTTTGATGTACAAAGACCTTTACAGTGTTAATACAAAAACAGGCTCTAACAAAAACTTGACATCAGAGTATTGGTCAGTCCATATTCCCAGCCCAAAAGCATCAAACTCACCAAAGAGTATCTGCAAAACAATCTAGTGGGGAATTAGCACAAAGCTAAGTGAGGGAACAAATATCTAAACATACACAAGGCAAATATGCCAAAACCCAAATAGCTCATGAATCCCAGGAGAACCGGCGGTGTTGCAAGCACCTACAACCAACGTCGGCCAAAACCAAGGTTTACCGATAGCCTTGCTAAAATGGACCACAGTATCAGCCCCCTTGCGTACCACAATGGTACATCAAGATCATATACTGTAAATCCCCCAAGCAACAGGCCCAGCATCAAACTGATCTCCAAATTAACATATATATACAATCCAAACAAGATCATTCCAAATAGGATATCATATCCTGTATATCCGAAGATATAAATCCACTCACCACAGTCAGCACTGTAGCACACTCAGTGGTCTAGTTCACTGAGTCTTCTCAATTCCTGAGATTAGATAACCACAAGTCAGTATTTAATTCATAATACTGATTTATAATACATAATACATGCATTCATACAATACATGCTAAATATTCATGTATAACTATCATGTATACCAAATCATAGTTTGATCTTTAGGAATGACTCCTAAATCCCCAAATCCCGATAAAATCCATTCTGATCAAAGTCGGATTCCGAGTGATTGACAAATCCCGATAATAGCCCAAATCCGAGAATAGGCATAATCCGAGAAAATACAAAATCCGAGAATATACAATTCCGATAGAATGGAAATCCCGAGCAAAGGCACATACCGATAAAGTCAATACCGATAAAAGTGTTAGGGCATAGTTCATATACCGAGTAATTGTCCAATACCGAGAAGACGTCAAATACCGATAATATCAAATCCGAAATAATGTTAAGGTCATCAGTTCATTTATATCGGTATTTAATAAAATCCTATCAATTTGCCCGGTTTCATCATCATCCCGAGAATATTCTATCGGATTTTCTCAATACCGATACATTCATACCCCAAATCCGACAGATTCGTGAGTTCATCCCCATCCTTGATTTCTAACTTAACTCACTACTGATTTTAAGCATGCAAGTCATATATGTTTCCAGAAATCATTCTAAACATATAATGAACATAATCTATCATCAAAATCTAACATGCATTCATCCTAAGATCATCAAATCAATCGGTATTCATATAAATATTCAAAACCGAATATAAATAATAGTTAACAATTAATCAACTACAAATCAGTGTTCTAACCTCTAGATGATTCAAATAATCACTAAAATGCAAGCAAGATGGAAGTTGAATTTCTTTTCTTTTCTTCTTCTTCTTCTCGGCCGAAGGCACCAAAAACACACACACACACACACTTTGATTTGGTTTACAAGAAATGAGGTATGGTTGTTTGTTGACCAACTAAAACACCCCCCCCCCCCCCCATACCACCTTTCTTTAAAATATCTTTCCCAATTAAAAAAATAATAAAAACAAATAATACAATCAAATATTAAATACCCAACATGGCAAATAATACCCATAAATAAATATAACTCCCAAGATTAATTAATTAATTACCTTAATTAATCTAGGCCGGCAAAGAGGGTGTTACACTTATTTGTATTTGATCCACCTATATAAGTAACATTAATAAACACGTAAGCTTTCGCTTAGAGAGCATTAAAGCTGTACCACCGTAGAGCGGTGCATCCGTAATACTAAAAACTGTATACAGAGAACCAATAGCATACGCATATCAATATAAATAATTTCATCCGTCAATATTCATATCCATTAAATTTCATCTGTCGATATTCATATCGATTACATTAAACGGGTAAATAGATATTCCTATTAGATTTAAAAATATATATATCCCCAAAGAAAATATCATAGCTAAATATATACTTTAAGACCTTTGTTGGTATAAATACATAGCTTTTTCCAAAAAGTAATTATGAATAAAAAATAACTTAATATAACTACACTCAAAGGCTCAAAAGAAAAAGTATGGTTTGTGCCACTTTGGCATATGCAATCAATACAAGTATACAATAATATCATTAAGTGTAAATTAAACCTAATACACACACACACACACACACACACACACACATATATATATATATATATATATATATATATATATATATATATATATATATATATATATAATATATATATATCTTTAATACATATTTAGATATAAATTTAACCTACATTGTAATTTACTACCAGCGTACCCGCGTAATGCTGCGGCGGCAATAATTTTTGTTTTGTAATATGTCGTTTTCAAGAATGTAATGATATATTATTCGAGCGAGTCAATGTCACGAAAAAGTTTCGAGCAACATGTCTGTTTTTTTTTAAAATTTCTTATATTTGTATCACTTATTTTATTAATTTTAGAAATAAATTCTAAAAAACAATAAAATAAGAAAAAAATTTATATTTAAGAAATAATGATAGAAAAGTTAATAAGACTTTGGAAGTTATATTGACGTGGGTGAATAATTGTGTTTGTGTGAGAGAGTGTGTTAGTGGAGAATATATTTTAAATCAATAAATGGTTGAAGTAGATTAGGGGAGTGATATAGTTAAATATTAAATAGATGAAATTAATTTAGATAAAAAGAATGGTTGAAATTAAATAATCTTAATTTGAAGGTGGTGCATTGTATATAATTGTTTAGACTACTTAAATTTAAGTAGTCTTAATAATTTAAGGAGAGAGAAACATAAATGTATTATATAGTAGTAAAGATAAAAATAAAAGATATATAAAATTACACTTTATAACAGCTTCAATTTTCTTGTTATGGGTTGGGCCTTGTACATCCCAGCGGGTTACGGGTAAGAGGGCTTCCATCAACCGATCAACGTTCTCTCCCTATCCAAAGTCCAAACAACATTTCACGCAGGAACACATACAAACTCTTCAGTCGCATCGCATGGCGGCCTCTATCTCCTCCATCTTCACTATCCACCCTCACTTTACCCTTCGTATCAAACTCCATAGGCATTCCTTCAATCACAGGCTTATTCTCTCCGCAAATTCCCAACAAAATTTCATTTTTTCACCCCATCTCCCACAAAAACGCCATTTCAGAAGCCCTATCTCCCTCAATTTCTCCACAAGTTTCTCTAAAAACCCCATCTTCAATGATGATAACAAGAACGCTATCCCAAGCTTTCGCCATTTCCTCCCGCAACCTCAAGCTACTGCTCTCACCGCTTCCGATGCTACTCAAGCTGAGTAAGTGTATGCTTTAACTGAATTTCCAAGTTTGATTATGATGAACTAGGTTATATAGAGAGACAAATGATTTTGATACTTTTGAAATTTAGAACTTGATTTAAATGTTGGTAGAAGTATAACCTGGTTTAGGGGTGTTTGGGATTGCTTATTGTTATGCTTTAAACAAGAAGAAGCATACTATCTGCTAAAATAGAACACAATGTAGGAGGCAATGATTAGATAATCACTTGTTTGAATATATCATATATGTAAGTTGTACTCATCTAAGGATTTAAGAGTTGAGTTGACTTAAATGTTAAAACTGCTGATTTTCCCCCTCAAACAACAGATTGCTTCTATCCAAACAGCCTAAACCAGAATGCAGTAAGCACATAAAGACTTTTAATAAACAAAACCAAACTCCCTCTTCTTTTTATAAAGATGGACTCAATGTATCACCCTATCCGTGCGCTAATGTTGCAATTTTACAGAAGAAAGTTTAAACAATCCATGTCAATTTCTGAACTAAAAGATTTGAGGTTTGAAATTTACAATAAATTAGTTTAGTTGAGAAATGAACTTTTTTAAATTTACTCCAATATATGTGCCAACACAGTAAGTAGATATAATAGATGTTTGTGTTTATTTGGCTGTGGAAGGAGTTTTTGTGTTTATCTACAGGTTTGTTAGGGATCTTTGTTTCTAAAATTTGTCACGGAAATGGTGGACTTAATAATAAAAATATATGTGCATAGATCCTTATATACTTATTATAGTAGATTAGTAGGCCTCTTCACTAATAGGTCGCACTTTTTAGACGCTCTTTTAACTTCTAATGGATCACCCTATTTAAAAACAATGTAAAAAACTAAATGAACCAACCTAGAAGTAATATTTGATAACACACACACTTGCACCCAATGACGCAAAAATAAATATTTGTAAATAAGTTTAAAATATAAGGGAGGAAAAAGAAATAAGATGTAATAATATCATATAATACAAGCCTCTTATGAAAGTATGTATCACCTAATATTGTAGTATAACTCATTTTCAAAATTTTACAATTTTAAATGACACTCGTTTAGCAGGAGGTCTTTAGGGAATTAGTCTCTCTACTCTCTGGTACCGGTACAATTGTCTTTCCCATACCCTGCTTAGGTGAGATTGAGTATTGATGTTGTCATATGACATTATGACTTATATCGACAGATAGCTATTGCGCTTGTAAATTCTCTTGTTCATTACCCAATTATATACTTGTAGTATTAAGTGGTGTTTGGATGTTCGTTTTAAACTGGGCGTATTGGTCTAGAATAAGATAATAGAAAATTAAACTCTTAATACTTTGCAGATAGTCTAGCAATTTTTGCATTTATTTAATTTGTTTTCTTAAAACTGTTTCTTACGTCTTCACTAAATCATTAATCATATTATTTTGACTCTTAACAACAAGAAAATCACAACTTGTGTTCTATATTTCTGGACTTTCTAGTGATATTCCATCCTCTGAAGTTCTTCCAAAAGGTCGTATATATCAAGAAACCTATGGATGCCAGATGAATGTGAATGATATGGAGATCATATTATCTGTTATGAAAAAAGCTGGATATGATGAAATTGTAAATGACCCTGAAAGTGCCGAGATTATCTTCATAAATACTTGTGCTATTAGGGACAACGCTGAACAAAGAGTATGGCAGAGACTTAATTATTTTTGGTTCTTGAAACGACATTGGAAAAGCAATGTTGCCACTGGACGATCATTCTCTTTTCGTCCTCCAAAAGTAGTTGTGCTTGGTTGTATGGCTGAGAGGTTAAAAGATAAAATATTAGATTCAGACAAAATGGTCGATGTTGTTTGTGGGCCAGATGCTTATCGGGATTTGCCACGTCTTCTACAAGAAGTAGACAATGGTCAAAAAGGGATCAATACTCTTCTCTCTCTTGAAGAAACTTATGCTGACATAAGCCCCGTGCGGATATCCAAAAATTCTATCTCTGCTTTTGTGTCGGTGATGCGGGGTTGTAATAATATGTGTTCCTTTTGCATTGTTCCATTCACTAGAGGCCGAGAGAGGTCTCGTCCTGTTGAATCTATAGTTAAAGAGGTTGCAGAACTCCAAAAGGAAGGAGTCAAAGAGGTCACGCTTCTTGGTCAAAATGTCAACAGTTACAATGATGCATGTGATGAAGAGATTGAACCAAGTGTTAATTGGAAATTAAGTGATGGGTTTTCGAGTAAATGCAAAGTGAAAAAAGTCGGGTTGCGTTTTGCTGATCTTTTAGATAGACTTTCACTTGAGTTCCCGGAAGTGCGGTTTAGGTACACATCCCCACACCCTAAAGATTTCCCAGATGAATTGTTGTATATAATGCGAGATAGACACAATATTTGCAAAAATATTCATTTGCCTGCACAATCTGGGAATAGCAACATGCTTGAAAGAATGAGACGAGGGTATACAAGAGAAGCATATTTGGAACTTGTGAACAAGATTCGGAGTATAATTCCAGATGTCGGGTTAACCAGTGATTTCATATGTGGTAAGAATCCTTTTTTGCAGAATATTGTGTGATTGGGAGTGTTTGGACATCTGTTATGAAACTAATTATCTGATTATTGCGGCTTCATATTTTAATAACCAGGTTGTAGTGTCCGGATAAAGTGATTCTAATTCTAGTTATTCTATTTATACCAAATGATTGCTTTTGGATAATCAAGATTGAGTTGTATTCAATATAGTCCATAAAAAAAACCTAGTCGTAAAATTTTAAGATCCAATCACATGTGATTCAGTATACAATCATATGTGATTGTAACATCATCACATGTGAATTACGAAAATGCCATTCCGTCCAAATTTTTAAAATTCAATTTGGACCATTGATGGGGCTGATCCAAAGGCTAAAATTAGTCTCTCAGGACTATACATTATGGACTATATTGAACATTTCTCAATCAAGATTATCCCAAATGCAACAAAACTGGTTTTTTAAGGACAATTTATACTACTTAAATATGACCCCTCATTATTATTATTTTTTTATAACTTTTCACCCACCTTTTTTCATTGTTAATGATGGCATTAGGAAAAAAAATAACAATGGTTGGGCTTTACAACAGCAAGTGTTTTTGAAAATTTATAATTCTTTTATGGTGGTTGTTTACAGGATTAATACCATAAAAAACCAACTTACTTTCTCAATTTTTCACGAAAGAGTCCCTCAACCGAAACTTGACATATTAAAGTTTCTGAACTTCTTAAAGCTTATACAAAGCTGTGAAATTAATGGTAAATGCAGGCTACTTGATATTATATTAAATTTCAGTAATTCTATTGTACAGGCTTCTGTGATGAGACAGAGGAGGAACACAAAGACACCTTGAGTCTTGTAAGATCTGTTGGTTATGATATGGCATACATGTTTGCCTATAGCATGAGAGAGAAGACACATGCTCATAGAAACTATACTGATAACGTTCCCGAGGAAGTAAAACAAAGAAGACTAACAGAACTCATCGAAGCATTTCGTGAGAGCACTGGCCAGTGTTTCGACTCTCAAATTGGGTCGGTTCAGCTTGTGTTAGTTGAAGGACCTAATAAAAGAGCTCCTGAAACCGAGCTTATTGGCAAGAGTGATAGGGGCCATAGGGTAATTTTCACTAATTCACCAGTTCCCGATTGGGTCGACAGTGATGGTGACCGAAACCCGAGAGTTGGTGATTATGTACAAGTTAGCATATTGAAATCTTCACGGGCATCGCTATTTGGAGCTGCACTTGGTATCACTACAATGAGCTCGTTTTACAATGTCGAACAACAAGAAGCTGTTGCATCCTTGTAAGTTACATCCTTTTGTTTAATTGATGATCTTAGGATGGCCTTTTTCTGTAGTTTCACCATTTTTATTTATACAAAAGCTACTCTTCAGTAATATATCACTTGCATGCTAGATGCCTGCAGAGTGCTGTAAATTCTTATAATCAATATGCTTTCTAATTGTTTCGGTTGTTTATTTTCGTTCATTTTCTTTTCTTTTCTTTCCTTGTTGTATCTCGGGAGCACAGCGTAAAAGGTCTAAGCCCTATGTTTTTTGTTGGATAGTTAGAAAAAAGAAATTTGTATTATTTGTACTTCCACCAACCACATGAAGACACGCGGTAACTAAGTTGAAGACATTGTATACAATTGATGATCTAATTCATTATAAGTATCAACCACCAATTACAACAAAAATGTCATAGTTGAAACTCTTACTTCTAGTATTGCTTCAGCTTTAATTGACCTCTGCGTGTAGGGGTGTGTTTGGGTCTGGAACTGGACCGGAACCGAAAGAACCGATAACCAAAAATGATAAAGAATAGATCCGAAAACCGAACAGATATAAGGGATATGGTTCTGGTTTCAGTTATTCCGGTCATGGAACCGGATAAGACCAAAAGTTTACTTTGGTACTGGTTTCAATAGTGGGAAAAAAAAACCGATAACGGGTAAATATTTTTGCTATTAAAGGCAACTACGGTACATTTACATTAGTAGTTTTTTACCTATAAAGGTTAACTAATAACCAAACAACTAAAAGGTTAAAAGTTAACACTAAGGTCCCGTTTGTTTCACCGTAATGCAAATGAATGGAAATGATTTTAATTCCATCCCTATTAGTTACGTAATGACATTACTCTACCTAAAGTAATATGAACACTTCGAAAAGCTTAATTCCTTTCAAAATAATGTTACCAAACGCAATATACAACGGAATTTGATTTCAATTCCATTACATTCCTTCACATTACGGTGAAACAAACTGGACCTAAAGATACTTGAAATCGAACATGCATTTTTCTTCAACATTAAGATATGGCAATAAGTTATAGTTTGTTGACTTCCTTCTTATAAACAATAACCATTAATTATATCGTCAATGATAATAGTTTAATAACCAACTATATCACAAAAAAATAGTTCATAACCAATCATATGACATACAAAAGCACATACCAACCGGTTCTCATTCTATGACCGAACTACCCGATAACCATTGGAACTGGAACCGAAGGAACAAAAAAACCGAAAATAAGGTTTTCGGAAAATCGATAACCGAACTAATTACTCTAACCCGGTTCCAACCAGTACATGTACCAACTCATTTTTTTGATAAAAAAAACCCATCCCTACTTGTATGTGAGGAAAGAAAGCATGATCATTTTGTGTTCACTAGTATTGAAAGCAGTTTTAATACACTTTTTGAAGGGCAAATGGCCGAAAAAAGTAAAATACATATCAAAATTTGTCAATAAAAGTTGCATGTAATTGGTTATGCCGAGAAAAAATTATAAATTATAATTTATTATAAAAAGGGATTGTAAATTTTAATTTTGTATAAAAAAAGATTATAAATTTCAATTTGTTATTAAAAAGAGTATCATAACATGCTAAAAATCAAAATTATTTGGTCAATTCCCTTTTTGTTAGAAATCAAAATTTATGATCCTTTTTTGACCAAAAAATTGGACGTTCCCCTTATTAACAAATTTCGATATTTAGGTTACTTTTCGCGACAATTTACCCCATTTTTAAACTTGAGCAAATATTCTTTTAAAACAAAAACCAGCAAGTCACTAGAAAAATATAAAATAAGAACATTAAATTGTATTCATGAAATGAAGTCTTTTTCAACACCAATGCGTGATCTCGTTTCTAGATTCTCTTCCAAGGAAGTATTGTTGTGATGCTTTCTTTCTCCTAGGAAAATTCTAATTATTTCTATTATTTTCATCTACTTCATAATCCACAAATTTTCTTTCCTCGTCTCATCGATTGATTTTGACACTTATATTAATCTTATAAGTAGGAAGATTATAAGAGGATATAGAACTTCTCTTTCAAGAACCAACAGCTGGTATTGGGAAAGACAATAATATCTTGATGGCATGTATTTCTTCTTGATCTTACCCTGTTCATAGGTGATCAAGTGGAAGATGCATTTGTTCAAGAAAAACTTTGTTGCCCAGCCCTTGTCAAGAGCAAGAGTCCTACTTTCAGGACAAAAACATGAAATGAAACAAAAAGGTGCATCAAAGGAAGATTAAGCAGATCAGCTGCCTAATAGACAGACACACTACTAAAAAAAGAACCTTTAGACCCGTTTTTTTAAAGCCTTTAAGCCTGGTTGCCGAGGGGGGCTGAAAAGAGTGAATATTTAAGCCCGGTTAAAAAAAGCCAGGTCGTCCAAGAGGCTTTTAAGCCTGGTTCTTAGTTATAAAAACTAGTTCATATCCTTTTTTTGAAAAAATATCAATACAAAAAATGAAGATTTCACTCTGTATCTACTTCGAGTAAGATGTAGGCACAAAAATGAAGAGAGAGATACAGAGCCAGAAACACAAACAGATGTACATGTACACAAAAAGAAGATGATGGTTTCATTCTATATCTATTTTCAGGATGCATACACAAACAGAATGAACATATACATCCAGAAACACGGAAAAAAAACAAAAAATCAGTAGAAATACCGAGAACGAACACTTGGGTCTGACAGAGGCGATATGAGGTCAGAGGGCAAGTTCTGGCACAGAGAGATGACGGAGTTTGTGTAGTCGACAATGGTGACCTTACCTAGCAAACATTTACTGTGGTGATATAATTTTTCTTGAGTTGCCGCCCTTATATAATAAAGGCATGAGCACTGATTCACAGCAGTTAAGAGGGAATGAGAATCAAGCAGACTTAAAAGACTACAGAAATACATTGCAGCAAAGCATCCTGTTAGTAACTGTCAATATAGCATTCCAGTGTGTCAACAAAGACAACTTTTGACCCCAGATAGTTGCAAATAGATAGGCATTTGTACCAAATATGGTGCAAGTTAAAGCATATTAGCATTTAAAATATACACTAGTTCCAATTTACCCACCCACAAAGCCTCTATGTCGAAAACTAGGATACATAGATAGATAGATGGCAACAGTTAAAAGGTCTTTACTTTACCCTGTCCCGCTTACTTCTTTTCTTCTCCCTTTTCCTCTTTTTATCTCTAGATTTGTCTTTCGATCTGTGTTTTTTGGAATGATGCTTGCTTGAACCACCTCTTTTGGCCCTTTCCCCACAAGAATCTTCATCTGAAGATGAGTTTGACTTGGGAAGAAAAGGATTTTCAGGCCCATGATCAGCCCAACTTTCTTTATACTCCAATCCTTTGGAATCAGGGAGATATGGGCCTGTCTCATCCATCCTCGACCCAATGGTACCTCTACCACGTTTGGCCCTGCCAGCCAAGTACCATGTTAATAGTATGTCGATAATACACACACACAACAACACAAAGGGAGAGATAGATTAGAAAACCTTGAGTGCAAGAATTCCTCAATCTCGTTGTCCCTCAGTTCATCTTCAATTGCAGTACTGCTTGACGAGCACAAAGAACTATGCTTACTTTCATAATCTTCAAATCTTGTACTCGTGTTCTTTTGGGAGTCACGAACACCATTATTTCTAACTCGTTTCTCATTTTTCTTTATCTGATTATCCATTTCTTTCTCCTTTTCTCGTGCGCGCCACATCTCCTTTACTTCCACAGCTCGGTTAGCTGGAAGATATTATTTTAAGTCATGCAGATATAAGATGGATCATTTAAACATTGAATATTTCATTCATATTAGAATATGTTTAAATCAGGGTTAAGTATAGATTTGATTTGCTAACAACTCTCCTGCATTATAGACACTCTGTTGGAAAGTGGCAACACTACGATTTTCTGTCTACATGTTTGTTTCACAAGAAAATCAAGCATGTTTGGCGACATTGTTTCTTTGTTTCTAAAGAAACTAAAACTTAAAATTACATTAAAAAGGAAGGATTTCTGTTTTACTAGGTTTTGATAATCAAACATCATTAATGCCAAATAATCAATGTGTGTCCTGTTCTAAACCAATTTTGCAAGCTGTAAAAATAATTTTTGAGAAACCTTAATTTGGTTTTCATTTTGTAAAGAGATATAAGTTTGTTATACTTCACTTTTTTGAAATGTTGAACACTACGAAAACAAATAAAAAACACAGAGTATTACCCAAGAGACCAATATAATCATGTTATCATACATATTTTTGTCTGGTTGACAGCTAAATTAAGCTGCCTTGATAGTTCAAAATTCAATAGGTGGCAGCTGGCAAGTATGTCATAGATCCATATCCAGCAAATTAAGTCTAGCTTAAAGGAGATACAGATAAGATATACAGCATAAGGAAACCCATAAAGGTGACCAACCACACATGTGTGTGTGTGTAATTTCAGTTAATTCCAAACTAGCACCGCAAAGCAAATACATTTACCGTCATGCAGAGAAAAATAAACAAAATAAGGAAACCAATATAGCAAGGTCCATATTTAGCAGCAAAACAAACTTACACTGTTGCACACCAAGAACAGTTGCAGTGAGGAAGCGTGAATTTGGCCTACCCCTTACATTGGGAGGATGAAGATACGCATCTATCCCATCTCTTGCAGCTTGTCGACGCAATTCTGCTGCCTCTTTCATCAGAATTGCAGCAATTCTATTTTCCGTCTCCAGATCCATCTCTAATCCTGAAGTATACATATATTAAGAAACATGCACACACACTTAACGTGCCATTTAGCAACCAGATAGGCACAGGAAATCAAATATATATCTAGTCAAACTTTGGTTCACTAATTTTCAAGCCATCACCTTTCATTCCCTTGTAATAATTCCATGTAAAGTTTGAGCCAGTCACACGAGAATAATCATTCTTCATTCATTGCAACTTGCAAAAATGTATAGAAGGTTCTTGCTTGATATGTAAAGAATCTAATATCTTATAAGCGTAACAGGATAAGCCGATAAGGTTCCCCTCTTATAACCTATCTGACTCACTAAATCGATAAAGATACAAAGATACAGTTGATCTATTTGTGCTTCTTGTCATTGCTATTAGTGTTCAAAGATACAATTGATACCGAGTTATTGACGAATAAGCCCTTTAAAGAATCCTCCCTCCTCCCCCACAAGCAACTAACGGATACTCTGCTATAAGTTTAACTATTATACTAGTATTTTAGCTACTCTGTTAGATGCATCTACCTCAGATTAGTTATAAGAAGTCATGCAGGGAATATTGACCCATGTGATGAGGTCCTAGCAGTGGTATTCGAATGTATGCTAATCTACTGTAATCACAAGTCTATTTACAAATATTCATCCTCTATATTACCTTTCAGGAATTATTATGAATGAAATGAATTACCTCTCCTCTTGAATTCTATCTGTTCTTGTCCTGTCGATAACCAGCTACGAAAGCTATTCTTGATTCTAGCCTGTCAGATTGATTGATTATCAGCCAACTGATACTTGAATTCTCTGACATCAAATCTAGTTGTTCCACATCATAACATTCTCAATTAAAAGTGACACTAAAAGTATTATGTTTGCGTCAAATTCGCAACTAAATTCATGTCTATTTTGCGTTCCAGAAAAACTGAGTACTGTATTGTATACCGAGATTCATTTATTAACTAAAATCTACGATTCTTATCAATAAAAAATCCCGTTTTTGTAAACCCTAACTACTAAAATTTATTACAGTTTAAGAATATAAGAATATGATCAAATTATAGAGATATAGGTTACCTCAAAGGCGGAATAAGAGAGTTGATATCAGCGTTGACGGTGGCCGGAAGTGACGGAGACGTTGGTGGTATGCCGACCGCAAAAGGGCGGAGATGTAGCTTTTGAGAATGGGTAACCTGTAATTTAATGGGCAGGTCTTCCGGTTTCTTAAAACTTGTATTTCTAAATTCTAACCAATGTTATGTTATTTCTACTTCTATTTTCTAATCCATAAATAAGTTATTTTAACTAAAGTTTTTGTAAATATTCTTCTAACTTATTTTTAAAAGTTTAGTTCTAATCAGCTATTTAAAATCATAATTTTTCTTTTTAAATTTAGTTTAAACTATAAAAAAATAAAAATTTTATCTAGTTATCTGGATTTGGTTTTATTTAAATCCGGGCTGGTTTTATTAGTAGTAGTACGAATTTGAGTCGAATTTTGATTTAGGGTAAAAATTCATCAAACTCAAATAACCCGATTCAGATAATTCGAGAAACTCAATAACTGATTTGATGACAGCTCGATAAACTTGTCTTTCTATCATTATAAATTAAGACAATTCCCTAAATTCTCCTACTTCATTAAAGTTAGTTGGAGAGATCAGAAATTGTATTCTCTATCCTCGCTTCCCGTTCCTTATTCTCATCCTTATCTCCATCTCCATCCTCGCTTCCCGTTCCTTATTCTCATCCTTATCCCCATCTCCATCCCATTTTCGCAGAAGACTACAAATGCATCATCATCCACGTCAAATAGTTGTAACACTGTACTTTTAAATTAACATAAAACTGCGTGCGGAAGCTAATTACATATAATTACATTATCATCAAAAGATAAATATAAATTTTTGTCTGATTCAGATTTACAAAATACCACTACAGTGTTATTTACAAAACAGGCTTTAATCAAAATTTTGATATCAGAGTAGTGGTATGTCCATATTCCCAGTCATCATCTTATAGAAACTCACCACGGAGATTCTGCAAAATAATCTAGTGGGGAATTAGCATAAAGCTAAGTGAGGGAACATATATCTAAACATATACAAGACAAACATGCCCAAACACAAAGCTCAAAATCCAAGGAGAACCGGCGGTGTTGCAACCACCTACAACCAAGGTCGGCCAAAACCAAGGTTTACCGATGGCCCAGTTACATGGACAACAATATTAGCACCCTTGAATACAACAAATGCATATCAAGAAATGTGATAATACTATATATCCTTAAACGCAGGCCCAGCCGAAAATCCGCCACGCTGATCTCCAAAACAACATGTATACATATTAACAAGAGCATTGTAACAATTAGGATATCATATCCTGTATATCCGAAGATATAAATCCACTCACCACAGTCTGCACTGTTGTAGGGCACTCAGGTGACTAACTCACTGAGTCTTCTCAGTTCCTGAGATTAAGTAAGCACAAGTCAGTATTTAATTCACAATACTGATTCATAATAAATAATACACTTATTCATACATCACATGTGTACATATATATATATATATCACATATATCACAGATATATATATATATAAATTTGTACATCATATCTGAATTGTTAAAGAAATTCTCAAAGTCCTCGGATTCCGGATAGATCATGCGGAATTGTCATAATTCCGAATACATCTCTCAACTCCGAATAAGCTAAGGCACTTCATGCGATTTTATACCAATTCCGGATAACATTCGGATTTTCTTCTCAATTCCGAATGAGTCATAATTCCGCATAAGCTAAGGAAATTCTGAATAGCAAAGGCAAGGTCATCCGGTTTCACGAATTCCGAATAAACATGCGGATTTAGTCCAATTCCAAGTAAAGGTCCAATTCCGAGTAATGTAATTCCGAATAAATGAAATTCCGAATATAAGTCAAATCCGAACATTATCAATTCCGAGTAAGGGCAATTTATCAATTCCGAATGTTCTTTAATTCCGATCAATCCAATTCCGTATGAAGTGTTAGGGAATTTTAGTCTTGGTTTCATTCGGGTTATACAAAATCCGAATCATTTCATTCGGATTCTCCCATTCGGGATAAAATTATTTGGTATTCAATCATAAGTTCAATAGTTTATTCGGATTTAACTCCATTCCCTATCATATTGATCGGATTTCCCCAATTCTGATTGATTCAAGGCCTCAATTCCGATTAACTCAAGTTCTTGAATATTTTCAATTCTAACTTCAATTCTGGCCTAATTTGTATACATGCATAGTAATCTAAGTTTTCAGAAATCATTATAAACATATAAATAGCATAACTGCTCATCAATTACTATCATGCATCATCTAAACTTCAAGTAATCCAAGAATCATGCGGTTTTGATACTATTTCTATAAAACCGAATATAAAATAACAATTAACAATCTTTTATACTAACCTTATGAATTCAGATTCTGGAATGCTCAAATCAAAGATTGAAATTAAAAGATGATTCTCCCCTTTTGTTCTTCTCCTCGGCCGAAGCACACACACAAGAATACACACTCACACTTAATCTATTTTGCATGTAAATGACATGGTGGTGGTGTTTAGAATGGTTTATGTGTCCAAATGGGACACATCATTTGCCACTAACCCAAATAATTTTAATCATCTAATTTTTTCATTTTATTTAATTAAATGAATTACATATAATGATAAATATTTAACAAATAAGATAAGTAAATCCACATAATCAAAGTATAAATCTCATGATCAAAAACTTAATTACCTTACTAATCTAGGCCGATTGAGAGGGTGTTACAATAGTCTAATTAAAATTTTGAAAATCACAAAAATAACCACATTTTTATCCAGTTTGCATCATAAGGTGATAAATCGAGTATTTTAATTTTTTCGTAACATAGATAATGTGATAATTTAAAAACATAATATCCGTATTACGTAATAATCATTTTAATATTATAAATTCAACATAGAAACAATGTTATAACTATGCACATTCATGTACAAAATATAACATTATATATAACTATCATTAATATCCATTAGTAACTCTTTACTAGGGAGATTTTGATCATTTTTATATTTACTCAATCATGATATACATCTGGATTGATGAATTATTATTTAATGAAGCTTGATTTTTCTAATATACTCATATTAATGAATCATTAATAAACATTAATAAGGGCTAATTATCAGTCATTAGCATTGTAGTCATTTATTTAATTTAATCAGGGTCAATATTGGTTTTCAAACTAAGAGCATTCTTATGATGAGAACCACAAGAACCAATCTTGGCACCTAATTAAAGTAAATCAATGACTATTATTATTATAATTATAATTATAATTATTCTTATTCTTATTCTTATTCTTCTTCTTCTTCTTCTTCTTCTTATTATTATTATTATTATTATTATTATTATTGTTTATATTATTATAACTATAATTTTTATAATAATAATAATAATAATTAGCAAAGAATACTTAAAAATTATGCAGTAAATAAATATATATTTAAAAACAAAACATATAAATTTTAGATTGTGTAAGTTTACTCTAAAGAGCTAAATCTAATAAAGGAGAGATATAAAAAAAGAACTTGAACAAAGGGAAAAAGAGAAAAAAAATTATTTTTAATTTAACTTTTTATTAATTATAAAATATATATATATATATATATATATAATCTATTAATTATATTTCTTAAGTTTTGATATAGTAGAAAATTTTCATAACAAAAATATAAAAGCCCTAAAAAAGATGATCAATCACAAATTATAACAAAGGACACCATTGTCCTTTCTTCTCTCTCCCTCCAACTCCAGAGTCCAGTCTCACACATACTCCCTAAAAAGCCCCTTTCTTTTGCTGCTTCATTTGGATTTACAAAATCTTCTCAATTCACTAACTTTTTCTTCTTTTATTTCTTAAAAGAATTCAATACAAAACATATCTTCCCAACCCCACAAACAAGACCCAGCTTACATATAAAGGAGTTCCTGCACATTTTCATAGATTGAAGCTTCTGTAGATTCAAAGAAAGAGATAGAAAACATGAAATGGGTGTTTGGAAATTGGGCAGTAATTTGCATATTAATGGTTCTTGGATGGTTATTCTACAAGTATATAATGGTTAGAAGATGGGGATTGGGAGAAAAAGATGAGATTGAGAGTGGTGGCTGCCGCCGCCGCCTGCAACCGCCGAGAGGTAGCTCAGGTTGGCCGTTGATCGGAGAAACAATAGAGTTCATTGCCTCTGGATATACTTCTCGTCCGGTCAGTTTCATGGAGAAACGAAAGTCTCTGTAAGTCATTACAAATCTATGTTATTGATGCTAAGGTTAGGGTCAGTTTCATGGAGTATTTTTCATGCTTGTACTTTGTGCATTTTCACTTGTACGGCTCTTCATTTCAGCATGTATTGTGTTTATTTTTGGTTTACCAGAAATGATATTTTACTACAATATAAAACATTCATTTTTCTCTCTCGTTTTTTATATTTCTTAAATTTAAGTAGTACAAAGTTTCATAACCAAATGTATAACCACTTAAAGCAAGGAACAAAATATTGATAAATGGAAACTCAAAATATTAATTCAATAAATTTAATGTTATTGATTCCATAACTTTTTGTTTATTTAATACTCTCACACAAACACAATTATTCAACATATCAAAACAACTTTCAAAATTTTATTAACTTCTCTATCCTTATTTCATAGATATAAATCTTTTTTTAAAAACATTTCATAAATATAAATCTTTTTTTTCTAAGTTTAATTTCTTTTAGAATTTGTTTTTAAAACAAATAGATAGTTGATGCAAATAAATAAAATTGAAAAGCGGGCATCTTGCTAAAGAACACTTTTTTGTGACGTTGAATCACGCGAATAACATATTATTACATTACTGAAAGCGACATATTGCAAAACAAAAACTATTCGTCGCCGCAACATTGCACGGGTCGGATGCTAGTTTTTAGTAATTGCACCAAAATGAAACATAATTTATAAAGTTAATTACAAAAATGTCGATGTGGCTTTCACTTACAAAAATAGTCACTGATTGTTATTTTGTTTTACTTTAATGTAAAGTAATCACATTTTTTGTGGGGAATTATATATAAATAGCTTACATTAGCTAGTAAAACATAAGGAATATTACATTTTGGTGTCGTTAATTTTACGGGAAAATAATAGTTGCAGCTAATAAAACTTAAGTGATGTTATTCTTACGCAACACTTACACTGAAATTATGTAAACAATGAAAAGATCATAATACCCTTCATTAAGTGTTACGCGAGAGAACAACACCTATCACCTTCCTTAATATTATTTATAATCACACCAAAAAATAATTATGTAACATTAAGTGGTGAAAATAAAAGTAAAATTTAAACTGGGTATCATAATTTTGACAAAAATAAGTAAAGAAAGGGTTTGGACCTTTGTGAATGCAGAGGAAAAAAAATAAATTTAAATAATTCAATTTTAAAATAGTTTTTTTAAAATATCATTGTTTGCTATAAAGTTGGTTGTGATCATTTCTGACACTCCACAGCCTAATATTTTATGATAAAATCATATGCACAAGTTGTAAAATAATGTTATTGATCTGAATATAATTAAATTCTATTTTCTTTTGGCTAAATAATAAAATATTTGTAGGAAGTTTTTAGTATGGCTAATAATTCAACACTAACTTGATAATTAATACAAGTGTAAAATATTTCCTATCATGTTTGGGTAAAACTATTTGGACCCCTTGATTGTCTATTTTGACCCCCTGATGTGATGTATGTGAGTATATGACCTGCATTGGAAACTGTAATTGATTGATGTGATATGTCTGTAATGTGAAAGAAGGGGATTCAAATAGTATCATTCATTGTCAAACATGATCTATCATGTTTTCTTACAAACATGAGAGTGAGACCCTACTAAGGGACTCATTATTGACTTAAATAAGGGACCACTCTTATGTATGTGTGATATAATGGGTCATGTTTAAACACAACGTGGGAGAATCTTAACCCTTAATAATTAATAAAATTATTAGTTGTCATATTTAAAGTGGTCAATGGAATGTAAAGCAAGTTTGGGATTGGTATATTTTACTAAAAAGCATAAAGTTCTAATATAATATAAATATGGGATATTACAAATCATTTTATCAATAAATTAAGAGAATAAAAACATTATAATAATAGTTGAAAGTGCATTTGATCATCCCCACAACATCATGCTATGACCCATTATTATGAACAGTGTGATCACACCCTCCCCTAATGTGATGCAACCACCATGATCCTAATCTTGGTGTAAAAATAATTTTTTTTTGTATATGTGTGTAGAAGATGGTGTATTAACTAAAATATACAGCTTTTAGCTCCAACTACCGGCTTCCGGCTACCATCTAACAACTATTTTCGTCATATGACTATTTGGGTACTAGATTTTACTGTGATGAGTTTGACCATTTCCTATGTACCAAAACAAACTCAAAAACCCTCAAAACAGCTTAATGAAGTAGCGAAACACGCAAATATAGCAATCCGAGAAAATCCCTTCTTATATATATATATCATATATGTATATAATAACACACATGTTGAAAGTTAAAAGAATGTGTCAAAATTTGTATAGAAGTATAGAACACATATTCTAATATTTTCACAACATTCCACTTATTACTCCATCTATTTAAATCATCCTATTTTCACATAAATGTTAACTTAGTATGTCCTAAAGACATGTGTTTCATTGTTCATAGTTATGGGAAGGTGTTCAAGACACACATTTTGGGTAGACCAATCATTGTATCAACCGACCCAGATGTAAACAAAGTCGTTTTACAGAACCAAGGCAATGTTTTCATACCATGCTATCCCAAATCGGTCATCGAGTTACTTGGTGAATCTTCAATACTACAAATGAATGGAGGATTACAAAAGAGATTGCACGCGATTATTGGAGGTTTCTTGAGGTCTCCTCAATTTAAAGCTCGTATCACTAAAGATATCGAGAATTCAGTCAAGCTCACATTGTCCTCCTGGATGGATCGGGCAAACTCTCAAACACCACTTTACCTCCAAGATGAAACCAAAAAGGTATAACCTATGACTTTTTTATGGTCAAAGTCAAACATATCAAGTTTAGGACTTAAAGATTGATATAAACTTCTTCTTATGTAACACAGATTACTTTTGAAATTCTTGTGAGATTGTTGATGAGTGTGGAGCCGGGTGAAGATATGGAGTTCCTCAAAAGAGAATTTATGGAAGTCATCAAGGGCTTGATTTGCTTACCCATCAAACTTCCTGGTTTCAGAATGTATAAATCACTCCAGGTAACTTATTATAAGTGCAAATAACACAGTACTGAATCTCAGTGGATCGTGATTGCAAGACCAACTTGTTGCAGGCGAAAGAGAGAATGTTAAAGATGGTGAGTAAGATTGTAGATGATAGGAAAATGGCGATGGAGAAGAACGAGGCGAAGGGTTCAAGTTTGCCAAATGATGCCATTGATGTGTTGCTACGGGATACAGGTGAATCAGATGGGACCCAGCAACGCCTACCGTTGGATTTCATCAGTGGCAACATCATAGAAATGATGATCCCCGGGGAGGATTCGGTGCCCATGATCATGACTCTAGCAATCAAATACTTAAGCGATAATCCTACAGCTCTTGCTTGTCTTGTGGTCAGTAGCTCGCCTTTGGTTGTATTATCTCTAACTGGTCAAAGTAAAAGAATTTGAAGCACATGGCTCGCTTTTTCAATGAGTTTTGTATAAATGGCAGGATGAAAATGAGAAATTAAAGAAGCAAAAGGATGAATCTTGTGAAGAATATGCTTGGACTGATTATGTGTCATTGCAGTTTACTCAAGGCGTAAGTTTCTTGTCTCTGAAAATATTCTTTTGAAGGGATTAAAGATCATAAGCAATAGTTTTAACGTAACATGTTTAAGTTTAGGTGATAAGTGAAACTCTACGAATGGCGAATATCATCAATGCCATTTGGAGAAAAGCTTTGGAAGATGTAGAAATTAAAGGTTATCTGATCCCGAAAGGATGGTGCGTGTTAGCATCGTTGACTTCTGTTCATATGGATGAAGAAAACTATGAAAAACCCGACGAATTTGATCCTTGGAGATGGGAGGTAAATAATGATTGTTTGTGTATACATTTGATCACATTTATATACAAACATGTGTAAGTTACCGCAAATAAAAGCGGGTGTGTTTGGTTTAAGAAAAACATACTAGTTTTCCAGAAAAATTTTCAAGGAAAAGTGAAAATTTTAAAAATATGTTTGGTTGATACATTTTCTAAAATTTTCCAAAAAAAGAGGAGTTTTCACTTTTCCAATTTTCTGGAAAATTAGAAAAGTCCATATCCTCTCTTTTCCACTTTTTTCTAAACATGTTTTCTAATTTTTTAAAATAGAAAATGAAAATTCCATCGGTTTTACCAAACGCGTTTTCTAAATTTTTTACAGAAAACTGAAAATGAAAACTCCACCTATTTTCTAGAAATTTTTTCTAAGAAAACTAAAAACAATTTTCCGTAACAAAACACAGAGTTTTTTTGACCCCAAACCTGCCTCGCTTGTTTTGCCACCTCATTTACTACATTTTCCTTAAATCTGTAACTGTCCGCAGAAAACGGGGGTGAGTGTAAATAGCAACAAGTTTACACCATTTGGTGGCGGACAACGGTTATGCCCTGGTTTGGAATTCTCAAGGCTCGAGATCAGTATTTTCCTTCATCATCTTGTCACGACTTACACTTGGGTGGCTGAAGATGATCAAATTGTGTATTTTCCAACTGTTAAAACAAGAAGGAAGCTACCCATCATTGTCACACCAAGATGATAAGTCAACAACATTTGATTATGTAAAAAGGGAAAGTCAACTTAAAGTCAAAGGGAAAAATGTGTGAAAGCATGCTGAGGTGTCAAATTTGTGAACTTGATTGTATAGTTAAGTTTTGAATATAGTTAGTGAGAGGTGTATATAAGCTTTGTGTGTTCTTTGTGGAGTTGGATCATAATGAACACATGCATCCATCTTCTTTCTTCTCTTAGTAGGATTTAAAAAGTATATTTTACTTGTGAATGAATCTTGACTCACAATCTTACCACTCTTAATATTTTGTTGTGTCTTGTTTTCGTCGTGGTCTGGTGGATGAAGCAGTGGTGTTAGAAAATATGTAGAAATAAGTGAAGTATTCAGTCTGAATAAATTGTTTGGATCGTGTAGATATTTTGGAAGAAAAGATATGTCATGGGTATCACGAATGTGTTTTATCGAAAGATGAAGCATACAATCAACAAAAGATTCAAGAACCCTTCTCAATTTGAGATCGTTTGTTTATATAATTTATCGGAGACCAAAACCAACCGAAGTTTAGTTAATTTTGGTTTAACATCAAGCATTCGGTCGGGAAAATGAGGGGTTTTGCTGTTTGGATACGCTGTGTCAATTACAAATATCGTTTGGGTCAGGGCATTGCAGCCAGACCCATCGAATGACGGCCTCCCCTCGAACCCTGCCCGCTCACTTGGGAGTGGGACCCCAACTAGGTGTCGTTGTCTCCTTGACCCCCACTATAACTACTTCGGTATTCAATTAACTAAAATAAACGTGCACTATACACTTCTTAACTCGTATTAGTTCAATGTAAAAACTCTGATATAAAGTAAACAACAATTGCTTAAAATATAATTGATGACACTATATGATGTAAAACGATATCTTGTACCTTTATATATGGTCAAACTGTCAAAGGAATGCATGTCTTATTCAAGTTAGCAAAGGAAGGCGTATCTCTAATCGGTGTTACCCGTAACTGTATCCTGAAACAAACCCCCTAGGCAACCCTTGGTTGAAGCCTTCATGAGTTGATCCCTTGACTTCCCTTATGAGGGGCAAATGTAGTCACTAAACCACTAAGTTAATGATTTTATGTCCCATAAATAAATAAATAAGTTAGTTCAGCTGATAATCGTTTTCACTCAAATTCGTTAAATCCATAGGGAATTGTAAAAAAATAAATTTGAATAAATGTTAATTTAGTTTAATAATCCTATCATTTTTTAGTCAAAATTAACATCATCCTTTGATTGGGGACCTAACAATTCATATGGGTAAAATGAAACTCAATTTTAACTTTAGATCAATTCATTTTACATTAAACTACTTTTAAAATCTCTTATTTATAACATTAATTTAGGAATAAATCAATTAAAATTTAAGGTACATTAATAATAATAAAATTTATATGCATTCATATTCTTTATCCTTTTCTAAGTTTATTACGTATATACACTACAATCTTATCGTAATTAAATATAACATCCTTTATAATGATACTATAATTTATTAGTAGATATTGACTGAAATTATTATAAAATTTAAGAATGTCTCATATTAGTCATTTCTTTCATTCAACAAAACAATCATAATATATTTAGCTAAATGAATATAATATATTGCTTCCAAATAATTAATTAATCATAACTACACGCATGTTTACATGAGCTGATGAGCATCATATCTAGTTTTATCATATTCACAAAAACTTTAATTAATAAGTGTGAAATTTTGGAGAACATCCCCTACTTTAAATATATGTACTACTATACAAACCATTTAACAATCTCTCTTCTCTAATTCTTAAAACTTCTTAAAATTCAATCAACAATACATCTTCATCATTCTTTTTATCTAAGTTAATCTGATCCACTCATTCTTTAACTATTTTACTTGTTTAATTTACTTTAATTTTTATTTATTTAAAATATACTCTTCCACTAACACACTCTCTCACACAAACACAACTATTCATTCACATCAATTTTCCAAAATCTTATTAATTTATCTCTCCTTGTTTCATAAATATATATTTTTTCTTTTTTTAATATTTTTTAGAATTTAATTTTTAAAATTAACAAAATAATTGATACAAATATAAAAAAAATTGGAAAAAACGGACATGTTGCAGAAAACTTTTTCGTGACATTGAATTGCGCGAATAACATATCAATACATTTGTTGAAAATGACATATTACAAAACGAAAACTATTTGACGCTGCAGCATTGCGTTGGTACGATGCTAGTGTGTGTGTGTGTGTATATATAGATACATACACACACACACACACACACACACACATATATATATATATATATATATATATGTGTATGGGACGGTTCAACGAAACTGTTTTTCGTACAAGAACTACGAGAACCAATCTTAGCTGTTGATTTGTGAAAGTGGAATTCATGGATGTGGAGCATGAGGGGATCAATTGTGGCAGAGTGCATGCGATGAATTCATGGGTGGGCAATGGCATTGAAGAAGGAGAAATTAGATGACTTCGATTGGTTTTCACGGTTCTCGTACGAAAAACAGTTCTCATTTGAACTTTTGCCTATATATATATATATATATATATATATATATATATATAGAAAAAAGTTCATGTGAGAACCGTTGTTAGTGCGAGAACCGCGAGAACCAATCTGAGCCGTTCAATTCCCCCTCTTTCAATGTCATTGCCCACCCATGAATTCCTTACATGCACCCTGCCACACTCTATCCCTCCACGCTCACCATCCATGAAACTTCCCATATCCAAGGAACGGCCGAGATTGGTTCTCGCGGTTCTCGCACTAACAACGGTTCTCGCATGAACCCTCCCCTATATATATATATATATATATATATATATATATATATATATATATATATATATATATATATATATATATATATATATATATATATATATATATATATATATATATATATATATAGGGAAAGGTTTAAATGAGAATGAGAAATTAAATGAGAATGAGAGACTAAATCTCGGCCGTTCATTTTGTAAGTGGAATTCATGGATGGAGAGTGTGAGGGGATCTAGTGTGGCAGAGTGCATAAGAATTCATGGGTGGGCAATGACATTGAAGGAGAGAGAATTTGAAGGCTAGGATTGAGTCTCCCATTCTCAATTTATTTAAGGTTCTTATTTGAACCTCCCACTATATATATATATATATATATATATATATATATATATATATATATATATATATATATATATATATATATATATATATATATATATATATATATATATATATATATATATATATATATATATATAGGGGACGGTTCGTGCGAGAACCGTTGTTAGTGCGAGAACCGCGACAACCAATCTCGGCCGTTCCTTGGATATGAGAAGTTTCATGGATGGTGAGCGTGGAGGGATAGAGTGTGACAGGATGCATGTGAGGAATTCATGAGTGGACAATGACATTGAAAGAGGGGGAATTGGACGGCTTAGATTGGTTGTCGCGATTCTCGCACTAAGAATGGTTCTCACATAAACTTTTTCATATATATATATATATATCTTTCTATATATATAAAAACACCACATACCTTCTTTAAACTACACGTGTCCACTAAATAGTTATAAACTGTTTCTCTTTTCTTTTTATTTTCTTTGCGTGTAATCAAACCCAACCCATCTCTGCTCTCATTACCATACAACCATACCCATTCCAATACTGCACCAGCAGACATTTTCCAGAGCTTGTCTTCTTTTAATTACACCCAAGCTCTCAATATTTACTCTCAGAGTCTCACCTCTTCATCATGTTTTGGTTTCATGAGCTTATCTCTATGCTTCACAAATCAATGTAAAGGGTTGACGTCCAACTTTTTCTTAAGATCATATTCAAACGACTTTTTAATGGCTTTAAATGTGTAAGTATGTTTCTTCATTTTGCATATCTTATTTTGTTTAATTTCTTTTGCTACCGTGAATAACTACTATTCATATATGTGGAGTTGGCTTTTGTAGAGACAAAAGCATTTCTCGTGATAGTGGCACAAGAAACAAGGTTGTTGACTGACTTTCAAAGCTCGTTTACGATCAATTAAGGTTAATCGGATTTAAGTTGTTGCATATATCTAAAAGGTTTTCACTATAGGTATGCTTTACTTGGTTATTAAGTGTTAATATGAATAATTGTTATGGACTTTTTGATCATTGAGTATCCTAGTATTCTTTGTATCGGTGTGATTTGTAAAGCTCACCCACTGTTTGATAAAATGCTAGAACTAACATTTGCAAGTGAAGGTAGTGATAAGCATTCGTGAGCACGAGGATGTGTGGAACTGTGAAAAAGAAACATGTGAACAAATATAACATGACAACATTTGAAGACACCAGAGTTGTTTTTAAGATATAAAGTATTTAAGGGTAAATAAAACATAGACAATATAAGGCTTTTATAGTTGATTATTCAGACATGGATGATTGTATAGCCTCATACGTTTTCCATTTTGCTCATCTTTAAAATATGTATGGTTCATCGCACACATACAATGTTCGTGTACAAGTTAGACGAATACAAGTTCATTTCTCTTCAAAACATTGTTTTGTTTGAAATGAAAAAGAAAGTGTGCTTCACATGTTGGTTAGATAGTTTGTTGCAGTGTATATTTGTGTCTACTTTCCTCTAATTTCTGCTACATATATATCGTATAGATCCGGATATGGACTTATTCCTAATTATATGATGATTTGATTACATCTTAACTAAATATAGGTGTTATGTTAGTGCTTACAAAGACTTTCCAATTATCTTACAAATTTCAACACCTTACAGAGTGAGAGTCATGGGCTGCCCATGTAAGTGTTTTAATTTTTATTTGAATGTTTCTTTTCCTCATGAATATTGTGTGCATCTCTTTCACCCTAATGTTCAGCATCATACATTTTATAACTACTTATTTGATATATCTAAGTTACTATTTAGTTTTATAGATGATAGTGTAGCATGTGGGTTTCTTTGTGCACTTAAATAATACATCTTTATATATTTAGTTCATAAGGATGTCTAACTTCTTATCTATTTCCTCATGCTATAGGGCTAAAGATTTAATGGAGCAACACGCGTAATTGATTTTTCTTTCTTTCTGAAGTATGGATTAGTAGGGCATGCTCTTGAGGTATCCAAAAAAATAATTTTATAAGCTTTGGTTCGCACATGACATAAGTAACTATTTGTTTACACATTAGATTGTGTTTTAGGGTTTAGGGTTTAGGGTTTAGGGTTTGACAGAGGTAAGATTGCCTACATATTTCAATAACCTTGTTGCATAATTTGCATAGACATTATATTGTTCTGTAAAGATTTTAAGGTTAAATTTAGTAGAACGTTATTGACTAACGTTAACATTCTTGTGATTCTCTATATCCCTTTGATCTTATTACAGATGCAACTTTACTTAAACAAAGACACCAAGATATAGATGTTCACAACAACACCAACACCAACACCAACACCAACAAAAGTACTTAATCCCCCCTCAACTGGTATGGAGGATGAAATATGTAGACAATCCTACCTCTGTCCGTAGGTAAAGAGATTGCTTCTGGATCTCAAGATATAGATGTTGTGTTCTTTAATTGTAGATTTGTAGATGTGAGCCTAAGATCGACCATTCAGGGGTTGCGGTGTTTGGTTCTCAAATCATTAAGCGATTAACCCGCGTATTATATATTTTCTCGAACGCTTCAATTTCTTAGTGACTGACAAACCACGATGAACATACAAACAGGATTTTAAAACACATACATTCGACATGAGTTTTGTCATATCACATCGGAAACATATGATTTACTTTCATCATATCATAATTAAGTAATATTTTAATTACAAAATTTAACATACTTACAAGTTACATGGGAAACTTTTTTCACGCTTGACTAAAACATGAGGATTATAGAAAAATTATCATCAGAGCGGAGCAAAAGGGATCAATCTCATACTATTGTATTTTATACTAGGTGTAATTTTATACTAATTTTAGTTTCTTTTGATGCATCATTTTACCTATGATCTTTTTGTTGTTGCTAATTTCAATCTACTATCCTGATTCGTTAAATATATAACAGGAAACAAGTAGTTGGTAAACAAGTGTAACGCCTTCACTATAATTTGTATATTAGACTACAAAACTACATATGTATGCTGAAAACAAATTACATAAAACGTCGGGGCATAGCACAGCCTAAAGGTTTTACTAGTATATATATATAAACATGTTATGCCTTCTAAATCCAACACTTGTCTCTTGAATAATGTCAAACTATTCACTTTGTTGACTTTCTTTCTACCTGCTTCTCTCCATCCCAACTACAGGCTCACATCTTCTTTCTGCTTTTCTTCATCCCGTCCGCTTCGTACCAGCTCCGCTCCACCACCATGCTATTCGTATGGCCTCTCTCTCTCTCTTGTTGTCGGAACCCACACCATCATTCCCAAGTCGGTATACAAGGATATCATTGGATATCTAGAATTTTTTATGGAATCAGTTCAATTTTGGGGGAGTCTGGTATCAAAAACCTCGCCACACCACCGCTTTGACAGTCGATTGCTTATTACGAATGTACCTCATTCTTCTTCTATGTACGATTTGTTCATCTGCTACAGTGAAAGGGGTGGGTGTTTGGGATCGCCTTCTTCAACAATCGATTATCCTACAGGTGAGAATTCCAATTTATTGTTGATTTCGGTTTTACTGCCTGCCGTATATTTCAATGCAGCTTCTTGTTGAGATGATATCATTTCATTGCTTTGATGTGTACCTCCTTGTCAAGTACCTGCAGTTTAATCGAGTCGGTGTTCTAAAGTATGAAAATTGTTAAGTACCTGCAGTTCATTGTTGTATATTTCAATGCAGCTTCTTGTTGAGATTATATCATTTTATTACTTTAAACCCTGTTTTATTTCAATAGCTAGGGGAAATCAGACATGTATACAAATTGATTCTCTTGTGACCAAATTTCATGTGTGGATGATTCATTATAGGATAGTTTGGAAAATTCGTACTGAAACTCTGTTCAAGTTTACTTCTTATGTGCCTTTCCCAATTGATTTAGTTAAAAGACATTTTACATAATTATTCACTAATGAGGTTAAGTGCTATGAAAGTTCAATTTAGGAGATGAAAGTTCAATTTAGGAGATGAAAGTTTTAGGAGATGAAAGTTCAATTTAGGATCTAATTTGGTTGAGATTAAGGGTTTTTAGTTGCCTTATTTTGTCCTTTCTGTTTATAAGATATTGAAAGGGTATAACTTGTTGTATGATGATTATGTAATAAGAAGCATGAGATTGCATTGAGATTCTACCATAGTTACATACTTACATAGACATAGTATATAGTTTGTGCCAATACTAAGATTTGACTTCGAAACATTCTTATCTGCTATTTATCCATTTCAAAGATGTTGGATAAGAGTAACTATAATTGCTGCATGTTGTTCTACAATGTTAGGAACTTTTCTTTCCTTTTCCCCGTAACTTATGTTATCAAAACGAGCAGTTGTTACCTTAAAATAAAATCATTTTGTTTCTATTATGAAGGTTATTGCTACTATATTGTTGCAGTCCTTTCTTATATGATTGTATATTTTTAATGGTTGCTAGAATTTCGTTATGTCTTTGGAGGCTAGAATTGATTTGTGAGACTAAAATAGAAAATTGACAACTCTTCATTGTCAACAGTGAGACTAGGCTCTTTAGAAAGTCATCATGTTAGCCTACTGTGACAATATTATCTGTACATGTTTAAAGTAAACTATGCTTTGATAATCATTTTCCTTGTTGGGGTGATATCATTTTTATACTTCAATGTGTTAATTTCTTTTGAGTACGTAGTGTTATTGTGCACAAATAGGTACTAAGGCTCTGTTTTAGTTTGATACCTGGGAATAAAGTATAGAAATTTGCTTTTTTTGTGGGGTAAAATATGTTTTAATCCCTAAACTTTAGATTTGAAAATGGTTTAACCCCTAAACTTTTAAAATGAATGATTTAATCCCTAAACTTTTTTCATGAATGTTTTAACCCCTAAACTTGTTATAATTCATCATTTTAGCCACTTGACCTTCTACAGCAAGTTACCAAACTTCTAAAGAGCATTTTTATCACTAAACTTGGGGGTGTAACTGAATCAATCTGAACCAAACCTAGTCAAACTCTAAATCTACACTGCCTCTAAAACTTAAGCCGGTGAAGATTGAAGAACCGATTGGTTAGTGGTAATTAACCGCTGTTCGACAATCTACAAAGCCACAAATCACCATCTCATGGATAGCCAAAGAAACTAGAAAACAAAAATAGAGATAGAGGAAGTCGAAGATGTGCAATCATCAAACTAGTGCAACTATACGAGTTAGAGTTTGACTAGGTTTGGTTCGGTTTAATTCGATTACACCCCAAGCTTAGTGATTAAAATGCTCTTTAAAAGCTTGGTAACTTGTTGTAGAAGGTCTCTAAAACGATGAATTGTAACAAGTTTAAGGGTTAAAACATTCATTAAAAAAGTTTAGGGATTAAATCGTTCATTTAAAAAGTTTAGGGGTTAAACCATTTTTAAACCTAAACTTTAAGGGATAAAATATATTTTACCCTTTTTTGTGCCAAAATGCTTTAGCTCATTTTCCAATTGATTTGGTTAAAGTAAGTCTACGTGCATATAGTCAATAATCAGGTTTATATCCTCAATAATCTGGTTTAGTGAAATATCAGGTCTAGCAACTTGAGTTTAAGAAGGTTGAGGTAAAACTTAGTTAAGTTCCTTAAGACGGTTCCAGCCGATAGTTTATAATTTTGTAGATATCGTTTTCCGAATGGTATCATCATGTATTTGTAAGTGTCTCTTTGATTTTGAATGCCAATAAAGCTTAAAAAATATGTTTTGTATTACCTTGTTAATAAATTACAGATCACTAAAAGATATGTTTTTTATTTGGTTCCTTTTTACATAAGACAGGGACGATTGAAGAGGATGTGACCCACCGTCAATCAGAGAGCATCCACAGTGTTATGTGATAGGAAAGTTCCTTAGAAGTTGAAGTAAAATTTTTATAGAGTATCGGTTAGGGAAGCTTTGCTCTATGGGACAGAGTGTTGGCCGACAAAGAAAGCGCAAAAGATGAGGATAGATGTGGCGACACTCGGTAAGTATATCATAAACCCCCTTATGAGATTATGACTTTGTGCGTGCTTATTTGCATTTCTAATAACTTTTATTCCATTATTTTGTACAGGGTGTTCATTAGGCATGGTTGAGTAAACTACAAATATTTTATTTTTCGAATTGTTCTTACAAAATCACCTACTCATGATTTGATAATCAACATAAAACATCATGGGCTGTGCGTAGCACAGCTTAAAAACTAACTAGTATATATATAGGAAAAAGTTCATGCGAGAACCATTCTTAGTGTGAGAACCGCGAGAACCAATCTGAGCCGTCTAATTCCCCCTCCTTCAATGTCATTACCCACCCATGAATTCCTCACATGCATCCTGCCACACTCTATCCCTCCACGCTCACCATCTATGAAACTTCCCATATCCAAGGAACGGCTGAGATTGGTTCTCGCGGTTCTCGCACTAACAACGGTTCTCGCATATATATATATAGGAAAAAGTTCATGCGAGAACCATTCTTAGTGCGAGAACCGCGAGAACCAATCTGAGCCGTCCAATTCCCCCTCCTTCAATGTCATTGCCCACCCATGAATTCCTCACATGCACCCTGCCACACTCCATCCCTCCATGCTCTCCATCCGTTTAACTTCCCATATCCATGGAACGACTAAGATTGGTTCTCGCGGTTCTCGCACTAACAACGGTTCTCGCATGAACTTTCCTTGTGATATATATATATATATATATATATATATATATATATATATATATATATATATATATATATATATATATATATATATATATATATATATATATATATAGGGTGTGGTTAAACAAAGAACCTCTCTTAAACATAGAACCTAAAGAACCTCCCTTGTGATGACACGTGACACAATCTTTAAGGGCAAAAAAGGAAAAAAAAAAATCGGCGCCTACAGCACCCAAAAACCCCAACAAACTTAAAAAAAAAAAACCAAAATTACTTTAAATAATCATAACTCGTTCGTTTTTAAGAATTTTAACAAAAAAATTATACCGTTAGATTCAGTTTTTCGTCCTTTTTCAAACAAGACCGGACTTGATATATTTCAAAAACTTTTTTTTTCAAAATGCAAAATTTGCATTTAGAGTTGTGTTCATATTAAATGCAAAATGCAAAAAATCATGCAGAATGAAGAATGCAGAATGCAAAAACATGCAGAATGCAAAATGCAAAAAACATGCAGAATGAAGAATACAAAAACATGCAGAATGCAAAATGCAAAAAACATGCAGAATGAAGAATGCAGAATGCAAAAAACATGCAGAATGGAAGAATGCAAAATGCAAAAAACATGCAGAATGCAGAAATGCAAAAAACTTGAAGAATACAAAACGCAAAAAACATGCAGAATGCAGAACATAAATCCGTATAAACATACAAAATGCAAAAACGAAAAACGCAAAAAAAAAACTTGATCGTCGCTAATTTCTGATCTGAGACGAACATTTTGCGACGACATTCAACTCATTAGCGACGACATTCAGCTCATTAGCTACGACATTCAGCTCATTAGCGACGAGCTGCCAAAATGCAAAAAAAAAAGATGTTTTTCCTGCGCAGCTGCCAAAATGTAAAAAAAAAATTCATTTTCAAATTTTTTTTAAAAAAGTATAGGAAGAGTGATCTTGTTTGAAAGAGGATTAAAAAACTAAAAGAATGGTATAATTTTTTTGATTAAATTCACAAAACTTAAAACGTTATGGCAATTTAAAGTTTTTGGTGTTTTTTTTTTTAAAAAATCGTGGGTTTGGGTGTGGATAATTACATTTTTGCCATATCCTTCTTAAATTAATACATAATAATTACAGTTTTGCCACCGATCAATCTCATCCATTGATTTTGATGATCCAAAGGTCCAGATTGGTTCTTTAGGTTCTTTGTTTAACACATTGTTCTTTATTGATCCAATTTCTATATATATATATATATATATATATATATATATATATATATATATATATATATATATATATATATATATATATATATAGACAAAAGTTAATGCGAGAACCGTTGTTAGCGCGAGAACCGCGAGAACCAATCTAAGCCGTCTAATTCCCCCTCCTTCAATGTCATTGCCCACCCATGAATTCCTCACATGCACCCTGCCACACCCTATCCCTCCACGCTCTCCATCTATGATACTTCCCATATCCAAGGAACGGCTGAGATTAGTTCTCGCGGTTCTCGCACTAACAACGGTTCTCGCATGAACCCTCCCCTATATATATATATATATATATATATATATATATATATATATATATATATATATATATAAGTGTAAGTGTAACAAAGTATCACTCTATTAATTGTTTTTAAATATTAAACTTTTTAAAAGTTGTTTAATCATTGCGACAAGAATGCAAACGGAAGGAGCATTTGTGAGGTTAACACTATAAATCTATAATGTGGTAGTTTTACTGATGCCAACGGAAACGCACATTTGATAACGGTAATATTCAGTCGTCCCGACAGTTAAAAACGGCTACCCAATAATGGAGGTTCAACAACCTTCCTTATACTTTCATTCATAATAATGAAATTTTATATTTTTGATCCAAGCTTACTTAGTTGTATACAGCTTAGAGATAATTTTCTTAAGGAAATACTAAGTGACGATCCAGAAAATAAAAGCGAGTGAACACCATTTATAAGGACTTGGTGGATGACATATTGAAACAAGCAAAAAATTACATGTGAAAACGGGTCGGGTCATATTGACATATATACTAAACTAAAATCATATATAATTGTCAAACTAAAACCTTAATTAGCTAATGTAACTAACGTTGATAATCATACTCATTCAGTAAAACCCGAAGTTATTAAATCTTCTATTTGCTACTAATTTCATTAGTATTTTGTTACTTCAATTAGGAGAATTTCCAATAAAAATATGCAACTTACATGCTAAGGGGGCCTTATGGGTTTCATGTATTTAGGAGGGGGCCTTCTAGATTATTGTTGGGGGCCTCTTGCATTATTTCTTGTCTAGAGTTGTGTTTTTTTTACTAAGCCTAATATATAAGTATAGTCTTTGAAAAGTCATTAACAACCCCCACCCCCCTATTGATACACTGATCCGCCAGAGCAAGTATTGACAGAAAACTAAAACAAAGAGACATGACACGTGTAAAGATGATTAGTGTAAAATGCTTGAATGTATTCTAGATAGTTAGTCTAGCCGGTCTTATTTAGGTTAATTTATAATGTTAGTGTTGTGTCTTTGTATATTTGTATCATAACAACAATAACAATACTCAATCCCGTTATAACAGGATATGAGAAAGGTAAATAATAGACAATCATACCTCTACCCGTAGATATAGAGATTGTTTCTTAAGATAAAATTAATAATTTAAAATAAAATTAAAAAATAATAAATTAAATAAATAAAATAAAATAAAGGAATACATAAATAAATAAATAAGCAGATTCTAACTAAATAAATACATAAAATAAAATTAAAATATAACGAAAAAGGAAAAAAATAAGAAAAAAAATGAAAAAAGAAAATAAAAAAATATTCATGATGAAATTCTGTTCTAAGAAAAAATATTCATCCAATATGGTATCACCACCATGGCGGGCCCTTCACATGCTTTTGAAAATACCATTTAGTATTGCTAATATCAAAACTAAAATGGTAAAAGACTTTGAAGTATTAGATGCATCAAAGACTTCGAAGCCTTTTAGATACGTAAAAGACTCTGAAAGCTTTTAGGATATGTAAATATCAAGCGTCAGCTGAGTACCTATATGAAGAACACTCGGTTCACTGAAATACCTCACTAAATACAATATCAATTCTGTACACTTTTTCAGATAAGCCTTAAATTGTAAAGTTTAGAAGACTGAACATGCATTGTTCAAACAACGATTCTGATATTTCATATGTAAAAGTATTTTTTTTGTATCTTTTGAAAGATACAAACAAGATAAAGCTTTACCTTTGGAAAAGGATAAAACTATCTCTGAAAAAAAGATCTCGAAAATGTGTCAAGTATTGAAGGATGACCGGTAACTACATCTTTAGTAAAGACAGATCTGAAAGCACTTGGCTGACAAAGAACGTTCTAAAGGAAAGTTAGAATTCCAAGGTAAAAAGATAAGACGGATAATATTATTATATTACAAAATGGGATGAATCTTATTCGACAACTTACCCATTTGATGTATAATAATATAAATGTCTTTTCTGATTGTCATGTCATTGTGAAAATGATCTTCTAAATGATCGGTCAAAAACTTTTATAAATAGACATGCATCCATAACATGAATGATACTCGACTACACTCACTGAACATCCACTCTACAAACTAAGCTTAAAGCTTTTAAGCAAACAAAGTTTTTGAGTCTGCATTAGTGTATAATCAAACTTGTTCATGTGTTAGACCTTTTAAAACATTAGTTGTTTAAAGATAAGCCCGTCTATATGTTAGACACCTTAGTTGTCATCTTTTATTGTATAAGGAATTTTCCCTTCCTCATACATGTAATTCTTGATTATTTAATCAATAATAATTATATTAAAAGTATAAATTTGTACAAACTATTTTAAAAACTTAAGTTTGTATTCAACCTCTCTTTCTATAAAAATTTATTGTTATATACTCACTCTAAGACTAACAGTGTCCCTACATGAGTTTCATAACCGATCAAAGATTGCTTGCGTTTTATGAAGTTTTTAAGGAAAACCTATAATTCTAGTATTGTAATTCTTTTAGACCTTTGTTTTAAAATTACAATTTACATGTATTCCCTATAAAAGATACAAAAAATGACAAAATGTCTATATGTCCAACTTATTATTTTATGATGAAAACTTTAAATACTCCATTTTAATAAAACACGACAAATGATAAAATCTAGTTATATAAAAGCTTATGTTGTATTTCTTTTATAAAACCGTAGTTTTCTGTTTAATAATCTCTATTATTAGAAACCGATTTATTTTAATGTTGTATTGAAGAACCATAAGAATAAACCACCACATAGATCATCAAACTTATAGTTGCCAACTAATCCCAAATGTCAACCTAAACGGCAAACAGAAACACATGCCAGTCCCGTCTTAGTCGTCTAGCTCCCACTTGCCTCGACGTCTCTGGTGAAGCCTCCGATAATCCTACTTATTTAGGTCCGTCTTTTCATCTTGATTTCTTCAAACGCCGTCTTAGTAATATAGTAAATTATAAATAATAAATCTATTTTATTACCATTACATTAGAAATGAGTTGTATGTGTCACGCAAGTCTTCTTGAAAAAGGACATATATAAAAAATATAACCAAAACACAATCATGTGTCTAAGTTGACAAAGTCTATAGTTACATTTCATAACCAAGAATTAAAATTAAGAATTACCGTTGACTTGTCTAGATAAAAAATATTTATGGTTGACATGTAAAAACTGCAAATGTGATCAAATAATATTAAATGTGACAAAATACATACTGGTCAACCATTCAAGTTCTACATTCAACACACTTACATAGATAAAAAAGCAACCACATAAATATAAAACGAATAAACGTGAGAAAAGAAACTTTGATTTGTTCAAAACTATTTTCTTGTTACCTTTCAGTTAATCTAATTAATAGAGACAAAAAAATTAAACTATAAAGTTCTTAATCGTCCTGGTTTGACCAAAATATGATTTCATAAAATATGCTAAAACTCGATTTAATTATAAAATATTTTTAAAAATAAACCTTATTTCATAAAAACTAGTTGTAAAGAAAAACGACACGATTTTTGTCAAACCATAAAATATAAACTTTATTGTTTTTTATCTTATTTTTCACCACAATCTGAGAAAACAAATTTCCAAAATTTCATTATAAGTGCAACTTAAATTCTTGAATAAAATACAACTGTATCAAAAACTTATGGTATGTTTGGTTGGACGGAAATGAATGACAAATGAATGAAATAGACAAATGAATGAATTAGTTCATTATCATTTCATCCGCATGTTTGGTTGCTTTCTCGGAATGGAATGACTCATTACTGCAGTATGTTTGGCAGAGAGGAATAGACATTGGAATATAATGAAATAAATAAGCAATGACCAAAATACCCCTTTATTAAAAAATGGATATAACTTAAATTTAAATAATTTCATATATGAAATTTTATTTTAAATACACTTTATACATTATTTAAAAAATTGATAAATATCAAAACTACGAGCTTATCATTAAAAAAATAATGTCAACATAATAATAGCAAAAACCATATAAAAATGTTTTAAACAAGAGTACCATATCAATTAAGAACATAGTAAAAGATGAAAATAAGTCAATACCTATTCCTATGACGAAGAAGCAAATCAAATATTTTAAAAATTCAATGTCAAACATCTTCAGCAAGCATATCCAAAACCCATGATAATTTATGTTCATCCTCAACAGTAAAAAAGACCACCATTAGGTCCTCATTACGTGAAAGCATACGCACAACCTTGTTACATTCTGGTGTAGTCAAACCATCAACTTTTTTCATCTCTGTGTGAAGCTTTTTACGTAACTCCTCTCTAACAACATATTAATTTAGCGTGAGAGTTGGTAACTAGTTGAAAATAATAAACATTTTAAGAGTTTAGAAAATAACATACCTTGAACCATTTCCATCTATTATCTGTTGAATTTTCAGGAATTGGCTCATGTTTCATTTTCCAATCTTAGCACGGCATCGACTACTTTATTAAAATGTCTACTTATTGTCTCTCCTGATCGACGAAATTGAAACTTCACCAACCGGTTTTTGACATGGTGAGCCAAGACATGCAAACATATAGCAACTTGCTCATCTATTTGTAGGTACTTTGAAGCCTTTAACTTGCCGTACATCTCAAGCATACCGCAAAGCTTGACAAAGGCCGACCTATTGACTCTAAGTTGTTGAAGACATGTCTCATCACTTCCGTAAACTAATCTTTGCATATATATTTTTCTTTCTGAATATGTCATTTTGTAGGGAAGTCTAGGCATACACATGTATATACGCATACTAATAATAGTCGACACAAGTTGGATGTACCAATTAATCAAACTTATTATCTCAATCCACAACGAACAAAATGCAACTAGTTTATTTTTTTTCCTCCTATTCAACGTAAGACAAGCCATGACTGCAATAGAAGACAAATAATTTTTTATAACGCAATTGTTGTCAAAAGAATTAATCTAAATAAACAAAATATGGAGTCAAACTCTGTTTTATTAAAACTTTTATTTTTGAACAGAAAGATGTCACACATCTGAAAGGTCAAATGGTGAAGTCTATGCTAAATAAGAGAACCCCAATTACTGTATGTTCTAAATCATAATCTCAGCAGTGGCGGATCCAGAAAATTGTTTAAGGGTATGCACTCTATGGAAAATCTATAAAAAATATTTTTTAAACAAGATATGTCTAATTATTTAACACTAAATTTTTTTGTTAAGGGTATGCAAGTGCATACCCTCCTATACTAGTAGATCCGCCCCTCAATCTCAGTGTAGTGTACTGTCTATTATGTATCTCATTTTGTGAACCACTTAAATAAATTGATATATAATCCTCCGTAGACAATGGCAACCACCAAAAACAAAATCCATTGCATTAAGTTCAAACCTTTCTATTGTTTCAATTTACAGTACTAAATAAGTACTCAACGAAGAGATGCTACAGATGTCAGTTAACATGCAAAATCTTATATACATTAAGAACATCAAGCAACTATTAACAAACAAAATTATTATTCAACGAACCATAACTAAAAGATTACATAACCACTAGTCCTTGTGACCCTACGTCCCTACTAATACCATGTCAAACTTGGACCATCACTTCTATTGTTCATGTATCAGATTTGTGTTTGTAATATTTATCTTTATAATATTTGTCATGTGTGCAGATCAAGTGCTTCATCAAGCATGTTCAATAAACAAATGGAATGATCAGAAAGTTAAAATAGGAGCCACAAAGTGATGAATTTATATTTTAATAATGTGGTGCATTCTATGGTTGTATGGCTGTTCAAACAAGGCAGCAAAGGATTGAGATAACTGGCTCCAGACATATACGATGCATAAACCCTAGATTCAGATTGATCATGAAACAATATTTTAACTTTCTGAAGAAATGCATCTCAGCACACTCAATTAATCAACAGATCAAAAACATACAGATCTTCGTTACATGAATAATTACAAGGATCTGGGTATCGACTAACCTTTACGTAGCTTCAATCGCCTGCAATGGATTCTTCTGTGAAACCGTAACAGCCAATGCTCTCGCTGCCGTCGACTATGTTTCTCTGCCGTCGACTATTACTGGGGCAAAGAAGATATACGGAAAAAAAACCTACGATCGTGACTGTTAGTTATGGGGCATAATGGTCATTTTATATCAAATTCAGAATCGGAATGGATCAAAAACGTAGGTCAAGAGAGGAATGAAAATCTGCAAAATTAAAGGAATGACATTACCTTAGTAATGCTTCTTTCCTTTCCCTATAGTTAACAAAACATGTTTTTAATAAAAGAATGGAATGAGCGTTTCCATTCCTATTCCTATTCCATGATAACAAACACGGCCTTAGTTTTCGGTGTTTGAAGATTGCACCTTATCTTGTTTTAAATCCCAATAACCTTGAAATCCAATTATGGGTCGAACCTATTGTGGTTTTCGATCCATGAACATGGATTGACCCATAGAGCCTTTTGCAATTATCTTTGGGTTTCAAAATCTCAAAACTGAAAAACTAGGTCTATGGGCCTATAGCCGTTCCCGAACCAACCTAGGCTTCATACTTTTGGACTCTTGGGATGAAAAATTCAACCCTAAGCTGGTCGAAATATCGATCGAAGGACTCGATTCACATTCGGTGTTGTTTAATCGACACTAAATGTGTCCAACATGTTACGGAAATATAAATTCTAGATTTCTCACATAGTACTCCAAATCGTGAAGCTTAATATTTTAATCTATACCGAAAAGCTTTAAACTTTTTCGGTACCAAAGTGATCAAGAAACCCTTTGATCACTTATCCAACATGTTTCTATATATTGTTGACATAAAAAGTATAAACTTTTTAAATGATTGAATAATGTTTCAAACTTGATCTCTAAAGCAATTGTTTATGGTTAATCCATTAGACCGAAAAACTGGCTCCGGAGGAAAACGAACCTTGTGATTTTCGACCAGCCTACGAAAGATAGAAAAAGAGAAAAATAAAAGCTCTAATACCACTATTGGGTTTTACCAGATAAAACAATCATCAAATACAAGACTTGGTCTAACTTGGATTGCCAAAATATTTGGTAAAGAAAATCGAAAACCGAATGCCTTCAAGAGAGAGAGAGAGAGAAGAAGGATAGAAAAAATGTGCAACCCAAATATGAGGATTTGATATGCAAGGTGATATTTATATTTGTAATTAATTTTTGTGGATGTTATGCCACATATTTATTGAAAAGGTGAATTATGTTGTTAATATATCGAAGTGTATATATGCCAGATAATATGTGTGAGCATAGTGAATTTACTAAGATTGCTTAAAGTAGAATATTGAACTTTTTGCATGTTTCAGCGATATATACGGGATAGACAAGGGAAATATCCAACTCGAGATAGACAAGGGAAAATATACAGCTCGTGGTTAATAACACTGATCATAAGAAGATTTGTTTGAAAATAAAAAACCATGTTTTTAGAAATATGTATAATTAGGGGTGTAGTGCATGGGGCGGTTTGGAACGGTTTTAAGCTTAAACCGAACCTAATCCGTTAATTTCGGTTTTAGGATTTTTAAACACAATGGTTTCGGTTTCTAGCGGTTTCGGTTTTGACGGATTCTGGTCATTAAAGGTTTGGTTTCGGTTTTAAAACTGAACCTACTTGGTTTTCAATATTAATATCAAATTTCTAACCCACTTGGTTTCCAATATTACTAACCTTCATATTTATAACATTATATACAAATTTCAGCCACAAGATCTGATTTATAGCATCAAATTCAATGTCTAATAACATACTTCAAGACTATATACAAATTTCAACTCAAATGTTCAAAACATAATTTTTTTTAGTATATTATCATATTATATATGTCGACTTGAAAAGAGGTAAACGACAAATGAAATGAAAAGTTATTGATCCTAATATTTAGACCTTCAAATATTTAATGAACTTCATTGACTTCTATTTAAAAACTATAAAATTTAAAAATATATATATATATATATATATATATATATATATATATATATATATATATATAGGGGATGGTTCATGCGAGAACCGTTGTTAGTGCGAGAACTGCGGGAACCAATCTCGGTCGTTCCTTGGATATGGGAAGTTTCATGGATGGTGAGCGTGGAGGGATAGAGTGTGGCAGGGTGCATGTGAGGAATTCATGGGTGGGCAATGACATTGAAGTAGGGGGAATTGGACGACTCAGATTGGTTCTCGCGGTTCTCGCAGTTCTCGCATGAACTTTTGTCTATATATATATATATATATATATATATATATATATATATATATATATATATAGGGGAGGGTTCATGCGAGAACCGTTGTTAGTGCGAGAACCGCGAGAATCAATCTCAGCCGTTCCTTGGATATGGGAAGTATCATGGATGAAGAGCGTGGAGGGATAGGGTGTGGCAGGGTGCATGTGAGGAATTCATGGGTGGACAATGAATGACATTGAAGGAGGGGGAATTAGACGGCTTAGATTGGTTCTCACGGTTCTCGCGCTAACAACGGTTCTCGCATGAACTTTTGTCTATATATATATATATATATATATATATATATATATATATATATATATATATATATATAGGGTAGAGATCCTGTAAAAAGAGAATTAAGGTACAAAGAGTAAGGAGAAATCTCACCCATTCATTTTTCCTGTAACCGCTCCTATATAATTGGCTTTTTTCTTTTTGTTTTAATTAAAAAAAATTACAGAAAGGGTATAATAGTCTTTTAACAATTTGGTTTCCTGATATTTAGGAATAAATTTTAAACATCATCTCTCCAGAATTATTCTGATGCACAATCACTGCATTAACTCATCAAAGATAAATTGATGCACAGTTTTGATGAATACAAAACAGATGATAAAGAACTGATTTTTGCTACACGATTAAACCCAACAAAAACTCGTAATTCTTGATTTATGATATTAAGAGTCTAGATGAACGATTAAAAACAACAAAAAAAACCCTAAATCTTGATGCACAATAAAATTCCGAAATTAGACCCTCCCGACCCTTCTTCTTCTTCGATCAAAATTAAGAAAACCTTAATCTTGATACACAATTAAACCTAAAAAACCCTAAATATTGTTGAGCGAATCTGATGCACGATTAAAACTGATGTTCGTAAAGCGTACCAGTTTTTTATTTATAAAATTCGTGATTATTTAGTACGACTACAACACAAATAGGCAAGATGACCTAATCGTATGTAGTATAGAAAATAAGTACGGGTGTCGAACTCAAGGGGAACGGGTATGATTTGATAAAATTATATTAATTGAAATATTAAACTAACGATAAAATAAAGGGAAAATTTAGGATAAATGAGCAATCAACCAACTAACGCTACCAACAACCATGGAAAGCACCTGAAACAACCAAAAAAACACAGAGAGCGAATGAGCAAGGAACATGAAAATCAGATAATATAAAGCTAGCTTTCCCTCTCTAGATTCGATTACACTTTTCTCATGGCAATTAGATTCATGGTAAAAAGAACTAAAGATACTTAAACATTCATGCATAGATTTCTATAATAGTTAAAACCTTGGTTCGGTTATAACCGTCTAATTATACTACTTAATAACCTTTATGGTCAAAAGCGCGATTAAGAAATATAATTAGCCAATTAATTCGATTAACAAGTTAAGCCCTAATCTTAATGCTTGTATGATCAACAAAACATCAAACTAACATATAAATGGTCATTATATGAACATCACATGCAAAAGACTCTAACTTTAATTGCTCAAAACATAGGATTTGGTCAATCACTATTCCTTAATCATCTATTGGTCCTAGACAATCAAGATTCAAACTTTATGATTCAAGTGGCCTCTCAAAACATAAAAATCAGATTCTAAGCAATCAAAACAGATTTATAAGCATGGATAAACATAGATTAGGCTAAACTAAGAACAAACATGAATTAAGCATCAAAGCCATTAATTAAATCAACCATAATCAAAGTTCATCTCCTCTAGGGAGGAAAATCAGAAGTCTAACCTAGAACAAACATGCTAAAGCTCTGGAAATTATTCAAACAAAGAAACATGAAGAACAAGAATGAATAAAACCGTAAAAGCCGAATGTTCCGGGACTTGATCTTCAATTATATCTTCAATCCAAGCCCCAATGCTCCAAGCTATGCTCCCATATGCTACATGGTGTTTTTATGGAGTTTCCAGAGGTTGAAGATGGTGAAAAGTCGGAATGAAAGCCTCCAAATCGAATGAAGATCGAATGTATAAATAGTGCCGAATTTCGGGACTTTAGCGCCGCTACAGTAACTTTCGAGCCGTGATCGATTCCTGTGTCGCGCCGCGACGCGCTGATTTTGGCCAAGAATTGACTTTTTGCGATTTTTGAAGCTTATCTCCAACTTTTCTCATCTTTATCTCTATAGATCCGATTTTATCATCTGAAATCAAATAAGAAGGATAAAGAACACCTTTTAAATGTATTTTTAATGATTTCTATTAAAAATAATTATTTATCACATTAAAATATATATATAAAATAAAACCAGCCAAAAAAACCCTAAAATCTTGAAGCAAGAATCTGAGAGGTGATGCACGATTAAACCCATAAATGCTACGATTATCACCAACCGTGGGGGCGACGGTGGATTCACTGCAACCAATGATGGAGGCGACAGTGATGCACGGTTAAAAACCAACAAAAACCACCTAAAGTCTTCATGCACAAATCAAATGTGCATCACAGATTTGCTGTTCATATACATTGAAGCACAGAAGAAAAAAATTGAATAAAATAAAATCACGAACCGGTTACAATCTTGATGAACCAAGAATTTGATGAATAGTATTCATATAAAAAAGGATTCACAGTACATCCACATTGGGACAAAACCTTTAAATCTTGATGCACCATAAAATTAGAATCAGAGATGATGCATTCGTAGCGGTGATGGTTGCTACTTCACAGAAACGGCGACTGCTTCAGCGTTGGTGGTCAGCGATAGCTTCAAATCCGCATGTAACAACGAGAACTCATATATGTTTTTCTTCACGATTAAATACGTAAACCCAGCGGCGGCGTAGGAGAAACAACCAGCGGCTGCGTAGGAGAACAACCATCGGCGGCGTAGGAGAAAATACCAGCGCCGGCGTGGTTCATCAAACACCATCAAGGGCATCGACGGAGAAGTTAATCGCGACAGAGCAACGAATGCTTCGGCGAGACAGAGACGGGGAAGGCTTAGGCGATTGTGGTCGGCGACGACTCGGTTCATGGTGGGCGGCGATGATGCTGGGTGGCGATGATGTTTTTAGGGTTTTCTGCATTCGTGGGGAAGAGGGCAGGGGCGGGACGTGAATCGATGGAACGTATATCTGTGAAGTGGGGACCGAATAACAAGGGATGAGGGATAAAATGTGGTAAAATGCCCCTAAACTAATTTTGATACAAAAGGACACGTGTCATGCTCATGATTCTTCTTACTCTTTTTACCCTAATTTTTTTTTACTTGAACCTAATTCATATATATATATAATATTAAATATTAATGGGGCGGTTTCTTAGTAGGGCGGTTCTAGTTAAAACCCAAAACCAAACCGAAGCCATCGGTTTTTGACATATTGGTTTCGGTTTTTCGGTTTTTATGCACACCCCTATATATAATCATGCTTAAAAGATTTCCATTGTACTAATTGTATTATTTTTATTTTCCATTGAAACACCCAAAAAGTCGAAATTGGGTGTGTGAATTTAGTTTGTATCTGTCACTCACTTATATTTTTATGTTAATTTTTACGTAACAGTAATTAAGAAAAAATAAATTATTTGTTTAAAAAGAAATAAAAAATATGAAAGTCCTTTAGAAAGAGAGTGCAAGTATGTGAAGCTTTTACAAGTTGCAACTTACAAGCATGTTCTGAAAAATAACTTTAAAACTTATATTTTTTTTACTATATACTTTCTAAAAGCATTAAAGTCAAAAGCTAAATAATGTAAATTATTTAATTACAAGTCGTCACGTGAGTCGTGAGATTTGTTTCATATATATTTTATAAATATTTAGAGAAAAGAGGTTTCCATAAAAATATGTATTTATATAAGAATTGGAGACTTAATCTTGACTCTTCGTTTGATAATGATCGGTTGGTTTATAATAATTATCCCTCATTTAATTCATAACCCAACCATAAATTGCGACGGACGATTACGACGGTTAAATCTAATAAATCAATACATTTAATTGATGACTAAGATTTATTCTTTCATTCTAACCTAAATATCCATTTTGATAATAACCTTCGCCTATTCGAGAGATACTATATTTGTCTTATCATCAACATTGTCAAAATCAAAAAATAGACAAAAAGAAAGTGTGGTATTACACATTTTAATCATTAGTAAGGTAAAAATATTAAATAAAAGGAAACAATTTTGAAACCCAACAATAAAAAACTAATTATTTTAATAAAAGTTAATGCAGATTTATACATGTTGCTTACATAGCGGTACTGGGTACCCTACTTTGCTGTCAAGCAGTAGAGTTGAGACTCTGTAAATGAAAACCTGTATGTGTATGTCGGCATATGTATGTATACATTTACACACAGTACACAATGTACTACTACACACACACACACACAGAGAGAGAGAGAGAGAGAGAGAGAAAGAGAGAGAGAGAGTCTCTCTCTATATATGCACTCTAGATCTCAGTGTCAAATGGTGTTCTGTCGAGTGAAAAATGCCCCTTTTTCCGGTTTCTCCAAACACACAATCTCTTTCAAATTCTTTTTCTAAGTGAATTGGGATTTCTCCCTTCCACATTCACACAATCCACAATCAAAATCATGGAATCCAAATCAGTTTCCAAATGGGGTTTGTTGTTCTTGATGATAATTCAACTGGGTTGTCAAATAATCCATTGCACTGTTACTTACGATAGCAAAGCCATTGTTATCAATGGCGAAAGAAGAATTCTCATCTCTGGTTCCATACATTACACCAGAAGCACCCCTGAGGTACCCTCAAAACCCATTCACATTTTTACAAAAACAAATGTTTATTTTTTCAAATTTCTTGGCGGAAATGTGGTTAATGATTAACTTGAATTTCTGAGCTTTGTGATGAAATTTAAACTGTTCGCAGATGTGGGAAGATCTTATAATGAAGGCTAAAGATGGCGGGCTTGATGCGATTGATACTTATGTCTTTTGGAATGTTCACGAGCCTTCTCCTGGCAATGTACCTCGATTTTTAGTTAAAATTTTGTGTTCTGTAACAATTTATGATATAAAATTAAAACTGTTTGTTGTTCATTGGGTGAAATTTCAGTATAATTTCGAAGGAAGATATGATTTAGTGAGATTCTTGAAGACGGTGCAAAAAGCAGGGATGTATGTTCATCTTCGAATTGGTCCTTACGTTTGTGCAGAATGGAATTTTGGGTAATTTTCTTCTTTTTAATTCACAAATTGCATAAGAAATTGTAGTTCAGACAGTGATTTAATGGTTTACAAGGGTTTAACTTATAGAAGTTGCTTTGATTTCAACAAGAAAAGGAATTTTGCAATGAAATGTGGGTCAATTTTGGGTTCTGAAATGGTCAAATTTATGATCTTTGATGCAGAGGATTTCCAGTTTGGTTGAAGTATGTTCCTGGCATTAGTTTCAGAACTGATAATGAACCATTTAAGGTCCCAATTCTTGAATCTTTCTTTTCTAATTGCACTTATGAACAAGAAATTAGTTGCTAAAAACAAGCTATATGCTAAACCTTAAATCTTTAAATTTATTTATTATATTTCAGAGGGCAATGAGAGGGTTCACTGAGAAAATTGTAAACATGATGAAGAGCGAAAAGATGTTTGAATCGCAAGGAGGGCCAATTATTCTTTCTCAGGTGTGAATCTAGAGCTTAATTTTGTGTAATTACTTATTATGTGACTATTAATCTTGATTTCAAGACTTTTTCATGACAATTTTATATTGTTAAAATGAGGTTTTGAGGGTTGAGTGCAGGTTGAGAATGAATATGGATCAGTAGGAAAGGCGTATGGAGGCGATGGTTATAACTACATGACTTGGGCTGCAGACATGGCTGTTGGGTTGGGTACGGGTGTCCCATGGGTCATGTGCAAGCAAGACGATGCTCCTGATCCTATTGTAAGCTCTGACCCCTACGGTTTAAACCACTTTATATGTTCGAGGAAACCACCACCACCAAGGTGGCCTAGTGGTAAGGCGTCCCGTCCATAAAGAGGTCACGGGTCAAACCTCACTAGGTAAACATCTTTGGGGGGGGGGGGGGGGGAGGGAAGGGTAAGTAAACGGTCACAGGGATACCCAGGTTAGGCTGCGTACATCTGAGTCAAAGACTCGCCCTCCCCGGGTAACCTGAACAATTATGTTCTAGGAAACAAAGAATATAGATCTTTAAGCATGAAATATTTCTTGAAAACTAAAGTGTTTAGCATGATCATTTACTACTTATTTTTCGGTTTTTGTTGTCAGATAAACACATGCAATGGTTTTTACTGCGACGAGTTTTCTCCCAACAAGCCTTACAAACCCTCAATATGGACCGAGGCTTGGAGCGGATGGTATTCAAATTTGTTAATTTTCTTTCGTCATACAATTGATATTACACGCATAAGTGTTAAAAACATCCATTTCTTAACGTTGCTTCAGGTTTACAGAATTCGGTGGTCCGGTCTATGAGAGGCCGGTTCAAGATTTGGCATTTGGTGTTGCCCGATTCATTCAGAAGGGCGGATCATTCGTCAACTACTACATGGTTGGTTTACTTATGCAATCATTTTTTATAAAAGTTACAAAATTCTTATAACATTTGAAATGTTTGTGTTTGAAAACAAAACAGTACCATGGAGGCACGAACTTTGGTCGCTCCTCGGGCGGCCCATTCATCACTACTAGTTACGACTATGATGCTCCAATTGATGAATATGGTGAGGTTCAAAATTTAAACTATGTATCTTTACTTTGACTTTCGAGGTCAAATCTATTAGTTTCTGTAATCAAGATTGAACATACATTTGATTCAAATGATTCAAGCATTTGGATACCCTTTTGGCATCTTTCAACATGTTGGAGATGAACTATAACCAAAATCGACCCGTTCTAGGTAAACGGGTCAAAACTTCATCTCTACCTCAAAAATCGAATTTTTAATGCTTTACTTTGAACCGATTCAGGCTTGATCAGACAACCGAAACATGGTCATTTGAAGGAGCTTCACAAGGTTATAAAACAATGTGAGTCTGCTTTAGTTTCAGCAGATCCCACTATCACCTCTTTGGGAAGTCTTCAACAGGTTTTTGCTTCATGATCTAACTTCATTTTCACAAAAAATAACCAACAAAACATCTTATTAAACATTTATTGTTTTCCAGGCTCATGTATTCGCTCCCAAGTCACAACCCTGTGCAGCTTTTCTCTCAAACTACGATCCTGAAAAAGCTGCAAAAGTGATGTTTAATAACAAGCAATACACTTTACCTCCTTGGTCCATTAGTATCCTTCCCGACTGCAATGATGTTGTGTTCAATACAGCAGATGTATGTTACTTTTATCAGATTACACGAGCTGTTACTCTTATGGATGTTTTCTTTTTCTTTTTACAATTATTTGTGAAATCAAAACAGGTTGGAGTTCAATCTACACAAATGGAAATGGTATCAAGCGATTCCAAAATGTTATCTTGGGAGACGTATACTGAAGATTTAACTGTAAGTGACGAAAGCTCCGTATTCACTGCAACGGGATTATTGGAGCAAATTAATGTCACTAGGGATACGAGTGATTATCTTTGGTATACAACAAGGTAAGACTCAGTTTATAAGGTGTCATTCTCTCTCTCTCTCTCTCTCTATATATATATATATATATATATATATACTAATTTTTTTGGGATTTCAGCGTTGACATCGATTCATCTGAATCATTTTTACGTGGAGGGGAGCTCCCGAAGCTCCTGGTGCAGTCAAATGGCCATGCTCTACATGTTTTCATAAATGGAGAACACTCGGGTATATTTTTTGGATATTTTTTTAGCTAAACATATTATCTTTTCAAAAGGTTATGTAAAATTTGAATCATTTGATAGGTTCTGGTTTCGGTTCAAGAAAACATAGAAGAGTTACGTACAAAGAAAATATTAATTTACGCGCTGGAAGCAACAAAATTGCACTACTTAGTGTGGCCATGGGATTGCCAGTTAGTTTCTTGATTTTTTTTTCTATTTCTATATACTTCAAATATATATCGAAAGCATCAGAAAATTATATTGTTCTTTTTTCTGTGAAGAATATTGGAGGGCATTATGAAACGTGGGAGACTGGAGTCTTAGGTCCCGTGGCTCTATATGGTCTTGACAAAGGGAAACGTGATTTGTCGTGGGCCAATTGGACTTACCAGGTTCAGCATAATTTGTTTCCCGTATCTATCTTGTTTCGGCGTTTAGATAAGATCTCTGTTATAGGTGGCAAAATGGGTCAAACCGGTCAACTTTTGTCCATGTTGGGTTGACCCAAAACACTTTTGTAGTAATTTTATAAAATAATCGGTGTGCCGAATAAAAATTGCAAAGGTCAGGTCACTTCAGTAAAGATCTAAGTTTTTTTGAACAAAATGATTTCAAATGTATTAAGCATTTAAAATACACTTTTGGGCAACTTTTGGTCCATTTGATATTATCTTTTAGTTATACCCACTTGACATTTGACACGTTAGAAATAACACTTTAACCGAATTTGTCGCTAATTTCCATCATGGGTTTGTCATCTTTCTTGATTAGGTTGGTCTAAAGGGAGAAGCTATGAATGTTATCTCCTCAGATACTGCTTCTTACATCAAATGGACTCAAGATTCTTTGATTGCTCAGCAACAACAACCGTTAACATGGCACAAGGTATGTCTAGCATACAGAAATCAACATCATTTATATACAATATATATATATATATATGTGTGTGTGTGTGTGTGTGTGTGTGTGTGTGTGTGTGTAGGGGAGGGTTCGAATGAGAACTGTTTTTCGTACGAGAACTGTGAGAACCAATCTTGGCCTTTGATACGAAGGTGTAGAATTTAGGAAGTGCGTGAGTTTGCTATTCAAAAAAATTTTCTTTAAAAAGGAGATTTTTATATAAGGATTTCATAATCATATTGAATTCTATAAGGGTAGCCAAAAAGACTCATCTTTAAGTGCAAAATATAACTTCAAAAGCCATAAGAATCTTGAAATCTTTTCAGGCTTACTTCAATGCACCTGATGGTGATGAGCCATTGGCCCTAGACATGAATAGCATGGGAAAAGGCGAAGCATGGGTCAATGGTCAAAGCATCGGAAGATATTGGACAACTAATGCTAATGGTGATTGCCAAGGGTGCCATTATGCTGGAACCTATCGCCCGTTAACTTGTCAAACTGGTTGTGGTCAACCAACCCAAAGATGGTAAGACCTTCATTAGTGAACAGACCGACACAAAATCAGAAATGTAGTGAACAAATATGTAGTTACTGAGTAGCTACTGTTTCAGGTACCATGTGCCTAGATCTTGGTTAAAACCGACAGATAACTTGTTGGTGATTTTTGAAGAACTCGGAGGAGATCCTACTAAAGTTTCACTATTTAAAAGATCAACCGTGCAGTGAGCCAGTGACCATAGTGAACAGTAACTTTGGTCAAGACCTGTGTCCACACAGACTCAAAAGGTTGTTGGTTGTTCAAGGCATGAAGGTGAACCTACAGATAACAAACCAATGAGTTCATGCTGATTGTGATTTGAGAATTTAGTCGGTTCCTCTAAAGCAATTTTGTTTGGTTCAAAGTTAACTTACTAGTATGTGCTGATGTAGACTAGTGAAGAACTTTTTTTTTTTTTCTGAAATCTTAAACCAGGTCAGTGATGTAGACATGTGAGTTGTTTATGTTATAATGGGGAAATAAAGTGAACCCCCAAAGTTAGGTTCTTATAATCATTTAGGGTGAAAGTGAACATTTGTTCTTGTAAGCAGTTGCTAGTGATTTATGTACTTTCATAAAGAAATTTCGGAAGATGTATTAACAATATTTTCTTTCTAAACTCGGCTTCTAAGCCATAATCTCTTTATTGTTCGAATATCTTATCCTAACCCGTGTTATTTGATTAAATCTCTCTCTAGTCAAGAAAATCGAAGTTCCCAGAAACACATGACAGGAAAATGCAGGATCAAAACCGTCTAATTATAAGTTGATACTAACTTGAATGGTTCTCTTTTCTTGAAGCACAATGCATCATCCGCTTGTGCTTGTGTTACCTGAGTGTTTGATGATTGTCTGTTGAAGTTCTTCTTTTTTTGCGCCCACGACCTTGGCAACAGTCTTCTCGTCTTTCAACAACAAGAAAGTTGGCATTGCTTCCACACCCCAATCTGATGCAATTTCCTGCAATAGTAAAAAAGATAATGCTTCATGCATTCAAATATTGTTCAAGTATAACTGTTTCAACTGTATTCAAATGAGGATGACTCATTGAGTTGTTGGTCTTTTTTTGTTCTTTTTTGAAGTTCTTTTTAAAGAGATTTCCCACTTTAGCAGTTTCCTAGGAAGTCAAGCTATACTTTGATATACAAGGCCTAACAATTTCCATGGCCGTTTTCTACTGTCTCTCTGGCATCTATCTAACTATCTTCCCATGAAGGATTGATCGCGGGTCTCTTTTGAGACTTTCCAGGCCATCTGCTACTAGACTATATTGAAGACTATATCGAGATGGTTTGCAACATGTTTTAAGTGGGATGACTAAAGTAGAGGAATGAGATTCTTGGTCAAATAAAATAAACATAAAACTCTAAGAAAAACATCTAACTTGACCCTTATTATCCATAATCACTGTTCTTAGATAAGGTAAAGTTTACATTACTGCAAAAAGAAAAAAGCAAAAAAAGTTTTTTTGCTACAAAGAAAAGATAACACATAAATAATGTCATGGTTACAATTAACAATGTAAAAGGTATCACAATAGAAACATTTTAAACATAGAAAATAGAGATGAAAAGATATTAAACGTTTGATTATTTAAAATTTGGAATAAACTTTTTTGTTGTGGACAGAAATCTGTACCTTCAACTCATCTACATCAACTTTAAGGAAGGTAACATGAGGCATTTTTTTAGCCAATTCTGCTACAAATGGAGCAATGGCTCTGCAAGGTCCACACCAAGAAGCAGCAAAATCTACAACTATCTGCCCAATTAACATCTAAATCAAACCTCATTCATGATATGATTAAACTATGAATAATCATGTTACCAAACACGATACGAGTACCACATCTTTTTCAAGAACAACGGGGTGTTTGGGATTGTTTATTAAAACTACTTATCCGTTTATTGCATCTTCATACAGAAATATACAATTTGATAGTGTCTAGAATTACATATCCGGATTGATTATTTGTAAGTAACACAACTGTAATTAAAAGTTTAAAATTAATTTTTTCATATTCCTATGGTGTGTTCGGTACACAACTTTTTAGAGCTGATAGTTTTTTGTTTTGAAAAAATAAGCTACAAGTCTTGTTTGGATGACAAAGTTGGAAGCGCTTTTTTTATACAAAAAACTCCAAAATAAAAAGCTTCTTAAAGTAGCTTCTAAAAGCTTTTTTATATACAAAATTACCTAAATACTCTTTTTAATTGTTTTACAATTACTCATATTTTATAATTTGTTTTTTGTTGTTATTTTATTCCATTCAGCTTCAGCTACCAGCTACTTTGTCAAACATATATACATATAAAATATACAACTTTTAGCTGTAGCTATCATCTACCAGCTACAACTACTAGTTACTTTGCCTAAACACACCCCTAATCATAAAAACCATTAATCACTTAACCAGTTATAATAAGCAATCCCATACACCTCCTAATTGTTGATCAACATTAGTAGGCTATCCTCCTTGAGAATTAAACATCATAATTTGCATTAATCTGTCATGATATTGAGTGGTTTAGAGCCCAATTAGAATAGGAGTTCCTTAAATTTTAGTAAACAGAGTCCTCAGAAATATGTAAACAGAGCAGCATAGAATTAGAAGCAGCTACAGACAATGAAGATCATGTGGCTAAGAACCCTAATCAGAACAAAATTGGGATTGTAACAGACACGATTTAATCATTTCAATCACGATTTTCTGGGCGACCAGAGAATATAATCGACGTATATTCATGTGTCATTGAAATCTTAAGAAATCAACGCAAAAAGGGAAAGAAATAACTAACGAAACGAAACAAATTTCACAAACAGTCGTGTAAAATTATGCAGATTAACACAAGTATAAGCAAACGAATGCATGAAATGATGATCATAAATGTTAAAACATAAACCACATTCACATACCAACTTGTTCTTGTCCTTTTGGATGTGGTGATTCCAGCCGTCAACTGTGTGGCAACTAATCACTTGTCCTTCTTCACCCATTTTGTTGATCTCGATCGAAAATGGCGTCCAAATTACGTTTTGGTTTGAATTCAAGGATCTGTTAATTAATTCGATTGATTGAACAAAGAAGCGTAAGCCAATCCTAACCAATAACTAGTTTAATACGCATGTATAATCATTATTAATTTTACGGTTTGAAAGCTTAAATTAAATATATAATAATTTAAGAAACTTTCATAAATAAAGAAAGAAAATTGGTATAATTATGGTCTGCACCAATAGTTGTTAGTGTAATTAAAAATTACGAATTAACAAGTAATCCGATAGTTTTTGGTGAAAATTGTCCACCAGATTTTGATAATTGTTGAATAAGGGATTAATGTTTTATTAAAGAATGCTTATGAATAACATCAAATCTTATTAAGAATACGGTTAACTCGTTTTTATTTAAGATCTGCATCCAATTTAAAATTCACGGCTTAACACTTTTTATATAATTTTTTTTATTCGTTAGTCATTTTAAAAAATAAATATGAATAATTAGTGAGAAAAAAGTTCTATAAGTAAAATGATATCATTACCATTTTTTTAATAGATATTAAAGATTACTTTGTTTTGCCTAATAACTTAATAAGTTCGTACATGCCATTTTGTAAAACGTTGTAAATTAAAAAATAAATATGAATAATTAGTGAGAAAGAAATTTTATAAGTAAAATGATATCATTACCATTTTTTTAATAGATATTAAAGATTACTTTGTTTTGCCTAATAACTTAATAAGTTCGTACATGCCATTTTGTAAATGGTTGTAAACTAGGAACGTGTACACACGTGGATGCTGTAATAAATCTTAACATCTAATCTGTAATTAAACACAAATAACATATCTAAAACAATTTCAAAAAAGGATTCATTTTCATATAAACAATAAGAAAGAAATGACGTATTTGTTGAATGTTTGAAGTTTGAATTTAATAAGACTTTCATATATTCTTTATATACTATATTTTGAGGTTATTATAAGAATGAATATTTACACGAGAATGAGAGAACAAATCTTAGCCATCAATTAATTGTTAATCTATTAGATCTAACGCTCGTAACACCCGTCGGAATTCATGTCCGTCACAATTCATGGTCGGGTTATGAATAAAATGAGGTGAGAATTGTAAACAATCCGATCAAATCAAATGGAGGGTCAATATTAAGTCTCTCATTATCACCTAAATATACATTCTCATTTAAACATTCAACTACTATATTTATAGTTTTATTTTTTGGGTTACAATAATTGTCACAAAGAAGAACCTTTGATCCGTTCTTTTAATCATAACATTTTCATCAAAGCTAAAATAATAGAAAATCTGTTTTAAAAATTGATAGTACTCAAGTTTTTAGTGTAAAAGGAGCAATATGAACAACCCTCTATCAATCAAAATTATTATTACTTGTTTTAAAGTTCATTTTCATTTATAGAATGTCTCCCATTTATTTTTTGGTGGTTGCGGTAGAAGTCGTAAAAACAATGGAGAAGGTGGGTGGTGGTGGCAGTGACAAAAAAAGTAGCGGACAATGGTGGTGTTGGCAAAGACGTTAGTCAGTGGTGGTAGTGGCATGGGTAAGTGTGATGATGGTTAGGGGGTTGTAGTGGTTTTGACGACGACAGTGGAGGCGAAGGTAGGACACTGGTTGGTATTGGTGGTGGAAGTAGTTGATGGTTGTGGTAGCGACGATGGTCAGTAGTGGTGGCAACAAGCGACAGAGGTGAGAACATGTGGTGATGATGGTGATGGTGATGGCATTGGCACTGGTCAGTGGAGGTGAGCGGTGATGGCGTTCACAACTAGTGGTCGGTGGGGGCAAAGGTTTGTTGTATGGTGAAGGGATATATGCTGCTACTAGGTACTTTTATATCAATTAAAGTCTTTGAGTAATTTTGTTGATCCCTTGGTTTTCAAGGAATTTAACCGAAAAACCGGCACTGGAACTGTATTTTGGTTTGGTTCTCGGTCTTACCTTTTAGGCTTTTTCGGTTCCGGTTTTGGATCTAAGCGCATCCCTAGATTATATTTAGGATGAAAATTAAAGAATAAAAACAACATTTGAGCATTATATATACTGTATTTTCACAAAACCCAGATGTGAACAACCTTGGCATACCCAAATTTTTAGTCTTGAATACTGTCAATATCAAATCAAGACGTATACAAAAAATGCTACCTACAGCTTTATAAAGTTTTTGAAACAATAAGTACCCAAAACATACCATCCAACAAGAAGAAACGCAAAGAATGCCAAAAAAGTAAGAAAATTAGCTCCACCGAAAGTGATTCCTACAAAGAATATGATCAAGAATGGGGCGTAAGATCGAATCATGGAAGCCGTATTTATCCATTGTCCCTTCAGCAGAATCAATGCCGCCACGTTAACCACATTCCACCCACCGCCCTGAAATCCCAACCTGTTGAGATTATTGGCCACAAAGGAATGGCAGTTGCAAGTTAAGATGTTATATGTTCTGTGTTGGTATTCTTGAGTGCTCTGTTTTAAGGCAGAATCCCATGTGTGTTGGTTTCTTCCCATCTCTACTAAGTCGAATTCTTCTTCATTGGAGTATATGGTGTATGGATGGGGAGTTATGGAGCACTGTAGCAAAGTAACCACAAGCGTTAGGCTTAATGTTTGTTAACTATGGGTGTGTTTGGCAACGGGCTTATAGGGATTATAGGGGTTTGAGATTCTAGTTTTTATAATCCCAGCCCTCTAGCCTCGTCTGGGTGAGGGGATTATTAAAAACATAAGCCCCCATAATCCCCTATAAGCCCCCAATATAAAAGTTTTTTCAAGTAGCTTATGGCTTGGGCTTGGGATTATCAATTAATAAGCCCCAGCTAGTTTCACCAAACATAGTTACATACCCTATATGTAATGTAGAGGAGTATCTTTAATACCCTTGAATAACAACAAAAATACCTTTTCTTTGTTTATTTGGATGTAACGAGCAACGGTCCCAAATGTGAAGTTATCTACACACACAAAGTTGGGTCCTGCAAAGTCTAGAATGACTCCATCCTCTCTGGCAATACCCATATGACCAACAAAAGGAAGGAGCCATGAAATAACAGGGAGGGGCGTCCATACGATGCAGCATGGAAAACGAGCTCTTGATGGATCAATCTGCATGTTAAGTGGAACATCGTGCTCAATCATCATTGTGTGGTTAGGTTTTGTATCTGATTCCATTGCAAGATCTGCAAATATTAAGTTGCTTTAGTATGATTTATGCTGCAGCATATAAATCAATATCGTGAAATCATGTAACAAAATCAATATCTTGATAATCATGTACAAGTGACCTTCCTGAACCAAAAACAAAGGTTTACATGTGTGGCAACAGGCTTTTAATCATGTTACAAGTGACCTTACTGATTTATCAGCAACAAGTTAACATACTATCATCATCATCATCATCTAGAAAGTGCAACAAAATGAAGCATTCATACAGTAATCTGAATATTTATTTACAGAACTGAAGTTCTTAATCAATCACAGGCAGATTTGGACGACTTATCCCACATCACCATAATGTTAATATTCTAAAATGTAGCACCTTAATCAGATTTGTCAACAACATAAACAGTTTCTCAATCGAGCTTAATCCAGCGATCAGTAATCACAAGGAACATGAACAGTTGCAGAACTTCCATGATCATCAGTAAATGAAACCATAAGTTCGGCATACATACACGAAAGATTGGATCCATATAACGAACAAAACTAAACATTGACTTAATTCCGACAACAAATTTGAACATACAGTTGCAATTGAACGAGATCTAGAACGAAGAAACATCTTAAATTTAAGATCCGATAATCGGATAGAAAAAGAAATTGATTAACAGAATGAATTGGTAGTACCTGCGTAGCGTTGTTCAAACCCTAAAACAGGAGGTTATGAAGATGCGAAGATCCAGGAACTGCGAGGTGAGAGGCACACCTTCTTTTAGGTTAAAAGGTGAAGATCATGCTTTGCAGTTTGCATAATTATTAGAAAGAATACAACACGAATACACGATTACTTTTCTGGATGTGTGGCTGCAACTAGAAATTCAGACATTTACTTAAAGTTATTTATAATTAAAATAATAATTATGTTAGTTATTTACTTATTTGTAAATATAAAAACAATTAAAATTGGCAGAATTTCGTTAATACCCTTGCAAAAGTTGATAATTACGTATATATCCTTGTAAAATTGAATATTACGTCAATCTCCTTCGAAACTTATAAAACTCACACCTATATCCAAATCATTATTTAAAACAAATTAAATTAATTTTATATTCAAAACTAATTATCTTAAATTCTAAACCCAAAACTACCCCTTCTAAACTCGCGTACATCATAAATAAAGACCATCTTCTTCGTATGTATTCAAACGGCAAAACCCGTATGTAATTTTCTTGTTCGATGGTAGCCTTCACAATTGAATCTTCTTCTTGCGGCAACTTTATTATGTTGGTAAAATGTAAATTCTTCAAATGTGTCCTAATTAATTCTCCTATTCCGTTTATAGTGATCAACACTTTGGAAATCACCATCTTATTCTCCCTTGTGCTTGTTGGTTTGAATGATTTGTACAAGAAAGTAACAACACACACAATGCTCTTTCACTCTTTCAGTATATAAATAAAGATCAAGTGATGAATATCTTACATAATTCTATTGCTTTGTATTTTTCTTTCATAAAATCCAGTCCATTTGTTTTCCTATACAGGTGATATTAAAAACTTAAAACAGAGTACCATAAACATCAAGGTGATACATGCTTTCTCCTTATTATCTTCCCCAAGAAATCATCGCTTTAAGCATAGTTCCAGGTCTAGTAACAAAGGATGTTATTAGACTCGAAATTAATCACCGAGCCTCGTGGACAAATACCAATCTGAATAAGGACACCACAAATTCGAAGTTAATCACAAAGTCTCTTGGAAAAATGTTGATGGCAGCCAACAAAACCAATTTAAATCACAAATGCAAATTACATCCTATTTAAATAACAAATGCAAAGCTAACTAATTTCAACCATGAAATCGTAGTATCAAACACGCTCCTGACTTGTAACGAAGAACAGTGGTTTTAGGGTTTACGCTTGCGGTTTGATGGGCTGCGTGGGGAAGATGGACATTAGGGATGATGTCATAAGGGGTAGTTTAGGAATTATACTTTTATTAGATTTTAAGATAGTTTTGAATATAAAATTAATTTAATTTGTTTTAAATAATGATTTGGACATAGGTGTGAGTTTTATGAGTTTCGAAGGAGATTGACGTAATATTCAATTTTACAAGGATATATACGTAATTATCAACTTTTGCAAGGGTATTAGCGAAATTCTGCCATTAAAATTTTATAGTTGTATACATTATTTTTTTAAATATTAAATAAATGAGTTAACATAAAATGTAAACGATTAAACTATTTTTATTTTAAAATTTATAAGATGATGCAAATTTGAGTTAAATGTTACAAGTATCATATAATATTTTCTTTATCTCTGAAAGTTATGTATACTAAAACAATAATTAATGAGCATGTTTTTATTAAAAAAAAGTTTATTATAGAAAATCGATAGATGATATAAGAATGGGAAAATTACTATTTTTGCCAACATATTATTCACCTTTTTTCAATTTTATCAACATTCTTTTTATTTTATCAATTACACCATTACACTTTTAATATTTTTCCAATTTTATCAACATTCTTTTTATTTTATCAATTACACCATTACACTTTCAATATTTTTTCAATAAACACAAGGTTTACCTACTAAGACTGACAATTTGGGTCGGGTTCGTGTTATTGGGTTCGTGTTGTTCGAGTTCGGGTCAGTTTCTTGTCGACCCAATTTCGACCTATTCATTTTCGTGTCAGGTTCGGGTCGTGTCACTTTTTCGTGTCGTGTTTCGTGTCAACCCATTTCGGTCAAAAGTATTTGACTAGTATTTTTTTGATTTTCGATTATGGTTTTCGAATACGGGTTTCGGGTACGGTTATCAATTACGGTTTTCGATTATGGGTTTCAAATACGGTTTTGGATTAAACATTATATAAACCATAAATGAAAAGAAATTCTTAAAATTATATGAAAATGGAGAAAAAAAACTTTGCAGTAATATTTAAAAAAAACAAACTATGCAATTTAGAATTACGGAAATCACGTACTAAAGTAAATTTGCAAAGGTTTATAGTTAAGGCTCTTATTTACGATATATAAATTTCTTATATTAACTTTTTTTTTAAAACAAACTATGCAATTTAGAATTACGGAAATCACGTACTAAAGTAAATTTGCAAAGGTTTATAGTTAAGGCTCTTATTTACGATATATAAATTTCTTATATTAACTTTTGTAGCTTGATGTTTATCTAATTGTTAACTAGTCAAATACTTTTGACCGAAATCGGTTGACACAAAACACGACCCAAACCCGACACGAAAAAAGTGACACGACCCAAACCTGACACGAAAATAAATAGGTCGAAATTGGGTCGACACGAAACTGACACGAACCCAATAACACGAACCCGACCCAAGTTGACAGCTTTACCGCTTTGTAGGGGTAAACCTTGTGTTTATTGGAAAAATATTGAAAGTGTAATGGTGTAATTGATAAAATAAAAAGAATGTTGGTAAAATTAGAAAAATATTGAAAGTGTAATGGTGTAATTGATAAAATAAAAAGAATGTTGGTAAAATTGGAAAAAATTGAATAGTATGTTGGCAAAAATGGTAATTTTCCCTATAAGAATCTAATAATAGTGTCGAAGGGTGTAAGCATATCTCGACTAGATTCTACAACCAGGTCAAGTGACGAGGAGCCGAGAAAAAAAAGAGTATGGAGCTCAATTTTTATAAAAGCCCCTCAGAATTTCAATTTAACAATATTGCCACTAGCTATAAAGAGTTGTATTAGGTGCCTTAAGCTTCAAAATCTTGTAAAAAAAGCTTTTTTTCATGAATCCATAAATCTACGACTCAAATCCACTCAATGCATGCCTAAATTCTATAAGAAATTGATAACATTTATATTTCTTACACCTTTTGGTAAGATTGAGCTTCTTAATCTTCAATGATCGGCTTCAAATAGCCAATGGAGGGGGTTGGATCCATCAATGGGCCGGGGGAGGGCGAGTTTCATTGGACGAACTTGTAACTCGTTATCTAGGTGGTAGCGGGTTTGTGACTGGATTCTCAAAAATAATTCAAAAAACAAAAAATAATTAAAATTTTTTCTGTGTTTTTATTCAATAATTTAAAGTAAATAAGCAACTCAAAGGGAAACATGGTCTAGCTAGGCGAGTAATAGCTATTGTAAAATGGGTATCCATTTTCAACTAAGTTTCCGGGTCGGGTCACTTCAAACCCATATCAGAATGCATGTATATATAAACTTAGCATCAGACAAATAGCCTAAAATGGAGGAAGATGATAATAGAGGTGACAACAAGTCTCCTTGCATTTTGGATCTTAACATATTTTTAGAATATTTTCCCCTCATCTTCTATCTCCACAAACCACCTACCTGAGTTTCTTCTTCTTGCTTTCTTTCTTATTTCTCATTTCACACTAATTATATATATATATATGGCTGTTGGAAAATCTCGCGGTAGCAAGAGACCTTCGGGTGGTTCGTGTTCATCGACAGCCACACTACTCGTGTTCGTGTTTGTATGCCTTTTTGGTCTATGGATGTTAACCTCTAGCACCTTCGTTTCTTCACCCCGCTTAAAGAAGGCAACTTCATTGCTTGATTCTGTCTTTGACAAGAATAATCTTCCACAAAAGATCCATACTCAAAGCTCTACTGTTTTTGAAGACAATCCAGGCGATCTACCAAGTGACGCTATAAAAAACGATGACGATTTGGAAACAGATCAGAGGTCCAAACAAGAAGATCAAAACACGAGTGGTGCATCCATGGAAACCGATCAACATGAAAGGGAAATCATAAAAGAGGACCAAGATAATCTGCAAGAAAAAATGACCAGTAAAAAAGATAAAAAACATAAAGAAACACATGAAGTGTTTGAAAGAAACACAATACCATATAAACGACATACTGAGAAAATGATAACTGCCAAGACAGAAAGCAATAGGAAAAAGCAACAAGATAGACAAAAAGATTCAAATGAAGGTAATCATGATAAGGGTAATCCAGTAAACAACCATATGATAGATGAAGCAACATATTCCGGGGCATTAAATGATTCAAAGAGCGAATGGTTGACTCAAGCCGATCAATCCAGAAACCAAAACAGAGGAAAACAAGCAAAAGGCAATGTTTCCGAGTACAACTGGGAGTTATGCAATGTTACTGCTGGAACCGACTATATTCCTTGTTTGGATAACGAGAAAGCAATCGAAAACTTACATGGCAGGCACCATTTCGAGCATCGAGAGAGACATTGCCCTGAAGAAAGCCCAATGTGTCTTGTTCCACTGCCAGAGGGATACAAGACACCCATTCCTTGGCCTGAAAGCAGAAATAAGGTACAATAATATTATTCAATTTTCAGTTTTTAACTTTTGTGGAAGTACAAATTATAAATAGTCACAAATGCTTAATGAATATTAAGGTGTACAACGCAGATATGGTTCCACAATGTGCCACACAAGAGCTTAGCAAAAGTAAAAGGGCACCAAAATTGGGTGAAAACAGAAGGGGAGTTCCTCACTTTCCCTGGAGGTGGAACTCAGTTCATACATGGTGCTCTTCATTATATCGATTTTGTTCAACAGGTAATATACTAAGTAAATGGAGAGGTTTCCCAATTCAGGTTATCTAAGGAGGGCGAGTTTTTGACTCAGATGTACACGGCCTAACTGGGGGTATCCCTGTGACCGTTTCCTCAAGATGTTTACTTAGGGAGATTCAAACCTATGACCTCTTTGAGGACGGGACGCCTTACCACTAGGTCACCTTGTTATAAAATTTTGTAAAAGCCACTAAGAAGTCAATTTTGTTTTGGCTTTCTATGGGTGTAGATGGTGCCTAAAATCGCTTGGGGAAAGCATACTAGAGTAATACTGGATGTAGGTTGTGGAGTAGCAAGTTTTGGAGGTTATTTGTTTGATAAAAATGTGCTTACAATGTCATTTGCACCAAAAGATGAACACGAAGCTCAAATTCAGTTCGCTCTTGAGAGAGGAATACCAGCGGTTTCTGCTGTTATGGGGACTCAACGACTTCCATTTCCAAGCAGTGTTTTCGATCTTGTCCATTGTGCTCGTTGTAGAGTACCATGGCACAATGAAGGTTTGAATATTTAACTTAGAAGAATGTTCAATATAGTCCACACTTAATACATAGTCCTAACTCCTAAGGGACTAATTTTAGCCTTTGGATCAATGACATCAATGGTCCAGATTGAATTTTAAATTTGGGGCGGAGGGGAATTTTCGTAATTCACATGTGATGATTTTACAAATCACATGTGACTGTATACTGAATCACCTGTGATTGCATATTAAAATTTTAGGACTATGTTTTTTACATGGACTTTATTAAACACAGCTCTATTCGAGTAATATGTTGTTACCTAAAACACACAACTTACTATTTGATAAAGCAATTAAAATCAAGTTGCTAGTTTATTTGTGAAGGTGGTAAGCTTCTTTTGGAGCTCAATCGAGTGCTTCGTCCAGGAGGTTATTTTGTGTGGTCTGCAACACCTGTTTACCGGAAAGGCAAAGAGGATGTCCAAATATGGAAGGGTAATTATTCGATCAACCCTTTTAATCGATTCCGATTTCATTAGTTTAATGAAATAACTAACATCGGGTTTTTCATTTAGAGATGTCTGCCCTAACAGTGGCAATGTGTTGGGAGCTTATTACTATCAAGAAAGACAGATTGAATTTGATTGGTGTTGCTGTATACCAAAAACCAAATTCAAATGATTGTTATAATGCACGAAAGATACAAGAACCTCCTATGTGTAAACCAGATGATGACCCAAATGCAGCATGGTAAGTGAAAACAGAGAAAACTTATAGATAAGAATTTACTATCAATCTAAAACCATGTAAAGAAGGCTAATGGGAAAATATATCAGTAATCACCAAGGTGGCCTAGTGGTAAGGCGTCCCGTCCTTAAAGAGGTCACGGGTTCAAACCTCACTACGTAAACATCTTGAAGTGGCCAGGGAAGGGTAAGGAAACGGTCACGGGGATACCCTAGTTAGGCCGCGTACATCTGACTCGCCCTCCCTGGTAACTAGAACAGGGAAAACCTCTCCGTTTACCCGTTTTATGTCAAAGTGAAATACTTATGGTATATTTTGGCAGGTATGTACCTTTGCAGGCATGTATGCATAAGGTCCCAGTTATGGACACAGAAAGGGGTTCACAATGGCCGGAAGAATGGCCTGCTCGAGTTCAAACGCCGCCCTACTGGTTAAGCAAAACCCCTTTAGGGATTTATGGGAAACCTACACCAAATGATTTCGAAGCAGACTACACATATTGGAAAAGGGTAGTCAACAAGACCTATATGAGTGGCTTAGAAGTTAACTGGTCCAATGTAAGAAATGTTATGGACATGAGAGCAGTCTATGGAGGGTAAGTGTTAATCCCCATATACTCTTCCTAATCAATTTAGTGATTTAAAATTTTTACAACAAACTGATTAACCGGTTTTCGATTAAGTAGGTTTGCTGCAGCCTTGAAGGATTTGAAACTATGGGTGCTGAATGTTGTGAACACAGATTCCCCTGATACACTTCCCATAATATACGAAAGGGGTCTTTTTGGGATTTACCATGACTGGTGTGAATCTTTTAGCACATATCCTAGAACTTACGATCTTGTTCATGCGGATCACTTGTTTTCCAAGTTAAAAAAGAGGTGATTCTTGAACGCAAATTCTTCATACACAAGAAAAACTCAAAAAATTGGCATGTAAGGTGTGATTGATGAGTATATGTTCGATATGATGTATGCAGATGCAAGATCACACCTGTCATCACAGAGGTAGATAGAATCGTTAGGCCAGGAGGGAATTTGATTATTCGAGATAAATCTGACATGATAGAGGAAATCAAGAACTTGTTGAAGTCGTTACACTGGGAGGTTCATTTAGTTTCTTCCAAGAACAAAGAACAAATACTTAGCGCCCAGAAATCAAGTTGGCGACCAAAGATATATGCAACCCCTTCTTGATCTTGATCAACTATAGACTAGTAATTATAGGATTTAGAATCTTAATTTGAGTTCTCACTGTAGATTGGAATGTAACAACATTTGCTACAAAAGCACAAAATTATATAGATTGATAGTTTGCAATTCTTAATTGTCATTAAGTTCTAACTAACCAATTAAACTCCAATAAGTAATAGGCACAAAATTAATCATTGAACATTGCCAATAATCTCAAATTTGTGATGTTTTTGGATTTCTCTCAAGTCCCTTTTTTCATGACTATAAAGAGGCCAGGGTGATTTAACTTGATAATGATCTTTGTAACATTACCTTTGGTGATGAAATGACCTCGGACTATCGTCAACTCATCAAGTCGATCTCCAATCTCCTAACGGAGTGCCGGAGTGGTATGAACTGCTAGCATTAATCATCATCAAACACCGCTGCCCAGTTTCTTGAAGGCTTGATCCGTGCTCGTTTACAAGAAAAGAAACTGTCCAGCCAGGGGCAGAAACTTCTCCATCAACCATGGCTCACTCTTTGTTTCCATCTATTTAATACGTGCAAGATAGTCCGGCCTCACTGTGACAACAGGAACACTAACAGCAGCCCCACTACCCCTCTGAGACCTGACAACAGCTGGCGTGGGCAGTCTTCGTATAGCAAGAGCTAGCAAAGCCACTACAATAAAAATCACTTTGAGGTCTTAAAACTTCAAAATTCGATTCTAAACGTTTTTAGTCCCAAAATATTCATTTCTAGAGCTCCATCACTAAAACTTTTTAAGAATGACATTTTTCCTCTTAGAGTGCTTAAAGGTCAAAGCTGAAGAATTACCAAATATATTAAAGAAGAAAGGAAAAGAACTTTAAGTGGTCTCTAAAAGCAATGAACAATTAAAACAAGTTATTATTTCTATCCCAACTTCTAGGTACTCACTTGCCATCAAGATTATGAAACAGACAACATATAACAAGCAACAAATAACAAAAGTAAAACATACATTTAGACTATGTGTATGAGTAGCTCTTTATGGTCAAAAGTAAGTGTATGAAAATGAAATAGAACTTCTAATTATAGTGAATGTTGCCATGATGGGTACTTAAAAAATGGATTGAATTGATATTAAAAGTTTTAACCTTTTCTTTGCTTCCACCACCTGGAATTGCAAATGGTCTAATAAACCCTAATTGGGATGATATTGAAGAAAGAGGGAGAAGAGTATATAGTCCGACTATCAAAAAGCCAAAATCAAAACCCTAAGGAAACCTAATAAAACATAAATTATCAAATAGTCATAACCTTAATAAAGAGAATAAACACCTAAAATCGGGCAGCCACAGAACTGAGATTCAAAACCAAAATCAAGAGGCAATTAACCAAGTAAGAGGAATTACAAAGATTTTTTCAGATCAAATCAACAGAATGAGGGACCAATAAATCACCAAAACTGCACCGTTAGAGTGAAAACAGGAACTCGATCGATCGTATGAGCAGATGAGCTTTTGAATAAATATGGTGAAGCCAACCAATTATTTCATGCTAACGTACCTTACTTTCATCTCGAGGACATCCATTGGAAAGATTTAAGCTGAAAATCGAAGATTTCAACTTGATAAAACATCAACCGAAGGGTGTATATTTTAACAGGTTCTTTTACAAGGTTTCCCTAGGACGTGTTTCTTTTAGCTTGTTATGAGTTAATATTTTGAGCTTATTTTTTATAATCTCGTTTTTTACGGGTTTTTTTTTACTTGTCCGGCTTATTTTCTCATTGTAACTCATAATTGTAACTCATAATAAGCTCAAAAGTCAAAAAATAAGCCGAAAAAAACTAGCTTATAAAAAATAAGCCCTAAATAAGCTAAAACAAACACCCCCTTAATATTTGATGAACATAAGTTTGTTGAAACTTGAAACATGTTATTATAAAAAAGTTTATTAACTTATAATTATAAACTTATCTAAATATTTGTATGGGTTAGATATGATTTAATTCTTAAATTTTAGGGTTAAATATGATTTAATCCTTAAAATTTATACTTAAGAATGATTTAGCCCTGAAACTATTTTAATAAACGTTTTAATCCTTAAACTTTTCATACTAATTGATTTAAGGTTTAATATAAATTTACATACTCATGTTCATCCATAATCAAAATACAAAGTACATATTACAACCGACGTAGCTGGTAAACCCATGACAAACTGTCATCCACGATAGAATGTTATCTCAATTACTATAAAAAAACTCTACACTAGATCCTAATTGGGTTGGAGGGAGTCGAGTGTTGTTCTGTCCATGATTAATACTCACGATTGTTGGTCGGCAATTGCACTTCAATTGCAATTATGTTCGTTTAAACCCTAGTCGATTGTTGGTCGGCATTTGCAATTGTTATTTTGTTCTTGACTAGCACTCAAGATTGATGTTTGGCGTTTGAACTTGTTCTTTGGGTTGCCCTTCCTTCGTTTAATTATTGGAATGTTCGATTGGTATTCATTTGATTATCATTTGCATTGGTTTGTAGGATTACTGTTCATTTGATTCTTGATTATTGTTTGAACTTGTTATAAGTATGTCAAGTTTAGGGATTAAATTGGTGTTTCAAAGATTTAGTAACTTGCTATAGCAGGTTATGTGGTTATTTCGAATGGTTGTAACAAATTTGAGAATTAAAACATTCATTAAAAGAGTGTAAGGGTAAACCCATTTTTAACTATAAAGTTTAAGGATCAAACCATATATTACCCTTTTTTATTTAATAAGATATTTAGCTAATAAACTTAAACTTAAAAAATAAGCTTATCAAAACATCGTACGATTTCTAGACTACCATATTAGATGGAAACAAGTGCTGTCACCGCTCTCCATCTTGTAACAAGAAGTTCTAAGTTAAAATTAACACTATATTTTAACTTATTTATTTTAAAGAGAATAGAAATGATTTGAAAATAAACGAGAAGAAATTTTAAAAAATTTGTGTTATTTAGGCCATCTTTAATACATACAATTCTATTAGATTTTAATACATTTTCATATTAGCATTCCACTATCCATATAAATCAAACTATCAACCTTCACACTCTATTAGACTTTACAAAGTTTAATGAATTAAAATAAAATGTTGATAGAGACACCTCAGTCTATAAAAACCCTACTCTATATATTACTCATATATTAATAATACTTTAATGATTAACAAATTCAAGACACATTATAATAATAAAATTTTAAAAACAAAACTAATAAAAAACCCTTTCAAATTCCCCATTTTTCTTTTCAACATCATCTCCATTCCCATTCTCTCTCTCCCTCCAACTCTATCTCTCTCTTGAAACCCTTCGCCGGAGCATCCGGCCATCGCCGGAGACGCTACTGCCCTCGATTACAGCCCGTCACCATAGCCATCGGCACCGTTCGCAAATGCCACTGCACCCACCACTCTCGCCGTTTCAGATCTGGGTTCGCCACCATCGCAAACGCCACCGCACCCACCACTCTCGCCGTTTCAGATCTGGGTTCGCCACCGTCGCAAACGCCACCACACCTACCACTCTCGCCGATTCATATCTGGGTTCGCCACCGTGCCCACCACCGTCGCAAACGCCACCGTGGCCGGAGGTTTTGAGATCTGAGGTTTTCAATATTTTTCATTTTTGATGTTCTTTTTCTCAAGATTTTTTCAGATTTGGTTGAAGAGGCGAAATCAACACAAAAGGTCAAAACTTCTCTTCTTGTAACAAGTTTTAGTATGTATGAAAAGAGGGTGTTAGCGTTTTTTTACTCTTTGTTTGGCCGGAGTTTCGCCGAAGGTTGGTTTCTGATTCGAAGGAGTTATGCCGTAGGTGGATACCAAAACACCTTGTTCTTTTTTTCTTCTTATCTTTTTATTATTTTACTAAGTTTTTGTTATTCTGGATATGAAGATTGATGAAATTAAAGTATTGATTTTATTTGGGTTCACAGCATGAGATCTTCATTATTCTTTTCAGATAGAGGGTGTTGAAGTTTAAAGTATCATCACGTTAGAACTTATGGCAAAAGGGTTTAATGAGGGAGGATGTAGGGTTGGAGATGGGGAAGAAAACCAGAGGATGAGAAAGTCATGCGGGCTGTTGAAGCTTAAAGTATAATCATTTTTTATGTTCTTTTTCTCTTTTTTTTTCTATAAATGCCCACTTTAATTTTTGTAAGCTTTTGTGTAACACCCTCTCGACCGGTTTAGATTAATTAAGGTAATTAATTAATTAATCTGAAATTTAATTTGTTTATGTGAATCATTTGTAGAAATGTGTTATTGATAATAATTTGTGTTATTATTTTGTTTTAATTATTTAAGGTAAATAATTATATTAATTTAAAAATTGAGTTGGTGGGGGGGTGGCCGGATTTGGTGGGTATAACCACCCACTCCTTCACCATACCTCATTACTTGTGATATCATACAAAGTGTGTTGTGTGTGTTCTTGTGTGTCTCGGCCGAGAAGAAGAAGGAAGAAAAGAAAAGAAATCGAACTTCTTATTTGCTTGCATTTTAGTTGAGTATTTGATATCATCTAAAGGGTAGATCACTGAATTATAGTTGATTGATTGTTAATTTATTCGGTTTTGATATATTTATATATGAATTCCGATTGATTCTTGGTGATTTGATGATTATAGGATGTTTGCATGTTAGAAATTATTGTTAGAATGTGTTCATAACATGCGTAGAATGATTTTTGGAAACTTAGAACTCTTGCATGTTTAAAATCAGTAAGATTTAAGTTAGAAATCGATTTTATGCAAGAACATATGAATCTGTCGGAATTGAGGTTTGAATATATCGGAATTAGGAATTCCGCCTAAAAGATTATCGGAATACATGAATCCCGGGATAATTTACTCGGAATGTGTTGAATTCCGATAAAACGGATTTGATCGGAATTGGACATTTATCGGAATTAAGATCTATCGGAATTATATTTTATTGGAATTGACTATTGGCTTTTACTCGGAATCCTATTTACTCGGAATCCTATTTGCTTGGAATTGATATATGCCCTAACACTTTTGTCGGATTTCTATTTTATCGGAATATTGTATATTCGGAATTATGACTATCGGATTGTGCCTTTTCTCGGAATTGACCTTTTGCTCGGAATTGGGTTTTATCGGAATTGACTATTTTCTCGGAATTGGACAATTCACTCGGAATCCGACTTCGATCGGAATTGGATTCAATCGGAATATGGGATTTTAGAGTTATTCTCAGAAATCAAACTATGATTTGGTATGCATGATATATATGTGTGATATTCATGTGATGTATGAATAAATATGATATTTATTATGAATCAGTATTGTGAATTGAATACTGACTCGTGTTCACTTAATCTCAGGAACTGAGAAGACTTAGCGAGTTAGTCAACCGAGTGTGCTACAGCCTTACTGACTGTGGTGAGTGGATTTATATCCTGATTGTACAGGATGTAACATCTTGATTGAATATGTGCTCTTTGGATATGTATACATGTTATTGTGGAGGTTAGCCGTGACAGTTTTGTAGGCTGGGCTTGTTGCTTGGGGATTTACAATATCAAATCTTGAGGTGCATCTGTTGCACTTAAGGGTGCTTTTACTGTTATCCATGTTAGCAGAGCTATCGGTAAACCTATGCTTTGGCCGGCATTTGGTTGTAGGTGGTTGCAACACCGCCGGTCCTCTTGAGTTTGAGCTTGATTACTTGTTGGGCTGTTAGCCTTGTACTTGGTTGTGATATTTGTTTCCTCACTTAACTTTGTGCTAATTCCCCACTAAATTGTTTTGCAGATACTCCGAGGTGAGTTTGTAGATAATGAAGACTGGGATTTTGGACCGACCATTACTCTGATGTCAAAGATTTTTGTTAGAGCCTGTTTTGTAACTAACACTGTAGAGGATATTTTGTAAATGATAACCAGTCAAAGTTGTATTTCTTTTGGATTTTAAATCTAATTATATGTAATTAGCTTCCGCACACAGTTTATTGTTAATTTAAAAAGTACAATGTTACATTTTGATGTTGGCCGGAGTTTGACTGGAATTTGGCCGGAGTTTGACCGGAATTTGACTGGAGATGGATACTTTAAAACACTCTGTTTTTCTTGTGAATTGAATTTATATATTATCCTTCTGTTTATATTTATGTAAATATTTATATAAAGTATCTATTGAATTATGAAGAAATATTGGATTATTTTTAGTTTTTTAATAAAAGTTGTGGTTTTTTTGGTGTTGATTTGACTGTAATCAATTGAAAACATGGAAAATATAAATATATAACTTTTATCTGAAAAGTTACAAAACAACCCAATAAAAATTAGTCAACATGTGTAATCAGTCTACCTAACCCCGAAACCCTGAACTAAGGTATTTTGATCCTTAGACTATGGTGTATGGATAAATTCCCATTAAAATATTATATTATACACACACACGTGGGGTCCACCACTACTCTACTACTATATTCAATATATTATACAAATTATAAGATAAAAAAAGGTATGGTCATATCCTCTCCATTATTAAATGCCCCCCAGAACTCACTCCACGTAAATGTTTTAAACTCGTACTTTTAGTTGATCTGGTCTTGTCATCGGTCACGGGTCAACCTCTTCAACCGGTTTGCGGAACAACCCGGTTTCCAGAATTTTAAAAATTATAATATATATGTGAATGTGTATGTACGTATATAATGTAACATCCTAAATTTGGGCCCAGTCGTTTAGTGGGTTTTCGTAAGATTGCCTATGTGTTTATTTTGAAAGTATGCGTATATGGTATCGTTAGATTCGTTTTTAAATGAGGATTTTAAATATTATTTTATTAGTAGTTTAATATTCGAGATTGGTCGGTTATGTGACAAACTGTTATTTGAACGGAGCGTTTTAAATACTGGAGCTTATGTGGAGGTGGGAAGGAGGTCGAATTTGTGGTATTAATATACCACTAGGTTGAAAATCTTGGAGCTTATGTATGTGTTTTCTAAGGTGAAACTTGAGAGAAGGTTACCAACTTGCTACTTGATTCCACCATCTTTGTTTTATTATTTGATTCAAGGTAGAAGTTCGATTCTTGGTTACTAATAACATGTATTAGAAAGGTTACCATGCTAAAATTTTGTAGAGACCATCATGTTTATAATTATTGAATGATCTTGAAAAGTGGTTCTATGATGATCATGTTTTTATATGATTTTAAAATATTAGAGATTGTTCTTAAAACAAATTAACATGTTATATGTGATTTCTTATTGTTCTTAGTTTATTTATTTATTTACGATTTAAAGAAATATATATATAAATCGAGAAGTCATGAATGGTGGTGCTTGTGTATGTGTTTATTCAAGTTGAATAAGGAAGAAGATGATGATTTAGAGATAAGAATATTATTAAGTTAGAAAAGGGGCTAAGGTCTGTAGATTCATGCTAGAGCCTTGAGTTGAAAAATGTATAAGTACTAAATTCTATAGTTTGTTAGTTTGTGTAGTGTATGTTTGTGCGATAGAATATATATATAGATATGTTAGGATTTGATAGTGTGTGTGCGAAAGGGAGTGTTAATATGTGGAATGTGTTAGGTACGATAGGCCCCATTTGTTGGTATTCAATGCGATAGGAAAGGGGGGGGGGGTCGGTCGATAGAAGCTAGGGGGCAGCCCTTTGTTTGAAATTCCATGCGATAGGTAATGGTTGTGTGTGTGTTAGTGTTAGTGTATGTGTCAACTGGTGAGATGCTGTGAATAGAACAGAAATGGCTGATAACGTGAACCAGACAACTACCCCTGCGTCCCCCCAGAAGAAACAATCAATCCTCCACCGCAACAAATGAGCAACATAACAGAGCTGGTACTTCACATAATGGTGAATCTGATCAGCAGGATTATGTACTGCAATTGGAAGACACTTTGCAAAGTTTGAGAGATCGGGTTCAGGAGTTGGAACAACAGCAACATCAGACTCAGTACTCTCATCAAACTCAGACCATTCATATGCCTCGAGAGTCAGCTGTATTTACTTAGTCGATACCACCTCCTGTTTACTCTGCTGCCCCTTCAATATAGTGTCAACACCATTTGGTTCTTTACCATTTGTTACTATACCACCTGTATCATAACCCCAACAATAGCGCCAACCACAACAGCAGAACTTTTTCATTCCTTGGTACCCAACTCAAGGAGGCTTTAAACCGAAAGGGCAATACAAGGATTTTATGGGTTGCTAGCCACCTGAGTATTCTGGAAGTTCAAATCCAAGTGATACTTTGAACTGGTTAAGGGAGATGGTGAAAGCTTTAGATGCTTGCAATTGTGAGGAGTCCGATAGGGTTAATTTTGCAACTCGGAGGTTGAAGGGACAAGCTATAATTTGGTGGGATTCGTTGACTGCTCATCTTTCTAGGGAGGTTGTGAATTCTGTTACCTGGGATCAATTTCAAACCAAGTTTTGTGAACAATTCTTTAATACCTACGATCTGGCTAAGGTGAAACGGGAGTTCATGGATCTAGCTCAGGATGACAAGATGTCAGTGGATGAATTGATTGCAAAGTTTAACGAAAAGCTGAGGTTTGCTAAGCAGTGGGTACCCGATGAACCATCACAGATAGATCATTTTGTTCAAGCCCTGTTGCCTGAGTATCGGGGTAACACCCGGATGGCAACATCGTTGGTTCAGGCATTTACTGTTGCTCGGGCTGCAGAAGGTGACGTGAGGGCTCGAGAAAGAATGAATTATGAGAAAGGGTCGTCTCACAAGTCTGGTGGATATCAAAGTGGAAACAAAGGTAAGTGGCAGAACAATCAGAACCGGGGTGATCAGAAATCGAAAGGTTTGGGATCATATCGGAACAAGCTGGTGTAAACCTTGCAATTCTCGTCATACATGTAACACCCTCTTACCCGGCCTAGATTAATTAAGGTAATTAATCAAGTTTAGATTTGGATTTATATTAATTATGTGAATTAATTGATTTTTGTGATTAATTAGTTAATAAATTAATTTAGTTTATTTATTTGGTTAGTGGTTTGTGAGGTGGCCGGTTTTGGTGGTATTAGTCACCACCTCACCACCTCATTTCCAATTACATGCAAAATTAACAAAAGGTGTAGTGTGTGTTTGTGTTAATTGCTCTCGGCCGTAAATCAAGAAACAAGATTCTACAATTCGGGATTTGATCTTGCATGCAATTAGGTTTCTGATTTCATTATATCAATCAAGGTTAGAATACTGAATTCAATTTGTTAATTGATAGATTATTTCGGATTTGGATATTTGATATGAATTCCGATTGATGCTAATTGGTAATTTGATGAACTTTAGGTTGTATGCATGTTAGATTTTTTGCTTGTTATATGTTCTTTAAGTGATTAGAAGGATTACTGGAAATATAGAACGTTTACATGCTTAAAATCAGTAAGGATTTAGGTTAGAAATCGAACTTGGGGAAGAATAATTGAATCTGTCGGAATTGGGTATGAATCGCTCGGAATTGGTGAATTCCGAGGGATTTAATCGGAATTTAGTGAAAACCGACAGAATGTCTTGGAATTGGTGAAATCCGAAAAGATTTATCGGAATTGGATAGGAATCCGACATTTTATCTTCGGGATTGCCTTAACTCTTTTCTCGGAATTTCATTCACTAGGAATTGGTTGATATATATATATATATATATATATATATATATATATATATATATATATATATATATATATATATATATATATCGGAATTGCTTAATTCTCGGAATTTATAATTGCCCTAACACTTATATCGGAATTCAATTATCGGATTGTGACTTATCGGATTGTGACTTTATCGGATTGTGACTTTATCGGATTTTAACTTTTCTCGGATTGTGCCTTTGCTCGGGATTTGATTTTATCGGAATTGGTACTATCGGATTTGGACATATTCTGAATTGGATTTGGTTTTATCGGAATTGATGATTATCGGTATTTGGCCTATACTCGGGATTAAATTCAAGAAGATTTGGGATTTACTTGGGATTAATGATTTGAAGATAAACATGACTTATATATCTTTTGGAATTCATGTATGATATATATAAATGCATATGTATTCATATATGATTAACATGGTTAGATATGATATCTATTTTGGATCAGTATTATGAATTGAATACTGACTTGGGTTATTTCAATCTCAGGAACTGAGAAGACTCAGTGAATTAGTCACTCGAGTGTGCTCCAAAGCTTTGAAGACTTTGGTGAGTGGGTTTATATCTTTTGATATACAGGATATGATATCCTATTTGGAATGCTCTTGTTTGGATTGTATATACATGTTATTTGGAGATCAGCATGATGCTGGGCCTGTTGCTTGGGGGTGTACCGTATCAGATCTTGTGGTGCATTTGTTGTATACAAGAAGGCTGATATTGTTATCACTGTTAGCAGGGCTATCGGTAAACCTTGGTTTTGGCCGACCTTGGTTGTAGGTGCTTGCAACACCGCCGGTTCTCCTGGTATTCATGAGCTATTTGGGTTTAGGCATGTTTGCCTTGTTTATGATTAGATATTAATTCCCTCACTTAGCTTTGGGTTAATTCCCCACTAGATTGTTTTGCAGATTCTCTTTGGTGAATTTGATGCTCTTGGGCTGGGATTATGGATGGACCTACACTCTGATGTCAAAGTATTTTGTTTAGAGCCTGTTTTGGATTAACACTGTAAAAGTTTTGTTGTATAAAACAAGTTAAAATGTTTTGTATCTATTATGTAATTATGATAATTATATGTATTTATCTTCCGCGTGCAGTAAATATTATGTTTAAAAGTACAGTGTTACAAATTTGGTATCAGAGCCCTGGTTTGAGGATTTGCATGAATGATTTATGCAATACTCGAACCTAGGCTCTGGTCAGTCCAGTATTCCCAGGGTGGGTAATTAGTAGTGTAGCTTTAAGGTTAGTTAGTGTGTTTAAACTAACGGATTATATCTAACAATTGGTGAGATGCTGTGTATAGCATAGAAAATGGCTGACAACGTGAACCAGACAACTACCCTTGCGTCCCCCAGAAGGAACAACCAGTCCTCCACTGCAACCAATGAACAACATAATAGAGTAGGTACTTATCACAACGGTGAATCTGATCAACAAGAGTATGTGTTGCAATTTGAAGACACTTTGCAAACATTAAAGGATAGAGTTCAGGAGTTGGAGCAGCAGCATCAGACTCAATCTTCTCAACAAACTCAGACTATTCAAATGCCTAGAGAGTCAGCTGTGTTTACTCAGTCCGTACCACCACCTGTTTACTCAGTTGCACCATTCAATACTGTATCAACACCATTTGGAACCTTACATTTTATGTCAATGCCACCAATAACTCAACAGTATCAACCCCAGCAACAATATCAGCCTCAACCAAACTTCTTTATTCCATGGTACCTTACTGAAGGAGGATTTAAACCTAAGAGTCAATTTAAGGACTTCATGGATTGCCAGCCACCTGAGTATTCTGGAAGTTCTAATCCTACCAATACCTTGAACTGGTTGAGGGAGACGGTCAAAGCATTAGATACTTGCAACTGTGAAGAATCGGATCGAGTTAAGTTTGCTACAAAGCGATTGAAAGGGCAAGCGACAACATGGTGGGATTCTTTAACTGCTCATCTGTCTAGGGAAGTGATGAACTTTATAACTTGGGATCAATTCCAAGCTAAGTTTTATGAGCAATTCTGTAACACTTATGATTTGTCAAAAGTGAAGCGGGAATTTATGGATCTGGCTCAGGATGACAACATGTCAGTGGATGAGTTAATTTCGAAATTTAATGAGAAGCTGAGGTTTGCTAAACAGTGGGTACCGGATGAGCCTTCCCAGATTGATCACTTTGTCCAGACTCTGTTGCCGGAATATCGGGGTAACACCCGAATGGCAACTTCGTTGGTGCAAGCTTTCACTCTTGCTAGAGCTGCTGAAGGTGATGTGAGGGCACGGGAAAAGATGAACCGTCAGAAAGGGTCATCTCACAAGTCTGGTGGAAATCAAGGCAGTAACAAAAGTAAATGGCAAGGAAATCAGAATAGAGGCGATCAGAAGTCTAAAGGTTCGGGATCATATTATAATAAACCATGGTGTAAACCCTGCAATTCAAGTCACACCGGTCCTTGCACGGCCCAGAATAAACGGTGTTTAAGATGTGGCGGGTTTGGTTATGAACCATCTGCTTGTAGGTTCAAGACAAATGTTTGCTAGAATTTCCATGAGGAAGGTCATAGAGCTGGGGTTTGCACAAAGCAGAGGTCAAAGGGGACGGGGCAGGGGGTAGCAACTGTCAGGGGATCGTCTGTACGTCAGAAACGGAAAGCCGCACCTTCTGCGGAAGGTAGAACTTTTAAGATGACGGTTACTGAAGCTACAGAAAACAGTGATGTTATCACGGGTATGTTTATTATGAACTCTATACCTGCTCGAGTGTTATTTGATTCTGGTGCAAATAGATCTTTCATGTCAAAAGTTTTATGTGACAAATTGAAACTGCCTGTTACTGTGATTGCTTCTCCTTTAGAAGTAGAGGTAGCAGATGGTAAATTAGTGTCTGTAACTTCTGCTGTGACTGGGGTAACCATAGACATTGATGGAACTAGCTTACCTGTAGACTACTTGCTAATGCCTATATCAGGGTTTGATTTAGTATTAGGCATGGATTGGTTAAGTCACCATAGAGCTAGTATCCAGTGCCATAAGAAACTGATTACTATTCCTTTGGCTGACGGGTCGCATGTCGTGGCTCGTGGGGATAGATCTCGATATTCTTTTCCAATCATCTCATATATAAAGGCTAGAAAATCTCTAGCCAAAGGGTGTGCGTCTTTTCTGGCATACGTCGTTGATGTGAAGAAGGAGAAGCGACCTGTTACCGATGTTCGTGTTGTCTCCGAATATCCAGAGGTATTTCCAGACGATCTGCCAGGGTTACCACCCGTTCGGGATGTTGAGTATAAGATAGAATTGGTGCCGGGTACTATACCGATTGCAAAAGCTCCGTATCGTTTGGCTCCATCTGAGATCCGAGAGATGATGACTCTGATTCAGGAATTGCTTGACAAGGAGTTTATCCGTCCAAGTTCTTCGCCGTGGGGTGCCCCTGTACTGTTTGTGAAAAAGAAGGATGGAATTCTCCGTATGTGTATTGATTACAGGGATCTGAACAAGAGAACTATCAAGAATAAGTATCCATTGCCCAGAATTGACGATTTGTTTGATCAGTTGCAAGGGGCTTCTTACTTTTCAAAGATTGATCTACGATCAGGTTATCATCAGGTAAGGGTAGCAGAAGATGATATACCTAAGACTGCTTTTCGTACTCGATATGGTCATTACGAATTCTTGGTGATGCCATTTGGTTTGACGAATGCTCCTGCCATATTTATGGATTTGATGAATCGTGTTTGCCGACCTTTCTTAGATAAATTTTTCATTGTGTTTATCGACGACATCTTGGTGTATTCGAAGACAGAGGATGGGCATGATCAGCATTTAAGACAGGTTTTGGAGATTTTAAAGCAACACAAGTTGTATGCCAAGTTTTCATAATGTGAATTCTGGTTATGTGAAGTTCAGTTTCTGGGTCATGTAATTTGTCAAGATGGTATCAGAGTGGATCCGTCCAAGATTGAAGCAGTAATGAATTGGAGTGCACTGAAAACACCAACTGAGATAAATAGTTTTCTTGGTTTGGCGGGTTATTATCGCAGGTTTATCAATGATTTTTCTAAGCTCGCTGGTCCGTTGACTAAGTTGACTCGTAAAGATGTTCCTTTTCAGTGGGGTTCATCTCAAGAAGATGCTTTCCAGATGTTGAAACAGTTGTTGTGTCAGGCTCCTGTTCTTTCTTTACCTGAGGGTTCAGAGGATTTTGTTGTATACTGTGATGCTTCTCACGCCGGGTTGGGTTGTGTTTTGATGCAGAGAGGTAAAGTAATTGCGTATGCTTCGAGACAGTTGAAACCGAATGAAAGAAATTATCCGACTCATGATTTGGAGTTAGCAGCTGTGGTATTTGCTTTGAAACTGTGGAGACATTATCTGTATGGAACCAAGTGCACGATTTGCACTGATCACAAAAGTCTTCAGTATGTGTTTACACAGAAAGAACTGAATATGAGACAACGTTGTTGGTTAGAATTGATCAAGGATTACGATTGTGACATTCAGTATCATCCGGGTAAAGCTAATGTAGTTGCAGATGCACTCAGTCGGAAGGGATCTTCGGCTACTATAAAATTTATGCGATTAGAGATTAAGTCTGATTTAGTGGATTAACTTGTGGCTGCACAGCTTGAAGCTTTGAAAGATGAGAATCTGAAGGATGAACTGATGATCAAACGACCGCATGAATTAACTACCGATTCGCGTGGTTTGAAGGTTTATCATACGCGCGTGTGGGTACCGAAATTTGGTAATTTGAGGGAGTTAATTCTAGATGAGGCTCATAAGTCTAAATTGTCAATACATCCGGGTAGTACAAAGATGTATCGTGATTTGAAGACCCGTTATTGGTGGCCGACTATGAAAACAGATATTGCTAAATTTGTTGGGACATGTCACATTTGTGCGCAAGTTAAAGCTGAACATCAGAAACCATACGGATCTTTGAAACAGTTAGAAATACCTGAATGGAAGTGGGATCACATTATGATGGAATTTGTAACTAAACTTCCATGAACTCAAAGAGGTCATGATATGATTTGGGTAATAGTTGACAGATTAACCAAAAGTGCACACTTCCTTGCTACTGCTGAAACTGCTCCTTTAAGTAAACTAGCACAATTGTACATAGATGAAATAGTATCAAGACATGGAATTCCATTGTCCATTGTTTCAGATCGGGATTCGAGGTTTGTGTCTAACTTCTGGAACAGACTGCAACAGGAATTGGGGTCCAGGGTAAATCTGAGTACAGCTTATCATCCATAGACAGATGGTCAATCAGATAGAACCATTCAGACTTTAGAAGATATGCTGCGAGCATGTGTATTAGAGTTTGGGGGTTCATGGGATTCACATTTGCCTTTGGTTGAGTTTGCTTACAACAATTCCTATCATTCCAGCATTGGTATGCCGCCGTATGAGATGCTGTATGGTCGTCCTTGTAGAACTCCGACTTGTTGGTTAGAGGCCGGGGAAAAGCAATTTGCAGGGCCTGATATTGTACAGATGACAGCTGACAAGGTTGCTATTGCTCGAGACAAACTAAAAGCTGCAAGGGATAGACAGAAAATGTATGCAGATCCGCGTCCTCGACCGGTGTCTTTTGTTGAGGGAGAAATGGTTTATTTAAAAGTCTCTCCGTTGAAGGGTGTGATTCGTTTTGGGAAACGCGGGAAGTTGGCTCCCCGTTACATTGGTCCTTTCAAAATCAAACGAGTGGTTAATGATCAGGCTGTTGCATTGGATCTTCCTGATGAATTAGCGGGTATTCATGATACCTTCAATATATGTTATCTGCGCAAGTTTAATGTAGAGGATCAGGCACAGGTTCTACCAATACAGGATCTTCGTGTGGATATTAACCAGAAACTTATTGAGGAACCAATTGAACTGCTGGATCGTAAAGTCACAAAATTGAGAAAGAAACAAATACATATGGTTTTGGTTAAGTGGAAACATAGTTTAGGTTCAGACTTGACTTGGGAGACTGAAGCTGATATGAGAAGCCGGTATCCTTCCTTGTTTGAGCGCGATGGGATTCCGAGGACGGAATCTTCTTAAGGGGGGTAGATTTGTAACACCCTCTCGACCGGCTTAGATTAATTAAGGTAATTAATTAACTAATCTGGAAATTTAATTTGTTTATGTGAATCATTTGTAGAAATGTGTTATTGATAATAATTTGTGTTATTATTTTGTTTTAATTATTTAAGGTAAATAATTATATTAATTTAAAAATTGAGTTGGTGGGGGGGGGGGGGGGCGGTTTTGGTGGGTATAACCACCCACTCCTTCACCATACCTCATTACTTGTGATATCATACAAAGTGTGTTGTGTGTGTTCTTGTGTGTCTCGGCCGAGAAGAAGAAGGAAGAAAAGAAAAGAAATTGAGCTTCTTATTTGCTTGCATTTTTGTTGAGTATTTGATATCATCTAAAGGTTAGATCACTGATTTATAGTTGATTGATTGTTAATTTATTCGGTTTTGATATATTTATATATGAATTCCGACTTATTCTTGGTGATTTGATGATTATAGAATGTTTGCATGTTAGAAATTATTGTTAGAATGTGTTCATAACATGCTTATAATGATTTTTGGAAACTTAGAACTCTTGCATGTTTAAAATCAGTAAGATTTAAGTTAGAAATCGATTTTATGCAAGAACATATGAATCTGTCGGAATTGAGGTTTGAATCTATCGGAATTAGGAATTCCGCCTAAAAGATTATCGGAATACATGAATCCCGGGATAATTTACTCGGAATGTGTTGAATTCCGATAAAACGGATTTGATCGGAATTGGACATTTATCGGAATTAAGATCTATCGGAATTATATTTTATCGGAATTGACTATTGGCTTTTACTCGGAATCCTATTTACTCGGAATCCTATTTGCTCGGAATTGATATATGCCCTAACACTTTTGTCGAATTTCTATTTTATCGGAATGTTGTATATTCGGAATTATAACTATCGGATTGTGCTTTTTCTCGGAATTGACCTTTTGCTCGGAATTGGGTTTTATCGGAATTGACTATTTTCTCGGAATTGGACAATTCACTCGGAATCCGACTTCGATCGGAATTGGATTCAATCGGAATATGGGATTTTAGAGTTATTCTCAGAAATCAAACTATGATTTGGTATGCATGATATATATGTGTGATATTCATGTGATGTATGAATAAATATGATATTTATTATGAATCAGTATTGTGAATTGAATACTGACTCGTGTTCACTTAATCTCAGGAACTGAGAAGACTTAGTGATTTAGTCAACCGAGTGTGCTACAGCCTTACTGACTGTGGTGAGTGGATTTATATCCTGATTGTACAGGATGTAACATCTTGATTGAATATGTGCTCTTTGGATATGTATACATGTTATTGTGGAGGTCAGCCGTGACAGTTTTGTAGGCTGAGCTTGTTGCTTGGGGATTTACAATATCTGATCTTGAAGTCATGAATGGTGATGCTTGTGTATGTGTTTATTCAAGTTGAATAAGGAAGAAGATGATGATTTAGAGATAATAATATTATTAAGTTAGAAAATGGGCTAAGGTCTATAGATTCATGCTAGAGCCTTGGGTTGAAAAATGTATAAGTACTAAATTCTATAGTTTGTTAGTTTGTGTAGTGTATGTTTGTGCGATAGAATATATATATAGATAGGATTTGATAGTGTGTGTGCGAAAGGGAGTGTTAATATGTGGAATGTGTTAGGTGCGATAGGCCCCATTTGTTGGTATTCAATGCGATAGGAAGGGGGGGGGGGGTCGATAGAAGCTAGGGGGCATCCCTTTGTTTGAAATTCCATGCGATAGGTAAGGGTTGTGTGTGTTAGTGTATGTGTCATGTGTGTTGTGCAAGATATATATATATATATATATATATATATATATATATATATATATATATATATATATATATATATATATATATATATATATATATATATGGGAGGGTTCCATTAAGAACCGATTTTAATGCGAGAACCGCGAGAATCAATCTTAACCGTTGATTTGGTAAGTAGAATTCATAGATGGAGAGCATGGGGGGATCAAGTGTGGCGGGGTGTATGTGAGGATCCATGGGTGGGCAATGACATTGAAAGAAGGGGAATTGGACGGCTAAGATTGGTTCTCACGGTTCTCGCAATAAAAATGGTTCTCAATAGAACTTTTTCCTATATATATACTAGTTTAGAGACCCGTGTAATACACGGGTTGATTATAGATAACTTTTAAATAATAAATAACACAATTAACAATTACTAAGGAAATAAATACAAAATCAAATATAAATCATAAATTGAATCATATTTCTTTATACATAATATTAGTTGTCTTGTTTTTAACTTTACCTTCTTTATCTATGATTAATATCTTTAATCCTTCTCTACTTTTAACTCAAGATAAAGCAACATAACTCTTCACATACAAACCCACTTTTGATAGCGATTACCCTTGGCTTTTGTTTATCGTCATTGCAAAACATACCGCAAGTGGAAATTGTCTTTTTTGAACTTTGAAATGAATCCTCTTATCGGAAGAAGTCATACACATCTTTTGATTTAAATAATATCTATACTACTATATTAGGCATACAACATTCTCTCTCCTCTAAAAACTAAGAGTTCTTAATTTTCAATCAAAACTAAATCTCCACTCTTAATTTTATTTACATTAATCTCATCCATCAATTCATTAAACATTCCATCTTCTTCTCTCCCTTAAAAATAAATATTTTAATTAGGACTAATTATAACTTCTTTTTCTCTAAAAACATAAATTTCAATTTTTTTTATAATACTTATAATTTTGAAGTTCAAAATATAATATTAGTATTATTTAACTGTCTCATATGACTTTTAAGTAAAATTGTATAAACAATATTACCCACTATTGTATAAAAAATTTCATAAAACATAAATTCGATAAATAATACTATCTAAATTATTTTAATTAATTTTATTGTAACATTAGACTTCGTTCGTAAGAATCGTTGCCTCCTCTGTACTCGCCACCACAAGTATTTACCATCATTGTTCTTTAATCGTCGCCACCGCATTGCGCGGGCACCTCACTATTATTATTTAACCTTACATATTGCTGTTGTATTTGATGATATGCAGAAAAAATGTAGTAACATAAAGACAGCCCTGATATTTGATGCCTAGTGTACTTAGAATGTGAAAGTTACATAAGCAAAGAAAAGCCTCAAATGACCAGCATCTGTTGTTGACCTGGGAGAACCAATACAGTAAGTAAGAACTGTTACTATAGAGTCAATAGCAAAAAAAAAATCACTCCAAGCAACAAATAACAATAAGAACTCCAAAATTGAAACTTAATGATGAAGAAAAACAAACACATCATACTCATGATAATTGATAAAATATCTCGCCAATCTGCCAATGAATGGTTTCTAAATTTTTCTTCACATTAAAACCTGCATATTTAATGAGTATGTTACCAGAAAGATAATACCATAAAATATCATACTTAGAATTCAATGAGAAAATCATGTTTGGGCATTTACATGCTTTAGTCCTCTAAGAATATGTAAATAGAGTATATAGTGCATACAAAACAAAACATTATTGGAATAATAAGGGGTGTTGACATATCAGTTCTCACCTATATATTTAGTTAACAAACATCGGGAGGAATACTATTAAGTAAAGCTATTTGGAGAAGAATGACTTCAAACACCAACACTTAAAAACATCTTTAGCCTATCAGAAATGAAGACTGTATAGGTTCAATTTATGATTTAAGGAGAGCAACCAACCATTAAGCAAGACTTTATGGGTCTCCTATTTAAATTATTGTCTATTTATTATGTTCATCATTTCATCTCCATGGATTCTCCCATTTTAATGTGTTCTTCAAGAACGTTGTGTGAGAACAATCCTGGATATGAAAAGTAAATCAACGACCACGTACTAAACAAAAATAAAAAACCATAAACCTTATTCGATCAACACTAATCAATGAACATTAATTGAATTACGTTTTATTTTTTTTACCTGTTCATGAAGCAGTACTTTTCATAAGAAACAATACATACACAATTTTCTTAACTTGAATTTTCATGTTCTTGGAATGATTGTTATTTGAAGCTTCCTTACCTGACAGAAAGAGGGAAAAAAGCAGTTTAATTGCAACTTAGATGATATAATTAACAAACATTTAGTGTACAATTCAAAGTCAAATTGATGTGGTATATAAAACACAGCAAGAAAGATGTCAAACTTCAAAGTCAAATCATGTCAGTTGGACCAAGCACCTTGATGTCAAACTTCATATTAAATTGTTCCGTTGTAAATTTCTTATTAAACTTTCAGATGTCTTTTTTGTTACTAAATTTCAAAGTACCAGCATGATCAAATACCACAATCATGTTTTCATGCACAAACCTTATCACACAAGCATGCATATGTACATAATCTTCAATAAATAAGCATCAAAGAGATGACAAATTCACTACTTTGCAGCAAGAGAATAGAAATAAAACCTATTGTTTAACAGCAAGTGGTGAGTGATGAATGATTATATTCGACATTAAATGGTGATAACACATCGAATTTACCAATAGGGGGAACTCAATGGATACATATAAATTTCAAAAGTACCATACCAAATTAGCGATGACAGCTTCAAAAGCTTGTTGAAAAGGAACACCTTTGACTGTCCTCTTCAAAACCAAATTTATAGCTCTTCATCTTGCTCTGGATGAAACTCGTGATTCTCTACAGATTTGAATAAATATATTTTCTTGAAAAGGAACACTTGTAGATTTCTTGCCGTGATATTCTTTCATTATCATCAGAAACCCTTAATCGATTAGACCTTCATATAATGTGCAATCAAAGAAACCAGAAAGGAGAAGAGAGATGTATAAATCGAGAGGCTACTAAATTAGGGCAAGCAGAAACCATATTACCTTCAAATATCAAAACCCTAAGCGATTAGTGCACCCTTGGTAGAAAAACCAACCATCGATCGTATAAAGGAGACAGATGTAGTTCTTGAGAAAAAAACCAGAAACCATAGCATATTAATGTCATAATCGAAACCTTAATTGTTTGTTTTTAGAGTTGCTAGAGGAAAAATATGTATAAACTCCAACCCTAGTCGATTAGTGTAGAGAGGAGAGAGAGGCGGTTCTTGAGGAAGAGATATATCAGTCGGGATTAAAAAAAAAAGGGACACGTGGCAGACTGGAAATGAGCGGGAAAATAATAAAAATAAAGCTTAAAAATGAGACATGTGGCATTTAGTTAGGTGTTTATTAATATTTAAAGATATTAAATTGATAGTAGACTTTGATACAATTATTAAATTGTTAAACAATTTTGTATGTTAGTAAGTACGTATCTTTGGATCGATTATATGAGAGTATGTGTTTATATTTTGATGTTAATGATACGTATTGATATAAATATATTTTAAAAATATATTTATGGGTTGAGAACTGATTCGGTTGATTTTATGTTCTCAGGAGTTTCAAGGACTCAGTAATTAGTAACTGAGTGGACTGCGGTGTGGATAAGAGGTTAGTGGACTTTGACTCACTGGTAGTTGTTAGTTGTAACTGTTTTGGTTACTTGAATTGTGTACGTTCGAGCATGCGATAGACTGTTTTGTTTGCTGTGATTGTTGGTTTGGATGGTTGATGATGGATTGTGAGAAAGTGATTATTTAGCAATATCAAGGTTTGAACTTGTGAGCTCGTGGTTGTGCAAAGGTCAGCTAAACGGTATTTGGGCTGGGTTAGATGTTTATGCACGAGGGTTATAGATCACCCATTGCATTCGTTGTAACGGAGGAGATTTAACTGTGCTAGTTGTCAGAAGGCTATCGGTAGATCATTGCTTGGCCGGCATTGGTCGTAAGTTCGATTATCGATAAGAACCGCCGGTCCTTTGCGGGTTCCGATTGTTACCCGATTGTGAGGCATTTGTGATGGTTGGTTTTTGTGAACAATGTGGTTCTGCTAATTGTTGCTTGTGGTTTGATTTCCATTCACTTAACTTTGTGCTAATTCCCCACCCTAACTCTCTGTTGCAGGTTTTTGAGAGCACGCTAGGTTGCGCTTTGTGTTCAAGGGAAGTTTGACCGTCGCTCTGATATTCTGGTTTTTGAGAAAATGATGAGCCATCTTTGTTATATGTTTTGTAACACGAAACGAAATACTGTGTTGTACAATGTGGGTTTTACTTTCCTTATGTTTCATACTTCCGTTGTGATTTAAAAAAAATGGCTTGAGTTTTACGGTGTTACATATAAACCTGGAATCAATTACTAATTTGTTAAGAAACTAAATAATCTTTCAAGCATAAAATGAAATTTCTATTGAGAATGTTACGTGAACCCAATGGAGGTTTATGCTCGAAGGATAGTCGTATGTCAGAGATGAACTGTCATGTCACGCCGGTCGGGGAAGACAAAGGACAGAAGTCGCCATCAATTGTCGAGAGGGATTCACAACTTATAATTTTGGGGTTTTTGTCGAGTGAAGGTTTCAAAGTGTCAACTGTCGAGGTGACTAAATCGTTGAACTTTTATGTTTTAAAAAAGTATTAAATGAAAAAAATTTAAAAACGAGTCAACCTGTTCAACCATAAACCTGAACAGGTCAATTCTGGCAAGAAATGACAAAAAAACCCGGTCTCCTCACCGGGTCATGGGTCAAAAGGTAGGACCGGTCGGGTCAACTCAGGTTTTAAAACATTGCTCCTCATTCAACCCATCGCCACCCCATTCAACCCTTATAGCACTCATATCCAACCCTTATAACACATGCATCGAAGATATCCTTAGTTTGAAAGAAAAAAATTTATTAACTTTTTCTCTTAAACTTTTATCTCAATAGTGAAAAGATTTAAATGGAAAAAAATAAAAAGTTTAATAATTTTTTATTAATGACTAAACTACTTAACTAATAACTTCACAAATTACACCAATTTTTATAAATATCTAGTGACGATCGAAGTAATTGTTTTCGAATTATATATTTCATACTATCAAAATTTGTGACGAAAATTATACCAATTTTTTAAATATATTTTACGTTTATTATATTAAATTATTTCATACAAAACGTTGTTATACACGATTTTCTAGCAAAAATTATAATATTTATATATGACTAATGTTTTGTTAGGTATTTTGTACAAAATAATGAAAACTTTGTATGTATTTACTATTACGTATAGTAATAATTATTTATAGAGTATAAATGGTATAAGAGAAACATAAATATAAACCTTGATGAATTATAGCTTATCTATACAATTGAGCTTGTTCATCCTACGGTAAACACTAATATATATTATCTCTAATACTACCCCATAGTGACAATACTCGAAGATCAGATGCTCACATTGAAGTGAAAAACAGAATAAATTAGTTACACTATAAAGGGGACGGCAAAAAGAGAGGAGGTGGCGGTAGGAGCTACGACTGTAGTGACAATAGCTACAATTACGGTGGCGGCGGCAAGAGGCGCAACAACGGCGGGCGGAGAAAATAGTACCTACAACTGCTACAACATAAGCTACGACGACATACGGTGGCGGCAAGAGACGCAATGACGGCAACAA
>OX359290.1:77336375-77408875 GCA_947179395.2 Pulicaria dysenterica | reverse complement strand
TTTCGCCGGTGAATGATATCACATAGACCGCAAATCTACTAGCCGTTGACGGAAATTACAAAAGGGCGGCGGTTTTCGAGAAACCGAAACCCTAATCGAGACAAATGGATAGATTGTTTGGTCTGTGAGCAGTGAGTCGTAACCCTCACACCTTGCTGCAACCGACGATGCTAGCTGGTGGGTTCGGCGGAGACCGGAGGAGAAGCAGCCGGCGAACGAAGGAGGAGACAGATTAGGGTTTGTTGTGCATCTACATATCAGCGCCTGCAAATGGAGAGAGGAGCGGTCGTGAATGTAAAAGGAGGAGAGAGGAGACGTGGGGCCTAAGAGAGAGAAATAAGTTGCATAAATTAAGGATATAAAATTATTTTCCTAAAATACCCTTTTAACCAAAAAGACACGTGGCATTCTGATATTTCTCCTTACATTTAGTACCATAAAACTCTTTTTACTTGAACTCAATTATATATATATATATATATATATATATATATATATATATATATATATATATATATATATATATATATATATATATATATATATATATATATATATATAGGGTTTGTTAATTCTAGCTTCTCTTGTTGACAGTATCACGTGATCAAAACTCAAACCGACACTTGCAGAAAGAGGGTAAGTTAATAATTAGTAATCTTTTGAGTGTTTTATTAGTTGTGAACCCTTGTTTTTTTCCTAATCTTAATTGGCCATGGTGAAGTACCTAGATTTATATTGGTAAGATCGAGGTAGCATAAATATAAAAAATTTCGATCGAGTGAGAGTTGCACATATTTGCAAACAAAACAATTTCGAATAAGATTTACATTATGCTTTAGAAGTGAGATGTATGAGAAACAGATTTTTTACGAAGTAAATTTCGTAATAAATTTTCAATCGCAGATTGCAAATTTTTAAAGGATTTCATACGAATTCCGCTGGAAATTCTTGAGAAATCGAAGGAAATTATTTTCCCACAAAACTGTTATTCACGGTCGATTCCGTAAGAAACATGTATGAAACATATTTTTTACGGACTTTTTACGAGTTTGTCCAACATAAAAAAAATGTTAGTGTTGTAGTGTATGTAACCAGCCCCGGCCTTCTCTTTATTTGAATTATTAATTTATTATACTAATTTTAACTCACTTAGACTTTCTTGAATAATGGCAGGTGAAGAACTTGGAGCAAAGAAATGGTAATCTTCGCATAGACTATGTAAGCACCTAATTAACCAACAAAAACGTACCCTCTTTTTTCCAATAACAAATAAATTTTTAACTATCGTATTTAGTTGTTTTGTAGGCAAAATGGGTTTTATGGATTTTCTTTTTTATGTTGTTAATTATTAAATTGGGAATTTTGCCTCAAATAACAAATGCGATTGTAGAAATCTTAAAATGCGTGTCATTAAGATAAGGTGTTTCTATGAGTGGTGGTAAGTGGTAACTCTTTTTTTTTTTTTTTGGATTTTCTTTTCATCTTACTATTTAATTCCCCTGCTTAATCACGCGCGTAAGGATCATTTCTATCATATAAATTTCTAAGATCGACTTAACAACCATCAATTAACTAAAATTTTTAAAAATAAAAGAAAAAGACTCAGAGAGAAAAAATCAATTAAAAATTTAGGAAAGAAAAGGAGACATCATCTCCTTCATTAGACTTTCATTGAGGGGGAATACTCCCTCGCCACAATGTGGGGAGGCGGCCACCCCTACTCTCCATTTACACACTTCATCCACTCTTATATATTGTATTGCTATTTGTAACTATAATATTAGTTAAACTTGTTTGGTTGCTTAACAAACTCCAATTTTCTGTTTGCAAACTTCAGGATACAGTCTGTCGATTAGAGAAAAAATACAGCATGGCGACTAAGGAAGGCTACGGGTCTACTATTGCATATTCGAATGGCGTACCAAACCTCTATGGCTTTTGTGCATACCCTAACGACATTCCCCATGGCTCCGGATATTAGTAGTCTAATCATAATCAAATATGAATTTGGGGATGTTATCTCAATTAGATTTAGGTGCTCAATGGATTGAAGTCACTAGGAATCCACAGTATGTTAACAAATTAGTAGCTTAATCATAATCAAACTTGAATCTTCAATTCATGGGGATGTTATATCTACTAGATTTAGGTGCTCGAAGGATTGAAGTCGCCAGAAATCCGTAGTATGTTAATAGACTTGCTAGTTGATCAATACATATCATAATATGAAAATTAACACTATATAAACAACATTTAGTTAGTATGCTATCTTGAGCTCTTCTTTAAAATATTTTGGTATGTCTTTTTCTGTTTTGCAATGACCTACTTTCGACACATTGCAATCACAAAGATATCATATTAGAATCTTATAGTTATATACCGCTTTGTTTTTCTTTCCATCTTTCTTGTCAAAATTTATAGCAAATGGAGTACATGAAGCATGGCATGTCTATGTGGTGCTTTCAATTCCACCTTTTAAGTTTCGAAGTATGAGATGCTTCTCGGCATTTTACTACCAAAGGAGGGAGAGAGGGAGGGGGGGGGGGGGAGAAAGAGAGAAAAGAGGGGAGATGGGAGGGGAGAGAGAAATAAAAGATATTTCAAGTATGTGAATCATAAATTTCTTGGGTTCAAGTACAGAGAAGAGAGAGTATTGAATGCTATGACACTAATATGTCAGGTGAATCATGAAGCATGGAAATGAAGTACTTCCAATACTCTTTCTTGGTGTTTGGTTTGCAGGATGTTTATGATGGAATTGGATTTTCTGAAGGAATTGGAATTGTCAGGATTTGGAATTTGAATCTATAATCTATTTGGATGACAAGAAATGGAATTGGAATCCAATTCCATGTTCTGTTTGTTTCGCAAATAATACAAATGAATTTGATTTCAGTATTGTAAAATGACAAATTTGCCTTCTATATTACAAGATCAATTTGTATTGAAACTTTATATGTGTTCCATCTAAACCAACCGTCATCGCCGCCGCCGACGACCATCACTAACCGCCGCCGACCACCATCAACCGCCACCGGTGGCGGTGGCGGTTGGTGATGTTCGGCAGCGGCGGTGGCGGTTGGTGCGGCGGCGATGGTGGGCGGTGGTGGGTGGTGGTGGCGGTGACGGTGGCGGTTGGTGATGTTCGGCGGCGGCGGCGGTGGCGGTGGCGGTTGGTGATGGTCGGCGGCTGTTGTGGTGGTGGCGGTGGTGGCGGTTGGTGGTTGTCGGAGGTGGTGGTTGGCAGCGGCGGTGGTGGTGGTGGCGGTGGCGGTGGCGGTTGGTGATGGTCGTCGCGGTGGTGGCGGTGGCGGTGGCGGTTGGTGATGGTCGTCGCGGTGGTGGCGGTGGCGGTTGGCGGTGGTCTGCGACGGTGGTGGTGGTCTGCGGCGATGGTGGTGATGGTCGGCGAATGGTGGATTTGAAGAAACGCCGATGATGGTGGCGTTGGTGTGAGGTTGCCGACGCAAAATAGGGGAGTGTCTAACGAGTTAGGGCATAATAGGGTTTGAATGAGGGTAGTATAGTAATAAGCCACTTTCCCTTATTTAATGGATTTTAAATTCCCCCCACATGTCAAAGGATTTTAGAATCTCTTACCTATGTGATTTAAATTCTCATCAAATCCAATTCCATGGTGAACCAAACATGGGTTTCTAGGGAATTAAAATCCAATTCCCACATAATCCCATGGATTCCTGCAAACCAAACAGCCCCTTTGTGTTATATCACTCTCCACTTTCGTTTTTCTATCTCATGTTATACTCGGCTATCTCTCTTTCTTTCCAACCCCTTTTTCTTTTTTATTTTTCTATTACAATTAATTATCAACATAAAAAACGACAATTACTAAATAATTTTAATTTTAATACAAGACTAATAATTGAACTACAATATTTCATTAATTAAAATCAACTTTTTTAAAATTACATATATAATGAAATTTAAAAAATTACTAAAATAAACGTAATGATAAAGAAGATAATGATTCATCGTCGTTGTGGGAAAGTTGAACTCATGAATGGCGTTTGCATCGAGTCTACAATCGAGTGACCTTTGTCTTCCAAAATCATGATGTGTAGTATGATATAAGGGTACATTATGTTTCTTAATTTCACGGGATGTCATGCTTGTGTTAGGTTATGCAGTATGTGCCAATGTTGTTTTAGGACGTCAAAATCTCGATCCACATCCTCCATTGTTGATTCTTGCGAGAACTTAAACTTTAATTGTTTATCATCTTGTGAGGTATAAATGATCTGACGAAATTAAGTAGTTCATTAGGAGATATATCTTATTCGCAAGATAATATTTATGATTGTATGTAACGCCCCAAAATTTATTTATTTTTGTAAATAAATTCATCAATAAATATTCATTCTGCAAGATAAATAATAATGTGAATACAATTATCCCAAATAAATAAATAAGTTTAAATAGCAGAAGCTACCATAAATATTTATCTAAAATAATAAATGTTTTATGGAAATATTAAAAGGCCACAAGGATGCTGTCAAGCTTGTGTTTAGCGCTTGTTTGCTCGAGATAGTCCTAAAAACATTTATTACTTACGAATAAAAATAAAGCTTAGTGAGCTAACACAATACTTGCACATTTACACAAGATAGCATGTATTCAAGTAACAAGTGCATCACATCAACATCAATTACCGCCACACAAGCTGGTAAGTGCCTAGATGCACATAAATAACTAGCGGTTTTTTAACAGCAAAACAACTCATTCATTACTTCAATTCCAAGGTCAATGTACACCCTTCAACACATAAACTGCATGCAATGCATCATACACAACATAAATAAGACAATTCAATAAATCGATCAATCTAGGAGGCAATTGTAGTCCTTTCCACCATCTCTAATCCATATTCCAAGCATTTCATAACACGATCCCGACACATTGCTTTGTTGAAAGAATCACCATTGTACTATCCGTTTGTTGGGCCCCACACATACTACCACGTCTCTCAATATTCGGATTCCAAACCACAACCATGGTAAGACATCTTCTGACCTAGGGCTACAATGATAGTAATGACCTGCAACAGGAAACCCAAAATGTCCCAACCCCCACCTACTAAACGCGGGATAATCACAAGTTCTTACATCAGCTAAGTGAAGATGGCCTAGCAAATCAACTGGGATTAGTATGCCCCCTTATCACCCAATAACTAGTGCTTAGCTGCGCATAAATAACAAGTGCCAAGCTGCGCATAAATAACACAATACATATCACAGAACATCATCACACATGAACAGTCATCTCAGTATAACGAGTAAGTTAGTCTAATCGGTAACACAATAGTTATAACACAACACTACCTCAGTAACAATTACGTAAAATCAACATGAACCTATAATACAGTTCTAACAAGTCAACATCGAATCCTAACTCGTCAGTTAAATATTACCAATGGTTCACTATTGAGTGATCAACCTCCATTTGCGATTGTATTAGATCTCACCATATAATTTTGCAATTTATTTAATTTAACTATTGGCGATTCCCCTTTAATTTCTCAATTTGCAACTGTGCCTAGAGGCCCAATTTGCGATTGTGATATGCAATCACTCATACACAACCAATTTGTGATTCAGATTATATATCTATTTTGCGATTACACTTGTGTACACATGCACGAACTAATTTGTGATTCAAATAACTTGTGGTGATTTGTGATTCGACTAGTAAATGTCAATTGCGATTGGTACAGAAGCTAATTTGCGATTGCAATATGACCTTGTCAATACATTTTGTGAATCGTTCTATATTTATGTATATATCCTTGTTTTGCAATTCGAGCCCACTAAGATATTTCGGTCATGGCCCCTCAATAGTTGATTTGTAATTAAAGCCCAACATCATTTGTGATTTAGAATTCTTTAAGTATAACCAATTTACAAATCTTTAATTATAACCAATTTTCAATTCCGTAAGTATAACCAATTTGCAATTCCCTAAAACCAATTTGCAATTCCTTAATTACAACCAGTTGGTTCCATTATTAAGTGAATCAATTTTCCTATCATTAATTCAATAATCCTTGGCTTCCAGCAGTTATCTAACACCCCCAAAAGCCAATTGAGTTCTTGGTTTATCCCACATTCCCACCCCTCTAAAAAATAAAATCCAAGCCTGGCCTCGAATGAAAATAAAAAGGTACACATACTACTATACACAAGATTTAAAAAAATTTACCCATGGTCTCCAATAATTTGAAGCAACAAAAAAAATAGCGATTCTGGACCTTCCTCTCGACAAAACCTACCCACACACAAGTACACAACTCTCAATTTTAAGATGTAGGCTAAAAGTGTTTAGGGGGCGTTTGGTTCGCGGAATGAAATTGACCGGAATTGGAATTGGTTAAGGAATTGGAATTGGAAGGAATTGGAATTGGAAGGATTCCAACAGAATCCGTTCCTTCGTGTGTTTAGTTCGCGGAATTGAATAAAATTCCAAATTTCAAGTTTTGTTTGGTTTGCAAATGAATTGGAATGTAATTAACAAAAATAAAAAACTTTATGCCCTACTCACCCCCACCCCATACCCTACCCCCTACCCCCTACCCCACCCTCCCCCTACCTACCCAACCCACCTCACCCCAACCCCAACCTACCCCTACACCACCCCTTATCTACCCACCCACCTTACCCCCACCTACCCCACCCCACCCACCCCACACTACCCTACCAATACCCTAACCCTACCTTACCCCGTACCTACCCACTCCACACTACCCTATCCCACCCCACCCCACCCTACCCCCTACCTACCCACCCACACTACCCTATACCCTATGGTGGTGACGGTGGCGGTAGTGGTAGTTGGTGGTGGTCGGCGGAGGTGGTAATAGTGGTGTCACGGTGGTGGCAGTGGCGGGTGGCGGTGGTTAACAGCGGTGGTGACGGTGGCGGTTGGTGGTGGTCGGCGGCGGCAGTGGTGGTTGCGGTTGGCGGTGGTCAGCGGAGGTGGCAGTGGCGGTTAGTGATGGTTTGCAACGGCGGTGGTGCGGTGGCAGTTGGCGGTGGTCGGTGGCGGTTGGTGATGGTCGTTGGCTGTGGCGGCGGCGGTTCGTCGGCGGCGGCGGCAGTGACGGTGGTGGCGTTTGGAAGTGTCGGCAGTCGTGAAGTGTAATAGCATATAGTGAGCGTATAATCCGAATTCCCGAGGATTGTCTTAAATTCCGTAGGTTTAATGATGGAATTACAATTCCTTAAACATGGGAATTGGGAGGAATTCAAATTCCAATTCCTATAATTCCTTGAACCAAACACGAGTTAGGATTTGGAATCTCCAATTCTAATTCCGGGCAATTCCGGCGAACCAAACGGCCCCTAGTACTAGGGAGGTGTGCCCTAATTAGTTATTTGACGTTGTGTTTCCGAATTTTAATTTGGAGAGAAAGAAAAATTTTGGAAGAAAATAAAAAAGATTTTATATTCCAGAGATTTTTTAAGGAAGAGAAAGGATTTGAAATGAAAGTTTAATTAACTTTCTTTCCTAAACTTTTCTTTCGAAAGTGAGAAGATTTGAAAGCAAAGGAAAGGAAAACTTTTATGATTTTTCTAAAGTGACTAAATTACCTTTAATCACAATAAATTATTTTAAAAAGTAAAGGCATTACCGTAAAATGATCCCTTTTCTTTCCTTCTTCTCCAGCTAGGGAACACAAGTTTATGTCTTTTCTCTTTAATTTTATTTCATTTCTTTCTAACTCGGAAACAAGAAAAATCAAAATCATTATCATTTTTTTCTCTTTCTTTCTCCCGTTAATTTTCCTTTCTTTTCTTCTTTTTCCTTGTTGTATCTCGGGAACCCATCAGAAGTGTCTCCTTAATACCTGTAAAGGCCCAAAATCCTTAAGCAAAATATTGTTTATATTAAACTTAGCATATTTAGAAATTAGGTAATCACTATTCACTAGTCATCTTATATTTACTTATGCCCAATATTCATTTTAAACTCTTATAAGCTCATTAATTCTCATAATGCTCCAAAGTTATAAAAAAAAGTCCACTAATTTAAAGTAACAACTTATCATCTCACTTATTTAGATAGCTTAATATATGTTAGAGGAAACATATACTGTAATACATTGTAGACTAGTCTATTGATCTCATATGGACCCTCGAGTGGTTCCTGTTATAGACATTGTTAAATACCGACACTGATTGGTATATTATTATTTTTTAACAACAAAATAACGTTAGCAAAAGGGAAAATACACCTAAAAGGAATCCCTAGTGTTGTCACAAGCTGCTAAGAGAGAGACACGAAATTTTAAAACAATTAATCATCACTCCTACGAGATATATGTATACCAAACTTCCAAACTAGTGATGTAAATGGGTACGGGTGGGGACGGGGACCACAATACCCATCCCCATCCCCGACTTCCAGCCCCAGACCCATCCCCGCCCCGGCCCCACCAAATCCCCAACGGGTTCGGGTGAAATAATCCCCACCGGGTATGGGGAACCCGATGGGTACCCATTTACTTCAAAATAATGACAATTTTTGATATGGTTAAAAATATAAAAATAAACACCGATAAACATTAATACTTCAAAATACGAACAATATTCGATGACAAAACCCAAAAAAGATGATGACAACATTATCAAGTTTGAAAAGTAAATAATACAAAAACGACAAGTTCTTAATATCGTAAAAAAAAACATTTCGCCTTCAATCTTCATCACCAGCGGATCATCAATTCACCATGAAATCTCGTAACTATAACTATTCATTGAATGTCTACCCAGTGTATTTAATAAAGGATCCATTATATAAAGTTATAAACTGATATATATTATATTTATATATATGTTTATATATATCGGGTCTTAAACGGGGCGAATAGTACTATACCCGTCCCCGCCCCATCCCCGCTTCGGGTACACCAATTCATCCTCATCCCCGACCCATCACCCGTTAAGGCGAGGAATACCCGCCCCGTTCGGGTCGGGTACCCACGGGTCACGGGGAATCCCCGCCCCATTGCCATCACTATTCCAAACCAAGAACGATAACACAAACACTCTTTCGAATGCAAAACACACTTTTCCAAACACACTTTTTCTAATTTTAGTTTTTAAATCATAATATCAATAGTCCAGATTGTATTTTAAAACTTTTAGACGAGACATTTTTATAATTCACATACATATTAAATCTTTAAACCTATATTTATTTTACGTAAAATTTATTGCACACAACTCAAAATTTTAACCTCCAAGGATGTAGTCAACTCATGACTCCATGAGAGTTATCCACTTTTACAAAGACCTAGAATTTTATGTATTATTTTTATGTTTGGAAAAGCACCTAACCTAAGATATTTTCAATTTCGAAATCTTTATAAAATATATAAATAGCTTTTATTATATATATATATATATATATATATATATATATGAAAAAGTTCATGCGAGAACCATTCTTAGTGCGAGAACCACGAGAACCAATCTAAGCCGTCAAATTTCTCCTCCTTCAATGTCATTGCCCACCCATGAATTCCTCACATGCATCCTGCCACACTCTGTCTCTCCACGCTCTCCATCCGTTTAACTTCCCATATCCAAGGAACGGCCGGGATTGATTCTCGCGGTTCTCACACTAACAACGGTTCTCGCATGAACCTCCCTTTTATATATATATATATATATATATATATATTGGTCGCAACCTTATTGTAGTCCTTTTTTTATTATTATAACTTAAGAATACATCGCATAATATGCAAAAAAGCATAACAAATTCTCGTTAAAAGCATCCAAACTTGTAAAAAAATAAAAATTAAATAGTGACCAACATCTTCCCACTAATCACTCTCCCAGTCTCATGTTCTTCTTCTTCATCATTCCAATTCTCTGCAAACTTTAATGGAGATTCACACTTTCTCTATCATCATCTTCTCTCTCTTATTTCCTCCATTAACATCACAAGCTTGCCATCATATTGACCATCAAGCATTACTTGATTTCAAATACAAAATCACCTTTGACCCTTCAAATCTTTTACAATCATGGACACCTCGATCTGATTGCTGCAAATCATGGAATGGCATTGCCTGTGATTCCGCCGGCAGAGTCATTAACGTCACCTGTTCCGGTCTCGTCTCCGGCGAAGATTTCATCCTTGACACATCCATGTCCGGTACTCTCTCTCCTTCTCTCTCTAATCTCACATTTCTGCAACTTCTTGATCTCAGCAACCTTAAAGACTTAACGGGTCGGATCCCGCCGGAGTTTGGAAAACTTTCACGTCTAACCCACCTGTTTCTTGATTCAAATAAGCTTTCTGGTTCAGTTCCGGTAACTTTCCGACTGCTTTTCCGGTTGGAAAAGCTTTATCTTAGTAATAATCGGCTTACAGGGGAGATCCCATCGATGGTTTTCCGGTCTTTTAAATCACTTTCCGAGATTGGTCTTTCCGGGAATCAATTCTCCGGGAACATTTCGTCGTCGATTGGGGAAATGATTTCGATTACAAAACTTGATTTACATGAAAATAATTTCTCTGGGTTTATACCAGAAACGATCGGAAAGTTAAAGAAACTTAAATTTCTTGACTTGTCGGAAAATCAGATCACCGGAATCATCCCGGAATCTCTTGGATCGTTATCTGAATTACAGATTTTGTACCTGAACCAAAACAAACTTTCGGGTTTAATTCCTTCTTCAATTGACGGATTAATTTCTATACAATTCTTTCGTTTGTCGGAAAATAATCTAACCGGAACGATCCCACCATCAATCGGAAAGCTTCCGAAGATCCAACGGTTGATATTTGAGAACAATAAGCTCACCGGAAAACTACCCACCACCATTGGTCATCTGATTACTCTCACTGATATATACTTCTCCGGTAACATGTTTACCGGAAATATTCCTTCAAGTTTCGGCAAATTACAGAATCTTCAAGCACTAGATTTATCAAGAAACAGAATCTCCGGCGAGATTTCATCTGAGCTTGCTAAATTACAAAATTTACAGACTCTTGATTTGTCGTTCAATCCTCTAAACTTAATCACATTGCCAAATTGGTTTTCAAAACTGAAACTTTTCAGGCTAAAGATGGCCGGCACAGGAATCCAAGGTCGACTTCCGAGATTCCTTTCTTCATCTTCAACAATCTCAGAACTCGATCTGTCCAGCAATTCATTAACAGATGAATTACCACATTGGATTGGAAACATGACTAATCTTTCATTTCTGAACTTATCAAACAACGGATTCAAAAACCCAATTCCACCGGGATTCAAGAACCTTTCACTTCTAATGGACCTTGATCTTCACTCCAACAACTTTTCCGGCGACATAAACATTATTTTCAAGAAAAATGTACAAGGCCCACTTGGTCACTACAATTCAATTGACTTATCATATAACTCATTTTCAGGACCGATAAACATTGATGATGAAGCTGCCATGGATTCGATTGTTTCTTTGGTGTTATCTCACAATCCGGTAGGCGGAATCATACCGGAAAGATTGAGTAATGGAATTGAGTTAGAAAGAATCTTGATTTCGAGGAATAATTTGACGGGGAAGATACCCAAGGAGTTGTTGAATTTAAAGAATTTGAAGGAATTTGATGTGTCTGGGAATAGATTGACCGGAGAAATTCCTGCGCATAATGTTAGTATTCCTGCTTCTGCATTTTTGGGTAATCTTAATTTGTGTGGGACCCCACTTCCGCCATGTAAGCATTCTTTTTGACACCGTGTCATTTATAGTTATATACTTGAGAAATTCATCTTTGAAGGAAAATGCAAAGAAAAGTGTTGGTTATTATTCTTTTATAGCTCGTATAAGCTAGGAGTGATAATGATCAATACGCGATACAATACGAACGTCACATTAAAATAAACGGGGTAAGGTTAACAAGTATAATAAACAGGTTAGGTTTGGGTTGACTTGTGTGATGCATATAATAATTGGGTTGGTTTAGGGTTATACATAAAATTTCACTAGTTGACAAGAGAAGCCGTTTAATATATATATATATATATATATATATATATATATATATATATATATATATATATATAGATTTTATTTTTTCCACATATAACAATGTACTTGTCATCCAGACTCTAGCGGACACTTCTAACTCTTGATAGTTTTAGTTTATGAAAAGTTGAACAAAAAATCTCATGTAATATTAATTATGGTTTTTTGGCAACTCGTATAATTTTTCAACCTGCTAACCTTCCAACTTGTTAACCTGTATACAAACCTCTATTAATCCTCCAACATGCAAATGACGCATCAACACACTAACTTATATAATTAATTGGGTGACACAAATTTTACGTATACAAGTTAGTGTTTTATATTATGGCACAAATAAATAAACAGATTAGGTTCAAGTCATGTGTTTCTGACACGTTAACTCGTGAACCTATAACATGTTAATTTGAATACGACATAATTGTCATCCAATGAGGCAATGATCTAGGCGCTAGTGATACCTGATATATTTAAAAAATATTTTTCATGAATGTGTTACCTATTTATCGGTTGTCATTCAAGCATATATGATGGCACATCACATAATATTTAAACCATCTTCAATGCATCACCACATTGAATATAGATAGATAACGCAATAAATGCATTCTAAGTCATGTGAAATCACCATGGTTCCTTAAATTAGCACTTCACCACTTGAATTGGATTGTTTGGATTTTGGACCCTTAAAGCAACTATAATCCAACCTAGATCATACTCAATACTTTATATACCTCTAACTCTGTTTGAACATGTAATTTACCCAAACTCAATTTAAGATAACAAGTAATTTAGGCTCTAATTTGTTCTAGAAGAGGTTTAAACACAATTTTATGTTCATTTTAATTCACCAATACCACTTAGGCCTTGATTAAACTAAGGTTTGACGTCTACTCACTATTTTATCATTTTCGTTAAGTTGTCCAAATCCGTTTATGAAAACCATGTTACACTTAAAACATGTTATATAACTTTAGAACAGATTGTCTTATGTTCCATATTGATTCATTCATGGATGTGATATGGGTTTCTAATAAAAGTGGAATTTCTAGTTAAGCCGATCGAGCTTTTAGGTTATCGGTTTTGCTAGCTTCAGAGTTCCCCCATTTCATTCAACGCAACTCTAATAATTTTTATAACCATTTAGTGTTTTTTCGAGTTTTTGCAGTCATTTCAAACATGTTTTTGATTTCCATAACATCATTTTATGCAGTAAATCAAAAAGTAGAGTCACATTGACCCGCTTTAGGTCTAAACACCCATTTGATAATTTTGACTTCTATAATCGCCTTCCTTGCATCAATGATCATCTAAATAGGATTTTCAAACGAACTTTGGACATCTACTATTCAATGAGAACAGTTGAATTCCATCCACAAATCATACCAAATTACTACCATAGTGATTCCGTACTTGAATTTCATCATTTTAACATCCAAATGCTGAAAAAAATACCTTTAACATAGATTGATCATCCTATGATCAATTTACACAATCTAATTCAATTTAATTGACTCTTCTTGGCTGCAAGTCTCATGTGTCGAAATGATTTAGAAACCGAGAATTGTATCTTTACTCAAGCCTCATGGTGAAGGAAGTTTGGGTTTGGTTGCGGGAATGATGCAATATTGATATGGATCATCACTCAAATCTTGATATTCTATTTATTCAAATTATTGCAATTTGAAAATCCACTGGGAAAAGAAAGTTTTAGAAGCTGCATTATGGTGTTCAAGGGGGAGGCTCAAATCACGGTGTCGTCGATGGTGGTTGTAATAATTTAAGTTAAAAGTTTCACGTGGATCATATTTAGAGCCACTTGTAATTCATTGAATTGGTCTATGTAGCATGGTAATTCATTTAATATATTCAGGTTTGTTGAATTTAAGTAATGATAATGTCGAAACTCTTTGTCTAGCTTTTCCTTTTTGATTTTACAAAAATAAGCCATTCAATTATGTAGTAGAATCAAAATATTGAGTAGGCGGGCGGGAGGTTAAGATGGGGACAAAGGCAAGACAAAGTCATTTTGTTTTGTACCACTTTATGCACTCTTTGCTTCCAAGGCGTGCATAATGCAAATGACCCGATAAGGATGGTTTTATTTGGACCCTTTAATAATTTAAATTGATCTTTTGATGTGACATTTGTGAGTGTATAACTTGTAGCACAACGGTATATGATGTTGTAAAGTGGTACCCCCTCCTAAGTGGTTGTGGGTTCAAGTACCGGCATGGATAATGGAGTAGATATTTAGGAGTAGGTTTTAGAGAGCGTGTGTGTTTGCCGTTATAAAAAAAACTTGTATTACAAATTGTAATTAAGTGATATAATATGTTTAGTATGTGAGAGAAAGAAGGTCCAGATAGTAACACCCTCCATAATCACCATTCATTCTTTCTCCCCTAACTTCCTACGTGCTCTTACGGTTTATCATCATAATAACGTCCTAATTTAAGTCAAATATTATCTAATGATTTTAAAAAAAGAAAGAGATATCCTTTATATTTTAGAACATAGCAGATAAAAGTATTTAGATTCGCTTAAGTTAAAAAAACTAATTTATGTTTAAATTCATGTAACTTACACACATTCACGTGTTCTGCGCACTTAGGGGGTGTTTGGTTCATTCTTTAATTTTGGAAGGATTTGAATTTATACAAGGGAATGGGAATTGGGGGGAATTCATTTGGTGGGATTTAAAATCCCAATCCCTTGTTTGGTTCACCTCATCCAAGACACCAACATAAACATATCAACACCACCATCAACCGCCGGCCACCACCTCCCCGCCGGCTACCACCTCAACGCCGCCTTCTCTGTGAACGCCAACCACCAGATTTTCTAGGGTTTGCGAATGGGACAGATCCACCTCCACGAATCGCCGACTAGTGTTTGCGAATGGGACAGATGAAGAAGACGACGACAGATCTAGGGTTTCTTCGAACCCAACTGTCGTTTGGTGGCGCGATTAGAAAACCTAGGGTTTCTTCGATGATGGAAGGGAACGACGATGGAAGGTTTGTGGAAGAACGGCGGCAGATCTAGGGTTTCTGATGGAAGGTTTGTAGAATAACGACGATGGAAGGTTTGTGGAACGACGATGATGGAAGGTTTGTGGAGAACGACGATGGAAGGTTTGTGATGAAGGGTGGCAGATGGAACGACGAACGACGGCAGATGTAGGGTTTCCGGCGACGAAATACGGCAGATGGAGGGTGGCCGGAGGTGGCAGATGGAACGACGACAGATGCAACGATCTAGGGTTTCTGTCATTCGCCGGATTAATAGCCGGAAGGTGGCCGGAGCAAATGCCTCAGTTGAGGATTTCAAAATACCAAGGGGGGTGGGAGGATTTCTAAATCCCTCATCTATGGATTTTAAGGATTCCTGGGAATCAAATTCCTCTCCTTCTTTTGCAAACCAAACATCATATTTTGGGGGATTTGAATTCCCATTCCCTTGAATTCCCTCCAAAAGAATGAACCAAACACCCCCTTAGTACTCCTGTCACCACTCATAAGCAATTTTCCCCACCACTTTTGCATATCACCTTTGTCAATGAATACCAATGACCTACCACTACACACCAATTGACATCACCAACCATGATCATCCTCGATTGTGGTACTTTTTTCACAAAAATATTGTACAATTTGATTTTAGGAATTAATTTATACATCCTAGTCTAAGAATCAAAACATCTTAGTCTAGGGTTAGGTAGCTTAATTACACATGTTAACTAATTTTCATTGGGCTGTTTTAACTTTTCAGATAAAAGTTACTCCGTATATATTTATATTTTCCATGTTTTCAATTGATTGCAGTCAAACCTATAGCCCGTCGCCAACGCCACCGAGGTATCCACTCTCGCTGTTTCAGCCGGACACCATCGCCACCGTTGCTATCGCCATCGCCACCGTGGCCGGAGGTTTTCAGATCTGAGGTTTTCAATGCTTTCCATTTTTTATGTTCTTTCTCTCAAGATCTTTTCAAATCTGAGTTCACAGTATGAGATCTTCATTATTCTTTTCAGGGTGTTGAAGCTTAAAATATCATCATGTTAGAACAAATGGCAAAAGGGTTTAATGGGGTAGGATATAGGGTTGGTGATGTGGAAGAAAACTAGAGGATGAGAAAGCCATGTGATATAGGTAAAAGGGGCTCTTAAAGCTTAAAGTATTATCATTTTCTATGTTTTTTTTCTCTTTGTTTTTCTATAAATGCCCACTTTAAATTTTGTATCTCACAAGTTTTTGATGTTGGCCGGAGTTTGACCGGAATTTTGCCGGAGGTGGATACTTCAAAACACCCTGTTCTTTCTTGTGAATTGAATTTATATATTATCCTTCTGTTTATATTTATATAAATATTTATATAAAGTATCTGCTGAATTATGAAGATAAATTGAATTATTTTTAGTTTTATAATGAAAGTTCTGGTTTTTTAAATGTTGATTTGACTGCAGTTAATTGAAAACATGGAAAATATAAATATAAAACTTTTATTTAAAAAGTTACAAAACAACCCAACCAATGATCTCTTAGCCTAGTGGTTAAGGGTGAGGGGGATGCAAAGCCTTCTAGGAGGTCCAGGGTTCAAACCTTGACAATGGAGTTTAATTATAAGTTGGTGTTACTAACTTACTAACAACTAACTTTGCCGTTCAAAAAAAAAAATTTTAGTCAACATATGTAATTAACCTACCTAACTTTAGACTAAGGTGTTTAGATCCTTAGACTATAATGTATGAATTAATTTCCTTAGCATATAAAAGGTTATAGGGTCATAGGGGTGTAGTGGACTAGGTGTCTACAACAACACCCTTTGATTTTTTTAAGTTCTGTTTTTTAATTTGACCTTAAATATTTTATAAATCTATACTATTATATAAATCATTTAATACTTCCTCTTCTTCTAATTTATAAGAGCTTTTTAAAATTATGTTAATCTCTAATCTTCACTCTTTTTTTGTATCTAAATTAATCTCATCCACTCAATTTTAGCAATTTCTCTCTTCTAAGAGCATCTCCAATGGGAGGTTAATGGGGGTTGAATGAGGGTGATGTGGCATTGAATATGAGTTGTATGGAGTGTGAAAGATGACATGGAAGTTGAATGAATTGTGAAGTTGTATCCTCATTCAACCGTTGAATGAGTTTTATCTTTTTTTTTATTTATCATACATACATGTACATATATATCAACAGCTTAGCACCTCTTCCTTTGTTGTTCTTGCTTTTTCCCCATGAATATATATATTATAATTACATCCAGCGAATGTAACAAAGCTTTTTAAATCTTACAGTACTAAATTCGTAACCATGCACCCAAATAAATGCATCAGTTATGTATTTATTTTTTATTTAATATATTATTCCTTCTTTTGTAAAAAACTAAATTATTTTTGTTTATACATGTATATAAAATGCTGATGTGGAAATCCATTAAACTCTGTAGAGTTTAATGGACTGTGAAACTAAAATGGTAAAATTGTATAGATAGTGAAATGCTTACGTGTCAGTCCATTAAACTTTTATAGAGTTTTATGGATTGGAGATGCTCTAATAAACTTTAACTTTTTATTTATTTAAAATATATTCTCTCACTAACACACTCTCTTACACAAACACAATTATCCACTCATATCAATATAATTTTTAAAATCTTATTAACTTCTCTCTCCTTATATCATAAATATAACTCTTTTTTAACTTTTATTATTTTTTAGAATTTATTTTTAAAATTAATAAAATAGTTGATACAAATATAAGAAAAACTAAAGAAAAAACGGACATGTTGCTGAAATTTGTTTCGTGACATTGAATTGCGCGTTACATCCTTGAGAACGACATGTTGCAAAACTGAAACTATTTATCCTCACAGCATTGCGCGGGTACACAGAGTGTTATATAATAGATTATGCAAAATACTTGAATGGATTGTGTTTTTAATGTGTTTTCATTGTTATAATTTTCAAAAGTAAATTATGTAGCATAAGTAAAAATATTTAAGATTAAAATTAAATAGAAAGACTTCAAAAAGTTAAAAGTGAAAAATATTATTAAGAGGGATAAAGTACATTTTTTATTTTGCTAATGTTTTCTTTAAAACACCCTTTCTAGATTTTTATTTTTTTTAAATAACAAAAATAGAAAACTTTCTAGAAAATTAATATAAAGATATGAATTTCATTATTAGTAACTGATTTAATTTAATCAAAGAGTCAAGGTTGGTCTTCAAAATAAGAACGGTTCTCAAGAAATAAGTTTTGGTACGAGAACAATGAGAACTAATTATTACCTTCGATCTTAAAAATCAATGATTCAAGATGATAGGGTGTTATTTGAACACAAAATAAGTTGGGGCAATGTTTGTAAATAGAATAAGCGGGTGTTTGGTTGGTTGATTTTTTTTAAGGGAATTGGATTCCTTCAAGGAATTGGAATGTGAAGGATTTGGAATTTGAATCTAAATCCTTTCTTGTTGTGTTTGGTAGTTCCAGGAATTGGAATTTACTTATCCACCACAAAACCCTAAACTAGACCTGCCACCACCATCGCCGCCTTCACCACCACCTCACTGCCGTCACCGCCGCCCCACTGTCGCCCAACAGCTCGCCACCGTCGAAGGAAGGAAACGCCACTATCGTCGAAGCAAGGAAATGCCACCACCGCCACTGTCTAAACCTGAAATCGCAGCCGTCGAAACCCTAGAAGATCGAAGCCGCCACGGTCGAAACCCTAGACGTTAAACGTTGAACGTTAACCCTAGCTGCCATCGTCGAAACCCTAGAACGTGAAGAGAAGAAGGAACGTCGAACATTGCCGTCGCCATCGCCGTGAAGAGAAGAAGGAACCCGTCGAACGTCGAACCCTAAATCGCCGTCGCCATCGCCATCGCCATCGCCGTGAAGTGAAGAGAAGAAGGAACCCGTCGAACGTCGAACCCTAAATCGCCGTCGCCATCACCATCGCCGTGAAGTGAAGAGAAGAAGGAACTCGTCGCCGGAACCCGTCGCCGTCGAAAGTCGCCGCCGGTGGTGTTTATGGTCAGATGTTAAGCCAGTGAAGAGAAGGAAGGATTTCAAAATCCATAGGTTAGTGGAAGGATTTCAAAATCCATCAGCTATGGGAATTAAAATCCATTTTCTAAAATCCATTTCCCTTCCTTTGTTAAACCAAACACATGATTTGGTGGAATTAAAATCCAATTCCCACCAATTCCCATGGAATCCATCCAACCAAACAGGGCCTAAGGGTAATTTAAACCTTTTGACATTTACCCTAAATTTTTTAAAACTAAAATATCTACCAAACACAAAGGTTTTAATATACGCCGATTATACAAAAATAACAAGAAATTTATGCTCTACATTGCTATATTTTTTGAAGAAAAAATTTCATTTTTGCTGGAACTTTTTTTTTACAACACCGCTTTGGTTATGTGCATATGTGCACTACACTAATGAGTTTTTGTTTCAAGCTTCCAACATAAGTGTAGATAGGTACACAAGTGCACATTACTACAAGTGTGCACATACACACACCTAGTACAAATTTTTTTGCTTAAGATACAAACATTTAAAGCAATAGCCAAACCAATAATTCCCTTGATTATCTCAACTAATTTGAGGCAATTATTACTTTAATAAATCATTAAACATAACAAAAATTATTTAATTTATTTCATTATGGCTAAATTACTTACATCAATACAATTTTAAGGCTATAATATCTTTTACTCTAATTATTCAATAATAATATTTTTTTAGTTGTTTTTCAAAAACTATTATAACAACTAATAAAATAGTTGATTGTAAAAAAAAGGAAAGAAATCAGAAAATGTAGAAAATACATGGATAGGTTGACTAACATTGCATTTCACATATCATACCCTACTTTTTTAATCAAACATGTTATCGAGCACAAACTATTGTGATCGCCGCCAAATTGCCCGGGTGCAATGCTACTTGTTCAAAAGACATACATGTGCAACTCAAAGTTAATGAAACTTAGTAACTTTATGTAACTCACTAAATCATGAATTGAAATTGTAGGATTTAAATGAACTCCAATAAGTTGTTAACACGAGGTGCTATCACAAGCATGCAAACATTTTGTTACTTAACATCATAACTACTATCACAAATTGCCATAAACAGAGAAATAACCAAAACCAAAACTAAAACTAAAACCAAAAATTGGTTGATTTCTTTTGTCTAACGAAACAAAACTTGCTTGTTGAATCTAAACGCATCACTGCTGCAATTAATTTCACAAGTTTTTTGTAGCTTAAATTTTCTTTGATATTTCGAAAAGGTATAAATCAATACGACACATCATATTGTAGCAACTTAACAACACTTAGTAAGTTATTCACTAACAAATACATCGATGGATAAAGTACAATAAAAGCACAAGATTCATACAATGGATTTCAAATATTATGGTTAACTGCGATGCAAAAAAGACAAATAAAGCAAATTAAAAGCTCAAACCATAATTATGGTTGCAAAAAAAGTACCATACTAGCATACCACAGGCACCAAGAGGAGGAATCCGTTCCAATGAGGTCAAAACTAATTTTGACCGGTAAAGTGTTTCTAGTCATTAATAAATTCCGGCTACAATAGAAAGTGATGGACTGATGGTGTTGATGAGGAGATAAGCAGAGATGTTTTGAGAAGATAGGCAGAAATGGTGGTCTCCACACAAACACGTTATACACACATGGAAATTGTTTGTTTGGGATTATAAATTGTTTGTTAGCCAATGTTGAATATTAGTTTTTATACATTGTTTGTTACTGAAAATTGTTGTTTGGGATTATAAATGTCACTACCTGAAATGTTTCTATATATTGTTCAATGGTGAACTTGGTTACTTTAAACACATATGTTTAGTATTTTTGGGTGTTATATTATATATTCTAGCGAACACAGCGCAAATAATTAAAAACTGAAACCTAGAACCGTTTATCTGGTCAATGCTTTCATCAATTCCAAATCGGTGTTCAATTTTAGGGAATAGAATATATTCTCCAAAAAGCTCATATGTTTTAATTATTGTTAATGTATGCTTCAAAAAGCTCATTTTTTTATAGTCCTGGTTGATGTATGTGTTGGTTATGTACAGTTCTCCCTACATATGTAGAAATTTATGTATCCGAAGCTTTTTGTTCATCAAATTTTGGTGTGAGTCAGTTATGGTATTCATCAATGGGATTTTGTTCATCTAGATCCTATTTTTTGTTACTTTTTGTTAATATTTTCATATGTGGTTTTTAAGTCACATGGTTTGTGTACCTAATATTATGATTTATTAATTTCAATTGTATCATAATCATTTTTGGTTCCAAATTTTTACTGTGTTGAATCTTTTTGCATCACTTCTTTATGTATCTAACTTAAACATTATTTTATGTATCAATTTGTTTGTATGTTGATTGAACGGTGTATCATCCTATCATCTAAATGTGGCTGTTCATCATTTTATGTATTCATCAATGTGTATCTCATCTAATTAATCTAGTTTTCTATCATTTTTATGAAGACCGGATCATTTGGTTTTGGATCATTTCTTAAATTAGGAATAGACGTCATTGTACTAGTTTTCAATATTTATTCGTTTTTTAATGGGTTTAGTTCATGAAAGAGTATCCAACTATACACAATTTGCTAGTATATGTACTGGATTTTTAAACATACCGTTTGATGTACTGAACTTTTAAAATTTTAACTTATTATTTTTTTTACCTATTGAATAAGTAGCAGGTAATTCTCTTATTTTTTTGTTTATTTTTATTGTCACATCATTAAATTAATAGCCACATCAGATCTGAATATGAATATGCTAAGATTCAAGAACTCATCTTAAACAATTAAGAACATAGAACTAGGGATGACAATTATCATCCGACCCGATGATCATCCATCCGACCCGATTCATCGGTGATGGACATGGATGAAGTTAAATGGATGAATATTGAATATGGAGCGGATATGGATGTTTAATGGAGTGGATATGGATGATGATTTTCAATCCATGGATGAATCCAATAACCCGAAATTGAATTTTCTACATTTTAGTTTTATATAATTATTAAGAATATATACGTCTCAGTATTATCTGAATTTTATAAAAATCTTATCTTACTCCTTTATTAATTATTAGTTAATAGTTAATTAAGAATATAGGTCTCACACTCTCAACATTATTTATATACGTGGCAATATTTGAGAACACCAACCTTTTCTTCTTTGTATGAAGACAATAATCATTACATGACCCGTCACTTTTGAGGTTTTTGTGTGATCTGAATGCAACAACCATTAAATCACTACCATGCAAGTATCAAATTAAGGAAGGAGTCAGCTGGAAGATCAATATTATGGGATTAGCTACAAACTATGCTCTATGGATTGAATGCAGATATGAAGTTATGTTTTTGTTTCTATTTTTTTTAAGAAACTATGTACATATGCAACAAAAATCGTAAAATATACATAACACTATATTACTTTCTTTAGGACTTTCGATATCCAACGGATGTCCATTTACCCGCTTCAATCCGATGGATGTGGTTATGGATGGATGAAATGATTTTAAATGGATATGGATATGGATATGGAGGATGAAAATTTAAATGGATATGGATATGGATGTGAATACGGCATCATCCGATCCATTGCCATCCCTACATAGAACCCATATTCAAGAACTTATCTTCAACAATTAAGAACATTTCCATATTCAAGAACTCATCTTTCAACAATTGCTATCTATGAATATGCTATGAATATGCTAAGTTTCAATACATGGAGATGAAATCAACGATGAACATGAAATCTGGAATAGAATCAAAAAAGAAAACTTTAAATCGAACAAAGAAGAAAAACCCTAACTCTAAATCAACGATGAAGATGAACAAAGAACCCGAACAGAATCGAAGAAGAACCCTAAAAAAACGTAACAGAATCGAAGAACCCTAAACTGAACAAAGAACTCGCGTACCTTGGAAGATGAAGCAGATCTAGAAGCGTATATCAAAGCCCTAAACCTAGATCGAAGCCTTAAACCCACATTATCGCCGCTGTTCAAACTAATCAGATTTGAACCAAAGATCTTGAAGAACCGACAATGGCAGATCTTGAAGAACCGACAATGGCAGATCTTGAAGAACCAAAGATTTTGAACCTAAAACTTACTTATGGAACGAATCCACATGACAGATCTTGAAGAACAGATCTTGAATACAACCCACATCACAACCCACATGTGTAAGAATCGCATCTGTAAGAATCGCAGATCTGAAAAACCATCTTCAAACAGCAAATGGTAAGATTCGCATGTGTAAGAATCGCATATCTGAAAACCCATATTCAAACAACCTGCATATCTGAAAAACCCTTATCACGAAATCAGAACCGTGGAAACCCTAAATTAGATGAATCGCTAATCATGAACATAACAACTTAGTGAAGTCACAAACTGGTTGGGAAGATGAAGAAACCCACAAATCTCGTGAAATCAGAACCGAATCCCATCTGGTCGGGCACCAAATCTCGTGTACTAAACTCGATGAAGATGAAGCAATCCTCAGATGAAAATGAAGATTGACTGTCGATGAAGATGAAACAAATCTCGTGAAACCCACAAATCTCGTGAATTATGATTTTCTTTTTTCTTTATTATTATTATTATTATTATTATTATTATTATTAAAACATTGATAAATATAATGATTTTCTTTTTTCTTTATTTTAAACCAAGAAAAATACAAGTCATGTGCCAAGTCACCATCCACATAAGCAAAACCTGTGTCACTTCATCAGGTGACCTGTTGTATCAGGTTAAATACACTAATTGGTAATTTCAAAAAGTTTGATACATCAAACGCTAAGTTTGAAAGCCTAGTACATACAATATCAAAATGTGTCAAGTTGAATACAATTTTATGAACTAAACCCTTTTCTAATTTAGCAGTTAAACTTTATTAATTGGCAGTAGCAATTAAATCATATTTGGACCATTTCTAGTTGAGTTTTGATGGAATCCTTTGGCTCATAATCCCTCTTACACCTCTTATGATTATATACCTCTTACAATAACACTACCATTATATAGGGTAAGGTTTGGTACATAACCAACCTTATATACAGAGAACCTACATAATCAATCTTAGTCTTTACAACTGAATATACATATATACTACATTATAAAATATTTAACTTTCTCTCTCTTAATAATTTTAAGACTACTTAAATTTAAGTAGTACAATTTTTTTTGCTTAAGATACAAACACTTAAAGCAATAGCCTAACCAATCATTCCCTTGATTATCTCAAATTATTACTTTAATAAATCATTAAACAACACAAAAATTATTTAATTTATCTCATTATGGCTAAATTACTTACATCAATACAATTTTAAGACTATAATATATTTTTCTCTAATTATTTAATAATAATATTTTTAGTTGTTTTTCAAAAACTATTTTAACAATTAATAAAATGGTTAATTATTAAAAAAAGTAAAGAAATCAGAAAAGGTAGAAAATACATGGATAGATTGACTAACATCACATTTCACATATCATACCCTACTTTTTAAATCAAACATGTTATCGATCACAAACTATTGTCATCGCCGTCGCATTGCGCGGGTGCAATGCTGGTTTTACTTAAATTGAATATGCAGATTCCAACCGAATATGCCGAGTTACAAGAAAATGATTTTTTTTGTGATCATGGCCTCTGCAACATTATACATTTGTAACGACAAATGAAATTTGCAAAGATTTCATAAAAAATGTAACGACATGTAGGCTCCAATAATGTGCGGGAAAATTTCCTTCTCAATGAATTGAGCGTGAATGAAATAATTAAAGTCAAAATATGTTTTCGTCTATGTAGTGACGCTATAGACAAAAAAATAAGCTCAAAATATATTAACACCGCTAATTAACGATCTTTAAAAAATATTATCATAAATATATTAATGTGTTTGAAACAAAATTATATGTTTTATTTTTATTTTGTGGCGATGAGTCGTCAGTAGTGTTATCGCAGAAATGAGAGAAATAAAAAAATAAAATAAATAAAAAATAATTTTATACCCCAATTAAACTTTCATTCAGTCATTTCTCTCTTAAGAGACATACACCACCTCTTAAGAGCTCTGACTAGACGTCGGCCTTTTTTGCTCCAACCGCCGACCATCGACCATTGACCACCGGCCGTCATTGTTGTCGACCCTCCGACTATGCTCATGGTTCTCCGGCCAGAAATAGTCCTTAAATATTGAAAAGTATTTCATTTACTGAAAATAGATACAAACACAACAAATCGTCTCAAAAAGTCTACTTTAAAGACGACACTATGTAGTCTCTAAATATTTGGTCTCTAAAGGTAACTTTTCTTGTAGTGGCTCACGTCATCGATCTCCTGCAACTGGCTCGTTGTCGACATCCCCAACTAAGCTCGTCGTCGACTCCTCCGCCTACGCTCTTCATCAACTTTCTTTCGTCGTTGACCCTACCGGCCATCTACCACCGGCTCTCATCATATTCGACTTGCTCTGTTCGGCTGGTCCTGCTTCCATCCAAAGGGTTCATCGCGCCCAACCTTGAGTCACTTGATTCCAAGTTCGTTTAGCACAAGAACAATTCTAATTTAATTATTTTGGGTTAAAAGTTTTGATTTAGGGTAATTTGATACATGATACTACATATGTTCTAATTTTTTTTGAACAACCAATATAAATATTTCATTCACACAAAGTGTTTAATTACAAACTTATATCATCATAACTCACTACAGCATATCACACAAAACATATCACTAATCACACATACTAACCAAATATCTCACTCTTCATACGACATCGGCGTACCAAAGATCCTCGGCTCATAAAAGCACATACAACGGCCCATGCACTAACACTCTATCACTCAGCTTTAAACATCTTCAACTTTGCATATTATCCGTACATCGACCTAGCACTCAAAATAGCGACCAGAACGGAAAACAAGATCGACCATGGATTCACTGACCATAGCATGATCAGGACATCACCCATAGCACCAAAAACCCATAGAAGCACCACAGTCATAGTTGCTTATTGAAACACTCATAATAACAGGGGAATAAGCAACATTTGACAAAAGAACTCTGGGGCTCAACAGGGTAGCACTATCTATCTAAACAAAGGAAAATATATCATACTCACCCCCGCTCAGCACATAAATAGATATTGCAACAACCCTAACCTAGCAGGAACATACTATGTGGCTCAAAATGGTTAGAACAGGGGAGGGAACTCGAGCAACACCTCCATCCTCCTAACCTCCATAAAACAACATATACACACCATAACCACCCCCCTTATGGCCCCATGACCTATAATGGCCCCCAACCACACCAGCCTCTACCCAAACACTTCCCTACACCAGCCCACCCCACCCAAAGATAGTATTTATTATACCACACAACCACAAATCTCTGAGGCTTGAAAGAAGGATTTGCATTGGCTAAAACTAGATGACCTAGCAAATCAGCAGGGTTTGATATGCCCCCCTTATCACACCATGGCTACAAGGAGTGCACCCACCAGCACAAAACAGAAACCCCAAAACTAACCTATGACCATGGCTTCTAGGTGTAGGAAAGCAATGTGGATTGTGTGCATATACCGTGTCACCTTAACACCATTAAGAAATGTAGCCAGAGCCACTAGGACCTACCAGCACCACCCTTATATCACCATCCCAGCCCCCACCCAGATATAACTCATGGAATTTCAAAGTTGGATTTCAAGTCCAACAATTTTCCTTATACCACCATCTCGGAATAGAGCAAAACCCGTCACATAGATCCACCCACCCGATGCCGAATAACATAGTGGCCACACCCCATGACACCACCCAACACCCTACTACTTAGAAACACACACATAACCCCCTTTACCACAACACACACGTACCGAAATATACTCCAACCACAACCCAAACACTACCGTCTACCCCTCTACCCATATAGACACGAAACACACTCAGATCTCAACCCACACTGAAACAGTGACTAAACACGCAGACTCCACCCCCCCGACGCTAAGACACATTGGCCATACAAGCTACACCATCAAATTACCTTACCAGTTCTTCATCGCCGCCCATAACTCCAAATTGCTTCATCATATCTGTACAAAATACAAGCTAGAATCCTGCATAGTTAGACATCTTACAATAAACACAAACATACACGTACTCCGGCCTACACCCAAGCTATCCAGGGAGCAGACCTACCCGCTCCTTCCCTAGCTAATGTATCGGCCTCTCTATTTAATTCTCTTGGGAGATGCTGAACAACATGCTTCTCAAACACCTTGAGTAAGTCATTGATTCTACACAGAACCTCAACCACTTCCGTATATATGGTTTGATTCATAAGAACCTCGACCCTTTAGTGTTGTAGTTTGATTAGTGTTTTTAGTGCGACTATTTGGTAATTAGTATATATTGGCCGGTTTTAACAATGTTTATAGTTTGACCATTGTGTTGTTATTGATTAGTAATTGTAATTTGACCATTGTATCGTGATTAATTAGTGTTTATAGTTTGATTAATATTGGTTTAATTAGTATTTGTGTTTTGACTACTTGGTTCATTAATCTCCATATTATTTTTTAGGATTTTGATATAAACAGCCCTTAGGGCTGTTTTTAACAACTAATATATACGATTTTTAGTTTTAAATTAGGCAGCCATATATTATGTATTAATTGTTAGTCAAACTTGAAATCCTTTTTTTATGGTTAACACTAAAACAGATCCTATCTTCTCGGCAAAACCAAATTTATTCCTTTTTTTCAAAAACCATCCTGCTGCTTCTTAATTCACATGTATTCCTTTTTACAAAAACCTTCCTGCTTCTTCTTAATTCATATAGTTGAATTTGGTAGTAAATAATGTCAATAGAAATAGAGATATATACCATCAACAGGGTATAAATTTCAATAAACATTAAAGTTTTCTCTTCCACGTTTGGAGATAAGAAGCCATCTACCGTTCATCCGTTTTCAAGATTCTACCGATTTTACTCGTTCTCTTGGTACGTAATTGCACGCTCTGTTAAATTATAGAAATTCTTATATTCTAATCGATTCTAAAACGCAAATTATTTGATGATTAATATGCATTAATCTTACTCTTGACATCATATAATAGTGGGTTAGAAGGATTTGAACAATTACGTATCATGTGTTTCATAGAAAAGAAAAAAAATTGACTTACAGTCCACCAAGTTTATATACCAGAAACATTGATTCTTGTTTATATGTTAAGGAAAATGTGATAGTAATATATGTACGTAGTGTAATGGGAGTTGTACCTAATGAAAACTTTCAACAATAAAATATTTCTTGACAAGTTTTTTTCAAATATGATTTGTATAAAACTAAAGAAATGGAACTGGTCTAGAGTTGCCTCCATTTTATTTGCTTTAATATTTTTGTAATGTATTCATATTGTTTTTGTTCTTTAATTTTGGGTTTAATATGGTTTTACCGTTCGTAAGGATAGATCAGAAAAAAGAGGTGATAGGACAATAAGACGTGATATTGTCTGTCATCGTGAGGGAAGAAAGCCATTAAAACCAATCGATGTCTCCAAACATCAAAGAAAGAGAGAATCATTAAAATGTGGGTGCAACGCTCATATGCGTATTACTTTTAAAAGAAGTATTGATATATTCCCCAAAGAAAGAGAGAATCATTAAATTGTTTCAAGATACCACCGGCATACTTGCCTCTACGTTGGTGTTTAGATTCATTACAAAGTGCTAGCATGACACAAGAGACATTAATGGACGAGTCTTTGATGGATCACCAAACAATTCTTGTGGAAAACACTTCAGGAGATGGAGACCGGATTTTATGCCCTCCAAAATCGAAAACGAAAGGCCGATCAAGAAAAAGGTGACTGAAGGGTGGAAAAGAAGTGATGAATAAGACACGAAAGAAATGTTCTATTTGCAACCAATTTGGACATACGAAACCAACTTGTAAACATAAAGAAAATATTGCCCTGGTTGAAAACGACTCTTTTAATATGCCACAAAAGAGAAAAGGTTCGGCACAAGATTTAGGACTAAATCCCGTGTTTACTTTAAAATATTAGACCAACATATATTACAATTTTTTTCTCTTCGAGTGTAAAATTTCGACTTTGAATGTTTTATATATGAATATTTAGATTTTTGGTTTAGTTTCTTAATGTTTTTAATTATTTCTTTTAGTTTGTTAATACAGTCGTTTAATTTGCTTCTAAATTTTACAACAACATGCATGTTTTTTATATCATGTTGATGGTATATATCTCTCCTTCAGTAGACATTATTTACTATCAAATTCAACGTATGAATTAAAACGCAGCAGGAAGGTTATTGAAAAAAGGAATAAATTGATTTTGCCAAGAAAATGAGATCCATTTTAGTGTTAACCATAAAAAATGAATTTCAAGTTTGACTAACAATTAATACCTAATACATAGCTGCCTAATAAAAATGAATTTCAAGTTTGACTAACAATTACTAAGATTTTGATAAACTCTTTTTTCTTCATAACAAACTATTCCAGTTTACTATCTTATAAATTTTTTTAAGTGTTTAATTAATTACTTGGTCAAAGATTTAACTGATCATGTTTTTATCTTCCGTTTTAATTTCTTATGAAAATGACGATTTCTTTATAAAAGATGCATAATCTATTCTTATCAGAAGAATTAGATATTTGATTGAAACAATCTGGAAGGTCAAAAAAAGAAACAATATGCAATTATCCCAGAGAAAACCATGTGTTTAATAAAACACAATTGAAATATCACATGTATGTTTACAATTCACCTTCTTAGAAGAAAAAAGCTCTAAATTAAAATTAAAAAACTACATAAATATTTTACCTACAAAATTGAAATGAAATCTTAAATATTTGAATAAACATTCTAGAAATTCAAAAAATAACAAGTACAACTGAAACCACAACTACCGTAAGAATCGGTACCTATGGCACAATCCATATTATTTGGTATCAATATACGATTTTAGAGCAAAATATTTTCAGATGAGATACTTTACAAATATAGAAGACGATGTAAACTATGAAGGTCATTAGAAACATGTCTTTTAGGGTTAATAGTTTTAATTATTAAAAAAGTTAACTATTTTAATAAATACATGTTTAGTTCGGTAACAACACGAGTCTCCGCTTTTCAGAAGAAAAATAGTAGAAGTTCGTTAGTTTTAAAACAAGAAAAATCGAAAACTAATACTCCGATTTAAAATTCTGTTTCTATTTTCTTCTAAAGGCAGTGAAATTTGTATGATATATTGTGAAATAATGAACAATAAATTTTATTCACTCAATAAGAATAATATATGTTAAAATAACATTATCATCAATCAACTATTCCTAAGAAGAATCTATAAACAGAGGTTTATGATGCATTTATCCGGACTTCCGACCTCTTATATCAACATACTAGACTAAATGCCCGTGTAATATACTGGTTAGTTTAAAAGATAAAAAATATTAAACAATAATAAAAACGCATTAAATAATAATAAAGTGTGAATTAAATGAGAATAAAGAAATGACGACGTACGAAATCAACACTCTAACGAGCGGTGGAAACATCGACGCGAGCGGTAGGGCATACTTGACGATAGAAACATTGTACCCTGATAAGAAGATATGTGATTGTATTTCTTATATAAATCATCAATCATTATTTTACAATTAAGGGTAATAAAGTTAAACGTTATTTGTTATAATTAAAAAAGAATTAAAATGATTGTAAAATATTTTAGAATGACAAAACTAAGAATTTGGTTAAATATGATATTTTAAAATATTATAAATGGTAAATATGATATTTGTAAATTAAGGTGGGTGAATACGATTTTATATGATTTTATTAAGCGTATATATAAAATTATCTCTAATAAATTTGACTCTAAAAGTCAAAATTGATTTTTTAATTTTTAAGTAAATAATTGATCTTAATTAACAATGAATTGTTTAGACCATCTAATAAATTTTATCAAATTAGTCTTTTATATATATTAGAAAATTAGAAGATATATATAATTTATATACGTAATATATTATTAAAAAGTTAGTAAGTTACATTATCTTTTATTGGGTGAAGAATATTAAACATCAAATTCCTTTAATAAATATATGCAAAACCTAAGGAAACCGATGCTTAGAGGAGGAATTAATGTTGATACCAATTGGTGACTTTATAATATTGGAAGTCGAGTTAACATACGAGAACGAGGTATATTTGTTATAGATTAATGTTTGAGGTATATTTATATAAAAAACATGTATTCATAATTCGTCACTTTTTGTTTCTTTTTTAAAGGTGAAAGCTCTTTTACGATGTTATTGCATTAAAACTATAGAGCCACTAGATCAGACAGAACTCACATGAGCTAATTTAAACATATATATATCATTATTCCATATGATGTGTGTAATAGTTAAAATTAAAGTTTATATATACCTTGTTTTGGTTTAAACATAAAAGTGTTTTTTTTTTGGTTTAATCCTTGAATTTTGTTTAAACAACAATTTAAACCTTAATGTTATAATTTATTTTGATTTAAATCATAAATTTATTAGTAAAATAGTTTAACTCTTAATTTAAAAAAAATGGTTTAACCCTTTAAGTTTTGTTTTGTTTATAATTTTACCCGTTTGACATATAATACATGTCAATTTACCCAAAAACTTTCATCATCTACCTTTTTGCCTAAACGCCTCTCACCTTACCCCGGCCTCTCTTTCTTCCATAAATCCTAAACTCATATAATAGCATATTGTCAATTGGCGTATAGTGACTATTTAGAAGTAGTTTATGACTGCACCAAAAGACATGTTTATTACAATTAAGAAGATTGAATGATAGAAGAGAGATGTGGAATCAAGATTAGGATCACCATATATAGTGGGATTAGGATTTCTAGAAGAAGAGGAGAGAAACAGAAAGAGATAAGGGGGTGTTTGGTTAAATGGTAGAGGATAGACAGAAAAATAAAGGTGTTTAGTCGTTTAGATATCTAACCTATCTAAAATCAATTGAAGAACATAAACTCAAAAATCCAACAAAAATTTTAAAGTCTAAACAATTTAATAAAGACTTTAATCGTTAAATCAAATTAAGGTCTAAACTTTATTTATATTATTTTAATATAAAACTTTAAGGTTTAAATACTTTGGATAAAAAATGAAGATTTAAAGCAAAAAACTATAAATTTTATAATTTAAACCATTACTAACTCCAAAATTAAAACAAAATTTACTAAATAGCATTACGATATAAACAAGAAGATAATACTATGGGTGTTCAATCCGTAAGTTGTTGGTGATTTTGTCGAATTTATACATGATAATCCCACAATATCTTGGTTTTTATTTGGGGAATATGTTAAAAGAGTGGATTTTGTGCCTAAATTGTGTGTTTTGTGCTTTCCAGGTTCTTGGATACAAAATTACCAAAATATATGAAGAAACGAGCCAAGGAAGTCAAAAGTTCACAAAATGCAACTTGAAGATGACTCACGATGCGTGCCCACTACTTCGCGTTGCAAGCCATCACTATTCGCTGCGAAACAGTTGTGGACCGGTTGGACTTTTTAGAACTTGAAAAAAGATAATGTTTATCATGCCCTCGCGCCGCGAGGCTGGGTTCTACACACCGCAAGCGTACAGGGAAACCTCACCTATAAATTAGATCTTTCACATCAAGAGAGGAGGATCTTTTGGAGAATTCTGATTGGGACTTTATTGGTGGAGCACAAGACGTGTTCTACATGTTCTTTCTACTCTAAATCATTCAAGGAGAAGATTCAAGTTTACCTTCATCAACATTAATTTAGTTTGATCTCTTGTTCAATCAGGGTGTTTCTTTCTTGAATTTTTGTTTAATGTTGGTTGACTATATTATGTCTATGTGCTAGATCTCTTGTATCCACTATGATTTAACAAACCCTAAACTAGATTTGGTTATTTTAATGGATTGATTTGGTTTTCTTCAGCAATTATCATCTTATAAAGATTCAATTCTTAAAGTTTTTAGTTTTAACCATTGCTTGTATGATTTGTTAATTGCATGTATTTATTGACCACGAAAGTGTAGTAATTGTGTGATTTTTTATATTTTTCGCTTAGTTGACGTAGTAGGCAACTCACCAATAATAGGTATTGAAATTGAATATCAATAACCTAGTTAATTTCTTAACAGACTAATTCTTGAAAAGGAAGTTCTCGGATTAGGGGTGACTAGAAATACGATTCCATAATTGAACGATAATGTGAGGTGTTTTATTTGTAGGCTTAGAGATAAAAATTCTAGAAACCGTGTCTTAGCATTGCGAGAGATTGAAAGAAAGTTAATCATTCAAGCTCTAGGGAATTCCATTTAATCGGGATTTTATCAACCAAATCTATGTTTAGGGAAGTTAATCATAGTAAATGTCTTTTCGCACGGATCAAAATTCATTAAAAGCTCGAGTAATTAGATAAAGTTTCAAATCTTGTTAATCAATTCATTAATTTAGTAAAGTAATTAGTTAAATCACAAAAACCTTTTTTTAATCAAATTTTCTTTAGGTTAATTGAGTTTGTTTTGATATTAGTAAAGAGATAAACTATTTCTTATGAAATAGTTTACCCTTTTACTTACCGTTGTTATACTATCGTACGATTAGGTCATTGTTGCCTTTAGTGTGGTAATCTAGACTAGGTGATAATTGAACATATATTTATAACCTGATTTCACATATCGGTCAGTTTTATGGATTTAATTAGTTCAGTTCAATTAGATTTTAAAAGAAAATTAACTTGCCATAATCCAAACCAGAAGTATACTAAATTGAACCATTAAGTTAATTGGTTCGGGCCCGTAAAACCGAGTTAGAAATTTTCCAAAAAAACACATACAAAACTTACCATTAGTCACATACACTTGAAACTAGACCACAAGATCACTAAATTTAAATAACTCATAAGTAACGTACTATATTAGGTACAAAATATCAAGCAATATACCAAAACCATTATATCACTATAATTTTTAAAACATAGATACTTGAATTTTGTTTAGCCACAAAAGCTTTTAAGGAATTACAATCATATTCAATAATTCATAAAGAAACTCAAATGAAATAAATTATTTCAAGGCAATTATATGATTATATATATATATATATATATTAAAAAATAAAAGTGCAACATCCCTAAATTTATTCGGGTATTCAGTCAGGACCCAAAAAGAAACCTTAAAATCCAAATCTAAACCATAATCCGTTAAAAATATTCGGGTGTATCCAAATAACCAATCAAATATTATTAAGCCATAACAGATAACCCAAACTTATATAGATTGGGTGGATGTTCGTGAAAATCAATTAATAAACACTAGTAGATAACACTTCGGAAATCATCAAGAGATATAAAAAAGTTCCAAGTTTGACAAGGATTAACTAAGCATAGCCTAATTAGCAAGAAAAATAAGAGTTTTAAATAGTTACAAATAAAAGTTTTTAAAACCTATCCGAACATTGTACGGGTATTATACTCGTCTGTATTGACCCGAGTCTATTTAATACTTATAATAGAATGAGCCATTCTAACCTTAACCCATCTTGACGCGTATAAGAATAGGTTGAGGATGATATAAGATAGGACATACCTTTTACATAATTTTTGGGGAAGTACGTAGCCATAATTTCGGTCGCTGCCAAAAGTTGAAGCATATGTATATCCGCTCAATTTTTCCATCTTTGACATCAGCCACTTCGTCACAACCACCCCTAACAAACGAGAAAGTTAGAAAATCATGCGCGAAAACAATAAAAAAATTGCAAATGGAAAATACGACTTCAAAAGTGGGTCTATTCGGTGTGTGACAAAAATCCTAACTGCAAGCCAATGCATTAGACGACGACAATGATGATCCAGGACGACTGGAACGATGAGGACGAGAATGATTACAATGAAAAGTAGGTACATTTGGTTAGTTACTTTGTGGGATTTGGTTTATGTTATTAATACACGTGTTTTGGTACATTAGCCTTATGTATTAGGTATATCATTTTATGTACATTTGGTTCTCCATGTATTTGGTTTAATTAAATGTAATGTGTTTTCACTATGTCATTGTAGCAATATTCAAGTTTATCAAATGTAGAAATAATTTAGGATATGTAAAATTTACAAATTGTAGTAGTATAAAAATAATCTTTAGTTACACTTTTTCTAAAACAGACTCATTACACTTTTGATTTAAAGTGTGACTAAAGGTCATTTTTAAAATTTAATAATACTTTTAGTCACATTTATTTTTGTTTGTGTGACCATTGCATAGTAAATAAATACCTTTAGTCACACTTAACCATAAAACCATGACAATTACATCGTAAGTAAATACCTTTAATCACACCTAAACATAAAAACGTGACAATAACTAATCACACTTGTAAAAAGTATGACTAAATGTCACGATATGTCACTGATATGTGAATAAAATTTGTAATAGATTTTATAACAAACCATAGATATATCTGTCCCAAGTTTATTTTCTTATGTTGGGGATACTAAAGTCAACATATTTTGTGTGTAGGTCCAACATGAAACACAGATAAAAGCAGGAGAACTGAAGCTTGATTTGGGCACTGATACCATGACAATGGTCTTTAGCAAGGAACATGGTGGATCTGTAAAAGGAATTGGCACTGGAGTTAATCCAAAAAAATATTTCAATCTACTTCGATCAAAGAGTAAAGAAGCTGCAAAACTTATGTTAGAAATACAGAATCAAAAACACGAGAGTGAGAAAAAAGATGAAGAACATAAAGAGTTGACCACAACGGTGCAAGATCAACAAAAATTGATATCTTGCATTATGGCATCTGTTGCTTCTAATTGAATGAAGCTAGGAGAATTTCCACCTCGTACAAATGTGACTCCAGCTCCGGTAAGTGAAACTTTAAAGTATTCTTATTTTAGTTAATTTACTTGATTTTTCAATTTCATCTTGAATTTTGTAGGTAGTTTCAATGGTCAAAGATTTGGGATCTAAGGCCAGTCTCATTCATACAAAGGAATCTGTATCACCGGTAATTAATAAATTGACAAATCGAATTATTTCACTTATTTTTCTTAGTTCATTTATAATTATAAATTTACCTAGTTATACTTTTGTTTTTAGAAACATGTGAAAACCAACAAAAATACTTTTGGATCAGTGAGTAAGACTACAAGTCCCAATGTACATGTACGCAACTACCAAACGTCAAACAAGTAAGTATGCCGTAAACTGAGGGGTATTTGGGGTCATTAAAGTGTTTCAATGATTATAGTGTTATTTTTGTTTAACTTTATAATTTTATTATTTTAGTTACAGTTATAAATTTACTTGATTTGTCCATTTCATCATAATTTTGCAGGTACTTTTAGTGGACTAACATGTGGGATCTAAGGCGAGTCACATTCATACAAAGGAATCTATGACACCGGTAAGTAATTAGTTGAGAACATTGGAAAACTGTAGCATGTTCATGGAGTTCCACTATAAAGAGACTGCTGTAAAGTGTTTATTGCTGATGTGATAAAGGCAACATGTTGTTTACCTACGGAAACATAGCAACACAAAACAGTTGGGGATGCACGTGAAAATTTTGTTGCTTTGCCGAAACACCTTATAAAATGTGACACACGGGTATAAATTGTAAATATATCTTTTCAAAGTTGTTTTGGTGCTTGATCTTCAAAACTCTAACAAGCTACTGTTACGTGTATGAATTTTAAATATGTTTAGTATTAGTTTGGAACAATTTATGGTTTTTTTATGTTATAGCGGGTTATAAGTTATTTTAGTTATTAGTGGTCAAAATGGTCAACAGTTATGGCGGTTTGAATAGGTAGTTATTATGCACAGTTATGATGGTCCAGAAAATAGTTTAGTCTTAGGTGTATATATGTATATGTACATAAGCAAACCATGTGTGCTATACTATGGTTTTTCCTTGTCAAAAAAGTCAAAGTTATTGCACACAAGTGTTTATCTATAACTAAAGTATTTATTTTTTGGAGTTGTTGTTAATATAAATATATTTTTCTCATGTTTATTGCAATATTTATTGGCAAATTTAAATATTGTGTCTATCAAACGACCATGATTAGCTGGTTTTACTAGACCAAATAGTCACCACATAATAACATACAATGAATTTGACAAAACTAAACAATGGACATATTAATTTTAATGAATGTGACTAAAGGCTGAACAATAATCACACTTATAATTTATTTGGTATAAATAAATGATAACAACTGTTAAGGTTAACATAAATTCGTGTGACTATACGCTATAGATAGTCATACTTTTGAAAACAGTATGTGACCATAAAACATTTTCAACTATATTTAAGTATTTTCGTGTGACTAAAACTAAATTATATTGGGATGATGTATAATTGTGTATCAAAATCTAACAATCTGTCATGTATTCAAAACTTCGATTAAATGAACGAACAAAAATGTACACAAACTTAACAGTCTTTTAAACAATCGAACATACATGCTCGTTCGTTTATCATTCGTGTTTGTTTATTAGTTCGATTAAATTTAAAGGAACGAACATGAACGCATAAATCCGTTCATTTATCCGTTCATGTTCGTTTATTTGTTTGGCTAAAGTTAAACGAACGAACACGAAAAAGCACCATTCGTGTTCGTTCGGTTCGTTTACAGCCCTAGTTGCGATAAAAAATTTGGAAGGATTGGTTCATTTTTTTGAAAAATATAGAGAAAATGGATTTGAGTCAGCTATTAGTGAAGCTAAAGAAATATCTCATAGTATTGGAGTTGAACGTAAATTTCCTAAAAAACGTATTTTTTATAGAAAAAAACAGTTTGATGAAATTCCAAAATACCGAAAGAGAACAACAATCTTCTCAAAAAGCTTTTAAAACTGATTTCTTGCGCTAGTGGCTATGGCTCTTTCTCGATTGAAAACTAGATTTGAACAAATGATATACTTTGAATCTATTTTTGGATTTACATTTGATGGATCAAAGTTAGTTTCTTTAATTGACGATGAATTAAAAAAGTGTTGTTTAAAACTTGCTTTAGCCTTAACAAAGGGTGATGAATGTGATATTGATGGAAATTACTTGTTTGTAGAGTTAAAAATGTTGCAGGATATGTTGCCGGATGAAGCATCTGAAGTGGACAAACCTTGGACATCTATGAAGGGTTTTAGAAGGGTATAAAAACATATTATGAAATATGCACAGCGGAAAACAAAAACCCCCTCCAGTGATCTCATCTAACTCATACAGGAACTAAAAGAGAAGAGGGTTAGAAAGTTATACCTTTAGGGATTAAAACTTTTCTTTGACCTCTAGACAGCTGCAGGCTATCCATCGCTACTGTACTGCCTCGAACTGGCTGCTAGACCGCCTAAGGATTAAACCTCGGATCAAACCGTGACCCGTGTGTGTGTAACCTACGCCGCCGTCGACCACCACCTCTGTAGCCTTGCGCCGCCGTCGACCACCGCCCCTGCGGCCTTGCGCCGCCGTCGATCTCACGAAGAGAGAGAGAGAGAGAGAGAGAGAGAGTCGGCCGAGATGGGTAGAGAGAGAGAGAGTGTTAGGGTTTTTCTCTTAAGGCTTGTAATTGACTTATGTGATTAATGAGCTTAATAAGGTTTATATATAATAAACCCTTATTAGGCCTAAGCCCGTTTAATTAAACCCCAGCTTTAATTAAACTATTAATCAATTACAGAAAATACCCTCGACCTTTCTAATTAATTAATAACTATTAATTAATTGGTCCCGTTAATATTTAAACTAAATATTAACATCTCTCTTTTAATAATAATTAACTATTATTATTTTTCTCTTTCTTAATAATTAATTAAACTAATTAATTATTATTTTCCACACAAATAGTTATAATCCAAAAGGTTCTAATTAGGTGTACAGCGGTGTGATCCTTTAGTGTCACATAGCATTGGACACAATGATACATGTTATCTATCTCTTCACATAATCCAACAGACTCCCACTTATGCAAGATAAGTAACACTTCTTGTACATCGTTGGCCTAAGGAGGTCCCTAGCCAGACGCTTAGGTTAACCAGGCTATGAGATCTCTTATATCTAGAGATATAATCCATACCTTGGATTATCTAGGCTTTTCCTTTTGCATCGCGATATTTCGTAATGTGAGTATTTGACATGGAGCAGAGATCTCATCTAATACTCAGATTTTCTCGACTCTGATTTCGACACTCTGCAGTTACGGTTTCCCGAATGAATAACTATCATTCTAACCGAGCGCGGCCACGCATTTTCAGTAGTCTTAATCGTCGAGGAGCTCAGAAAATATCTCTCCTAAAAAAGAGGTGCAAATCCCATCTTGACTATTTGCAATTTGAGCACATGGCTTCCGCTGCACCTAGACAAGCCCCTTATGATCACCCTGTTACGGCGTGACGTTAGAACATGCTAAAGTACAGAAGTTACCACGCCCCAAACCAAATATCTCAGGTCTAAGGACAACCTATCAAGTTTACTTATGTTAACGCTCCATGAAGTAAACTCGATGCGGATCACCCCAATATTTATCCCCTGATAAATATCTATGAATATTTGGTCACAACCTTGTGCTTTTATTCTTACCCGAATAAATCATCAAATATCCATAATAGCGTTACCTCCTTAATGTAGCTCCCACTACATTAAGTAGCTACGGGCATTTAGACAATTCATAACTTGACTTGTCATGGATAGGTTAAACATGCTAAAAATGGATAACTACGAAACATTATGCAAATACCTCCTATTTCAATCCCATGAAATGTAAATACATAATAAAAGGTTTCAAGTTACATCCATAGTAATAATCAAAAAACACGAACTAGCTGCAATGTTCCAAGTACTGCATTCCTATAGAACTCGCATGTCTCTCATGCTTAGCCCTAGCTAGCGGCTTTGTCAACGGGTCAGCAACGTTGTCGTCCGTCGGTATCTTTTGCAATCTAATATCATCTCTTCCAATGATCTCTCGGATGAGGTGATATTTCCTGAGTACGTGCCTAGTCCGCTGATGATCTCTAGGCTCTTTAGCTTGCGCTACAGCCCCTGAGTTGTCACAGAATATATCGATCGGTCTAGAGATATTGGCAACAACTCTAAGATCCGAGATAAAATTCTTCAGCCGGACAGCTTCCTTTGCCGCATCACTTGCCGCAATATACTCTGCCTCTGTAGTAGAATCTACTATTGTATCTTGCTTCTGACTCTTCCAAGATATGGCTCCTCCGTTTAGGGTAAAGACAAATCCTGACTGCGACCTAAAGTCGTCTCTGTCGGTCTGGAAACTAGCATCAGTGTAACCAGTTACACTGAGCTCATCCATCGAACCTCCATATACTAGGAATATGTCTTTTGTCCTTCTCAGATACTTGAGAATATTCTTGACGGCCACCCAATGAGCTTCACCAGGATTTTGCTGATATCTACTCGTGACACTGATAGAATAGGCAACATCGGGTCTAGTACATAGCATGGCATACATAATTGAACCGACTGCCGAGGCATATGGTATCAATTTCATCTTGTCCTGATCTTGACTAGACACAGGACACTGAGCCTTGCTCAAAATCGCGCCAGATTGCATAGGAATAAATCCTTTCTTGGATCCATCCATCTTGAATCTTTTCACGACTTTGTCAATATAAGTACTTTGACTAAGTCCGATAAGCCGCTTAGATCTATTCCTATAGATCTTTATACCTAGTATATAAGCAGCTTCTCCCAAGTCTTTCATATGGAAACATTTACCTAACCAGGATTTTACTCCTTGTAATACTGGTATATTGTTTCCTATCAACAGTATGTCGTCTACATACAAGACTAGGAAGGTTACCGCGCTCCCACTGAATTTGGTGTAAACACACGACTCGAACTCACTTTTGGTAAAACCAAACTCTTTGATGCGCTCATCAAAGTGTAAGTTCCAGCTCCTAGATGCTTGCTTTAGTCCATAAATGGATTTAAGCAACTTGCATACTTTATTAGGGTTCTTTGGATCCGCAAAACCATCCGGTTGTATCATATATACATCCTCTGTCAGTTTCCCGTTAAGGAAAGCGGTTTTGACATCCATCTGCCATATTTCGTAGTCAAAATATGCTGATATGGCCATTAGAATCCTAATAGTCTTAAGCATTGCTACTGGGGAAAAAGTTTCATCATAGTCAACACCATGAGTCTGCGTGAAACCTTTTGCCACTAGCCTTGCTTTAAAAGTATGCACCTTTCCATCCATGTCTGTTTTCTTTTTGAAGACCCATTTGCACCCAACAGCTTTACTGTGTTGAGGAAAATCCACTAACTCCCAAACTAGGTTGTCATAAATGGATTGCATCTCTGCCTTGATGGCTTCTAGCCATTTTTCAGATTCTAAACCTGAGGCAGCGTCTTGGTAGGTAGTGGGTTTTAAAAGATCCCCTTCGTCTTGAGAACTAGGAATCCCATATACCTATCTGGCTCATTACGAGGCCTACTAGACCTGCGAAGGTCTTGTGTTTGAACCTCTTCCTCAACCACAGACTTGGGTTGAGGTTCAACAATTCTTTGTTGAACTACAGGTTCAACTATCGGTTGTGGTGTAATCTCCTCCTCTTCAATTTCTTGAAGCTCTATTTCTTTTCTTGGAGTCTCTGAGTTTAGAAAATTTTCTTCCAAGAACACCCCTTTACGAGCAACAAAGACTTTGTTCTCATCTGGGTTGTAGAAATAGTATCCCATGGTTTCCTTGGGATAGCCCACGAAGATACACTTATCTGATTTGGGATTGAGTTTATCCGTGAATGTTCGCTTAACATACACCTCACATCCCCAAACCTTTAGAAAACACATTTTGGGCTTTTTCCCCGTCCATATCTCGAAAGGTGTCTTTTCAACCGATTTGGTTGGAACCCGGTTCAGCATGAACGCTGCTGTCTCGAGTGCGTGTCCCCAAAACGACAATGGTAGTGAACTTCGACTCATCATTGATCGTACCATGTCAAGCAGTGTACGATTCCTCCTTTCTGACACACCATTCATCTGAGGTGTATACGGAGGTGTGAGTTGTGAAACAATCCCACATTCCTTCAAATGATCGTCGAATTCCTGACTCAAATACTCGCCACCTCGATCCGACCGAAACGACTTTATCTTCTTGTCCAGATGATTTTGTACCTCATTCTGAAACTGTTTGAACTTGTCAAAACTTTCAGATTTAAGTCTCATGAGGTAGACATAACCGAACCTACTGAAGTCGTCAGTGAAGGTTATGAAATACCGGTATCCTCCTCTAGCCTCCGGAGTAAAGGGTCCGCACACATCTGTGTGTATAATCCCTAATAACTCGCTGACCCTTTCATTCTCACTGTTGAAAGGCTGCTTTGTCATTTTACCAGACAAACAAGATTCGCAAACATCATATGACTCCAAGTCAAATGGTTCTAGAATTCCGTCATCTCGGAGTTTCTCTATGCGTTTCTCGTTTATATGTCCTAAACGACAATGCCAGAGGTAAGTTTGATTCAAGTTTCTCGTTTATATGATCGTCCGTAAACTCGGATGATGCTGTGAGAACGAGAATTGACATAACATCATATTCGTCAGCCAGATACTGATAGTAAGTGTCATACTCACTATCCTGGGCATCTACTCCTGGTCGCTCTGGAGGCAATGTCTCAATAATGTGAAGCTTTCCCTGTGCATCCAAAACATTTTTCAGATGCATCTTCCAAACGAAAAAGTTTGGACCTGAAAGCTTCCACTTGCTAGTGATGAGACTTAGAGACTCTCTTGGTGAATAAAACGGAATAACAGATATAATAGACATCTACAGAAAAAAAAAGATAAAACCGATTCAGTATTGATTACATCTTCTAATAATTATTACCTTTTAAAAAATAAATTATTAGACTAGGATCCATATTTCACATTTCCCGATGCAAGGTTTGGGCACTTCCCACCGGGACAATGCTATTTCTGGTAGGTAAAAACTATACCAATTGTATCCTAACTGGACACGACTCCTAGATCCGCGGGACATCGGTTACAAGAACCGTGCATGTTTAGTCCCTCTAGTGCATTTTGGGCCGGGACTCCCGATTATCACCAAAATAGATCGCACCACCTATGACAACATGAATTCTGGCCGGGACTCCCGATTATCGCAGAATCTTTCATGCCCTTTCCCGCAATGGTTTGAACCCGGATGCCCAAGGTTTGGGCAGTTCCGACACCCGAGTACCGTTTAACAGCAAGGGTGTACCATTAGGTGGGTAGCACACTGATCTAAGATTTTTCTAAAAAGGATTTCTAAGTTTTAACAAGAAAAACTTTAAAGCCAGTTTTCTTTTAAACATCTGTTTTAATAATTAACTATTATTAAAACCCTTGTTTTATTTCATCGTGTTAATCACAACCACACATATTTAAAATATGTAAAGAAATAAAACAACCACAAACAACTATGCCTTAACCTTGCCCTTAACTAATGTCGGTTTCGTGAGCCACACGAAAAACCCGACGGTCAAAAAACTAAGTGGAAAAACACAACACACATGACATGGCATTCTGAAGCTCCCACTGGCTCCAACATCCAATCCTGCTTCCTGCTCCTTGGTTCTTGAATCAGCTTCAGATTTATTCTAATAATGCTATTCTATTCTATTATCTAAAACTAGAAATAATAAAATTACAAGATAATCAAAGGCACGCAGGCCCGCTAATTCTAGTACTTTTACAAAATAGAATAGGGGTTGTAAGTGGCACGCAGGCCTCCCCACACCATAGAATAATAAACCAAAACACGACCACAAGTGCATTAAAGTAAACAATCCACAAGGTCTAAAAAGAGGGCTCGGCTATGGCATCCCAAACATGTATTTAAACTAATACATACAAAACTGGTTCTAATTATCATATCCCGACGAATTAACTTGACTTTTAAGAAACTGTTAAAAATCATTTGGTTTAAAATAATAAAAATTATTTAATTATTGTTTACGCGTATAGAGTAACTAAAATAATTAATTCTAGCCAATACTTGATTAAAATTAACATTTTATACATATAAGTTTTATAAAATAAAACTCATACAATATCTTTAGTTTTAATCCTGTTAGGTGTTACCCTAAACCCAAAAATTAAAATACACTTTTGGACCTCAAAACTGGGCCAAAACGTGAGACCGTGGGCCGACCACAAACCGGGCCGAAACCACATGGGCCGCAGGCAGCAGGCCTCGGCTGGGCTGCCCCTACGCCGCTGGTTTGGACCTGGGCCGCCGACCACCTTCGCCGCCTACCAACCTGGTGGCTGCGACTGGCTGGTCAACGCCGCCGCCGGCCACTGTGGTGAAACCGCCGCTGGGCACCACCCTTTACGCAAACAACAATAAAAAAAAATAATATTTAAAATTTAAACCTTAAACCTTATCCTTTTATCATAACTAATTCTTGTTATCCATTTAAAAATCTAAACTTGATTTTTAAAAAAACTTGGATAAACAAAAGAAAATTTTAAACCTTGATAAAAGAAAAACTATTCATCATGATAAAAAGAATCCTACCTAGTTCCCTATGAGGTTAGAAGTGGCTCTGATACCACTGAAGGGTTTTAGAAGGGTATAAAAACATATTATCAAACATGCACAGCGGAAAACAAAAACCCCCTCTAGTGATCTCATCTAACTCATACAGGAACTAAAAGAGAATAGGGTTAGAAAGTTATACCTTTAGGGATTAAAACTTTTCTTTGACCTCTAGACAGCTGCAGGCTATCCACCGCTACTGCACCGCCTCGAACTCGCTGCTAGACCGCCTAAGGATTAAACCTCGGATCAAACCGTGACCCGTGTGTGTGTGTGACCTGCGCCGCCGTCGACCACCACCTCTGTGGCCTTGCGCCGCCGTCGACCACCGCCCCTGCGGCCTTGCGCCGCCGTCGATCTCACGAAGAGAGAGAGAGAGAGAGAGAGAGAGAGAGTCGGCCGAGATGGGTAGAGAGAGAGAGAGAGTGTTAGGGTTTTTCTCTTAAGGCTTGTAATTGACTTATGTGATTAATGAGCTTAATAAGGTTTATATATAATAAACCCTTATTAGGCCTAAGCCCGTTTAATTAAAGCTCAGCTTTAATTAAACTATTAATCAATTACAGAAAATACCCTCGACCTTTCTAATTAATTAATAACTATTAATTAATTGGTCCCGTTAATATTTAAACTAAATATTAACATCTCTCTTTTAATAATGATTAACTATTATTATTTTTCTCTTTCTTAATAATTAATTAAACTAATTAATTATTCTTTTCCACACAAATAGTTATAATCCAAAAGGTTCTAATTGGGTGTGCAGCGGTGTGATCCTTTAGTGTCACATAGCATTGGACATGATAATACATGTTATCTATCTCTGCACATAATCCAACAATCTATTCGGATCATCGAGTTTGCTAAGAAGATGAACATGTTTCCCAACGTTTTACTTGTTTATAAAGTAATGTTGACGGTGCCAGTTACACTTGCATCAGCTGAAAAAAGTTTTTCAAAGCATAAACTCTTGAAGTCATATCTATAGACTACCATGACTCAAGATAGATTAAACGGTTATGCTATTTTGAGTATTGAAAACCAATTTCTATCAAATATTAGTTATGATAAAATTATCTATGAATATGCTTCAAAAAATGCGCGTAGACTTCGGTTTAGGTAGTTTGTAAGTATTTATGTAATGGTTTGAACTTTTTCAAGTATAAACATGTTTCTTTTAAGTTTTCCATATTTATGTTATGTGCTTTTATATGTTCTGAAGTTCATAGATAGAGATGATTTTATCCCACTTTGCACGGGGCATCCAAAATCATTGGACCGGTCTTGACCGTATGCCTATAATCACTTTTTTGGTGTGACTAAAAGTTAGTTATGCACTAGTGTTGGTAAGTTATAGAAATTATAAATTTTAAATTTTTAAGGAAAAATCAATATCATTGACGACATGACAGTTGTAGAATATAAATACCATAAAGAAATCCTTTTTGTTTTTCAACATAAGTAACGACGTTTTAAGCTTTAGCGACGACCTCGTTTTCGCATATGTTACTTTCTTGTAGAGTTGTAGTGGCAGTTGATAATTTCATCTTCACATAGTTGTTCCACCTTGCTGTTAGATTATGAAAAGTGAGGGTGCAAATATGTAACTATTGTAAACTTGGACAAATGCTATAAAAGGCATTTGCCCCACTCATTCTAATCTAAGCTTTGCATTATTTCACTCTTGTGTTTGTGAACTCTCTAGCTCTCGTGATTGGTATCAGAGCCAAAATTGTTTTTGGCTCGTGATTGTTCGAAAACAACAAGCAAAATCTCGAAGACTTCAAGCTCAAGGTGAATAACAAGCATTCGGGTTCTACAAAGCATACAACCACACGGTTTGATCAAGAAAGGTGCGAGTTCTAGTGATTCCCGAAGGTAGAACACATCTAAGGTATAAACAATACTTTTTCTACCATATCTTCGGGTTTGTTCAAAGGTTTCTATTGTTTTATACAGTTTTCTTGAAGAATATTTAAAACCGAGTGGTGTTTTTAAGGCAAAAAGTCCAATGGTTCATTAAATACTCGACTTTTTAGTATTTAATTTTCTGGGCATGCAAGCATTTATGGTGTTCTTGAAGCTGTAAATGCAGTCTTGAAGAAGAAGAAATCGGTTTTTGATTAAAAATAATTATTAATTCTTCAAAGATTAAGTGTTGAACAAGGTAACTCAAGTACTACCCATACCAATCAAGGTACAAGTGGGTAGACACCATAAGGGGTAAGGCCATCAGATTTGATAGTGACACATCTGATTCTATAAGCCGGGTTTGTGGTTCATGCGATTGAAGGGAATACACGGCTTATAGAGTCCTTCAAAGCTGATATCTACTAAGTGTTACTCAGTGCTATCAGCCGGTATAAGATCAATCGCATGCGATTAGAAGTCCCGAAGTGATAGCCGCACAAATTTATCCATGCGATTCTTAGTGTTGGTTCATCAATCGCATTTTGTTGGCCCGTGCGAATCAAGGTTCCTAGTTACTTGGATATCAAACACATCAAAGGCAATCACATTCGAATCAGTAAATTGATAAGAATTCGATTGACGTTACTAACTGTTTATTTCTAAGTGTTTGGTGCTACAGGGATCAATCGCACTCTATTGGTTACTTTATTGATCACTACCAAGACGTTACTCTGCTCAATTTTCAAGGGATTCTACCAATTGCATTAAACCATTCGCATACCTTGAATCTATTGGACAAGTGATAGAACCATTGGGACTTGACTTATTGAACAAAGAGGACAATCGAACTTAAAAATTCTATCTAATTCAAAGTTGAATTTAATCTTTACAAGGTCTAATTCAAAATTGAATTAAATTGACTTAGTTCCTCAATCATCAACGAGAAGGTTTTAAAGCAAACCTGAAAAGAATATTATTCTTTATTATCAATAAAGTTTTCGAACAATCAAACCATATAACAAGTGAACGATCATTTCTTACTAAAACTCTCACAATGTCAAGTTCAAATGAAATGATGTCCATCGGAACCGATACAAAACCTCCTGTTCTATTCCGAGGTGAATATAATGTTTGGAAAGGAAGGTTCATGGACTTCCTAGAGCACAATGAGACACATGGAGAAATGATGATCGACTGCATCATGAACGGGAACAAAAAGTTCATCAAAGTTGTTGAAGATGATCCTAACAACAATCCCGCCATTATCCGTCATGAAATAAAAAAGACTGCAGATGAGCTCACAGCTCAAGAAAAGGAGATCAAAATGAACTTCTTTCTGAAAGTTATGGAAGATTTTGCAAACTGCAAAATGAGATGAGGTCCAATCAAATCATCAGGACTTACCTAGATCTAAACTGTGTTTTTCTGAAGTCACTAGATCCAGAATGGAAAGAATATGTTTGACTGTATAAGCAAATCAATAAAGACCTTACCACAGTCACATTCCACAACATATTCGAAGACCTCAATCAATATCAGGATGAAATACTGAAGTCTCTTCCAAAATAGCCAGCTGCATTCATGCTCTCTCTATTGTTCAAGCAGGTGATTCTCAGTGAATCGGAACCGTATGATGATGATGAAGACTCAGTCGCATTCATGCTCTCTCTATTGTTGGCAAAACCTTTAGAAATCGTTTTAATAAAACCAACAACATATAAAGATTTACCTCTGGCTCCAGAAGACCAGAAAGGCTTGCTCCTGTTGACAAGCCTAGATTTCAAAGGGATAGAGAAAGGAGGAGAAAAAGACAGACTTGAAGTGCTACAATTGTGGGAGATCTGGCCACATGATCAGGAACTGTCCACAGAAGAATAGATCAAGGATGCTGAATACTATAGACAAAAGTACCGCCTGTCAAAGCAAAAGCAGGCTGTGAATGCTCTTATGGTGGTGGAAGTCCAGTTCCTGGAGGACACAGACTCCGAGAGTGATTTAGATGGTGAGGATCACGCACAGTTCTGTTTCATGGCTACTAATGGAACAAGTGATAGGGATGAAGATGGTGGTGATCTCTCCGATGCTGAGGAGGAGATTGTTGAAAGCGGAAAGGTACATTCTATCTCTAACTCTAACATGGGTTTTAACTTTAAACATATACAAACCATATTAAACCGCATGAAAAAGTTAGAATTTAAGGTGACCAAACTAACAAGCAAAAATCAAGTGTTAAAAGAGGTCATTCATACACAAGAAAAAGAAGCACAAGCTACAATTGAACAATTTGAGAAAAACGTAAATGAATCTAAGGTTCAATTAGCTGTGAAAGAATATGAATTTCTAGAATTAACTGATAAAACAAACATCATCATACACGATCTCAAAGTAGAACGTTTTGGTGCAGAAAAGGATTCAAAAATTCTTAAAAATGATCTGAGTGCTCTTTGTTTAAAAATTAAAGAACTTGAAGACCTTCTAATCAAAAGAGGGCAAAGTGAACAAACCATCTTTTTGTACAAACAAAAGGAACGACCTTTTTCAAGATGGACATTCGATGGACTTGGTTTTGAAAATCCAAGTGTTCTGAGTAAGGTATCTGCCAAACAATTATACAATGCGAATCTATTTGGCGAAGAACTAACTCAACGAATGGTATTTGTTGGTCAAGAGGAAGAACAACTTGAAGAGGATGTCAAACGGACCTTACATCTCAAAACTGAAACTCCCTTCAATTACTCTAACCTCAATGACTCATACTTCACTTACCCACCTCCAACACTGAATTCAATTGTCACCTCTCCAATCTATACAGATGAGGAACTGTATGCTCTTGAAGTGCCAAAACCCCAATTTCAATACATTCCCCACAAGGAAATGCAGCGAAGGTTTCAAACCTTGCAAGAGTTTTGCTTCACCCATCTGATACTAGGAGATATTACCAACGTTTTTCACTCCGAAACCACACATGAAACAATCTCAGTTTCTTCCCAATCACCTGAGCTCACTCAATTAGCTTAAGAGAATGCTATTCTTCACAAGCGGATCAAAAACATTTTTAATCATGATGAAAATATCATAGATAACTTGTGCAGGGAAGATACAACATTAAAAGAACGCATCATCCAAGTCAAGCAAGAGATACAGGCTCCCACTCCATTCACTTTCTCTCCATACGAAGAACGAATTGAGGATTCTAAGCATGCGTCTACATCTTCCCAAGATGTCCAACCCAAGATTAAATCTGTTAACAATTCTACTTTGAAAACTTTAAAACAAAAACAGATTTTCAAACAGACACCCACTTCCACTTCTAGTCACATTTCTCGTATGATCACTGACATACCTGAATCTTCAAAAGCAGCTGCTAGTCGACCACGACTCCATTCTAACGTTTTATCTTCTGCTGCAGATGTGAAGAAGCTCGGGAGTGAAGAGCAAAAATAAACATAATATGGAAGAGAGTCATTCCTAGGTCATCTAGACAAACATGTGAAATTTTTTTGATGTTTGATACTGTCTGTAATAATTCGAGTTTACATGATAAAATTGCCTCTTCAATGTTTTGTATTAGTGATGGTTGCCTCCATGGTCATTGTGAATTTAATTGTGAATATGATCAATTAAGAAAACAAATTGGAATTAAACCATGTGAGGACTGGACAGACTTTTACGCTAATCAAATCTGTGTTCCATTTATAAATTCCAAAGGATACATCATTCATCAGTGGATCACCACTCGTCAGTCACATGCACTCAAACGCTTAAACAAATCAAAACGACTGCTGACGATCAAAGAACTGGAAGTCTACAAACGACAGGGTTATGAAGCATTCAAAAAGGCATGGATTGCTCAAGAAAAACACTTGCATTCTCAAAAACGATCTCGCAATCCACCTTCCAAACATGCCAAAACTTTCAAACCCAAGCCTTCATCCAATCAATGAGTAGTGAAAACTACCACTCCCAAGGCTCTAGTTCAGCAAAAGAAAGTTGATGTACCGAGGCCACAACGAATTCTTAAGAATTCCTCGCAAACATGGATTCGCAAACATAACGCTTCCGCAACTCTACCGAATCCTAAACCTCCGATTCCATCAACTGTCAAACCAAAGGTGGTACCGAAACTTCCGTCTAAGACAATTCTTTCTCAATCTGTTCCTTCTCGACAAAAGATTAAACCAACATGGGTACCTAAGGATAGATCATTAGAAGTTTCACCATGAGTAGAAATAGTCAATACTCAACCACTTCTAGGAACTAACAATCAAGGACCCATTCATATATGGGGACCTAAACGTGCTTTATTCTCTTTTTGCAGGCACCTAAGTTGTGGTACCTGGTCTCCGGTTGTACCAAGCATATGACTGGAAACAAGAGTATTCTAAAAAATTACGTTCCTAAGTACTCCGGGAATGTACGTTTTGGGAACGACAATGTTGCACCAATAATGAGGTACGGAGACAGAGAGAAGAAGCACATCAAAATCAAGAAAGTCTCCTATGTTGAAGGGTTGGGTCATAATTTGTTTAGCATCGGATAGTTCTGTGATAAAGACCTGGAGGTAGTATTTAAGAAGAATAAATGTTCTGTGTTAACTGAGAATGGGGATGAATTACTGGCAGGTGCAAGGAAATCTAACCTGTATTCCATTGATTTGGAAAATTATGACTCCCCTACCTCTGTGTGTCTACTGTCTGAAGCATCATCAGATCTTACTTGACAATGGCACAGAAAACTCTCTCACCTGAACTTTCAGAGTATCAACAAATTAGTCACTGGTGACTTGGTGAGAGGCATACCCAAGTTAAGATTTAAGAAGGGTCATCTGTGTGCAGACTGTGAGAAGGGTAAAATGAAAAAGGCTTCTCACAAATCTGAACAAGTGTTCAGTACTACAAAGCCTTTGGAACTTCTGCACATGGATCTCTGTGGTCCTATGAGAATTCAATCAAAAAATGGGAAGAAGTATATTCTAGTCATGGTGGATGACTACTCTAGATATACTTGGGTCAAGTTTCTGCGATCAAAAGATGAAGCTACTCCAACAATCATTTCCTTCATCAAGCAACAGCAGAATAAGCATAGTCAGAGTGTTGTCTCAATCCGTACAGACAATGGAACTGAATTCAAGAACAGTACTCTAAAGAGCTTTTGTGACCTTGTTGGGATCAACCATCAGTTCTCAGCTGCATATACTCCACAACAAAATGGTGTAGTGGAAAGACGGAACAGAACGTTGGTTGAAGCTTCCCGTACCATGCTATCATACTCCGGGCTCCCACCTTCCTTTTATGCTGAAGCAATCAGCACTGCCTGCTATACGCAGAACCACTCTTTTATTAATAAACGCTTTAATAAAACTCCATACGAACTGGCCAATGGCATAGTGTCTAATATCAAATACTTTCATGTTTTTGGTAATATGTGCTTTGTGCTTAATGACAAGGATAATCTAGGAAAGTTTGCTCCAAAAGCTGATTAAGCTATTTTCCTAGGTTATTCTACTGAGTCCAAAGCCTACCGAGTTTTAAATAAAAGAACAAAGAGCATTGTTGAAAGTATCAATGTAACATTTGATTATGCATTGAATGTTATAGATTTTCCACCCAAATCAACAGTAAACGCTTCTGAACATAGCAGTTCAGAACCGGTGCTTCAAAACAAAGAATCAAACAATCCGTCAAGCTCAAATACTAATCTAGATTTTATGTTTGATTTCTTTAGATCTGAATCTTCTCCTGTTTTAACTGACAACAGGAACAACACAACAGTACAAACAAGTGTTACTATCACGGCTCCTATGGTCACTGAGACAAATCCATTAGCCGATCTATATGCTGAGGATTCTACATCTGTATCTGTCACTCGTCCCCCCTGTGACTACTCAGATTCTTGACCCAGAGAGCCCTCCTGTGTTTGATTCAGACCTAAATTTCTCCCGCGAAGGTGAAGATGAAGCGCGACACTTACAAGATCTCATTCCTTTATCTTCTACTTCCCCCGAGATAAAGTGGACCAAACATCACTATGAGGATAACATCGTAGGAGACCCTTCAGTTGGCGTTCAAACAAGAGCAGCAATAGCAAACGAATGTCAATTTTTTGGTTTTCTAAGCATCATTGAACCCACCTAGACTTCTAAAGCATTAGATGATCCGGATTGGGTAATTGCAATGCAGGAAGAACTACATCAATTCGAACGTCTCAAAGTCTGGAGATTAGTTCCTCTTCCATATGGCAAATTTGTTGTTGGAACTAAGTGGGTGTTCAAGAACAAACGGGATTCGGATGGAGTGGTCGTTCGTAACAAAGCTAAGTTGGTTGCTAAAGGCTACAATCAGCAAGAGGGCATTGACTATGATGAAACATTTGCCCCCGTTTCTCGTATTGAAGCTATCAGAATCTTTCTTGCATATGCAGCCTCCAGAAGCTTCCGTGTCTTTCAGATGGACGTGCAGACAACTTTTCTTAACGGTGTTCTCAAAGAAGAAGTCTATGTCTTACAACTTGAGGGTTTCATCAATTCATAACATCCAAATCATGTCTATATCTTAGATAAGGCCTTGTACGGGTTAAAGCAAGCTCCACGTGCATGGTCCGAGATCTTATCTGAATATTTGATTGGTGAAGGCTACTCAAAAGGAAAGACTGATACCACTCTCTTCACAAAGACCAATGGTAGGGACAAGATCTTAGTTCAAATATATGTGGACGATATCATTTTTGGGTCTAGAAATCCAAAATACAGTGACGAGTTTGCTAAGATCATGGCAAACAGATTTCAAATGAGTATGATGGGGGAGATGTCACTCTTTCTCGGACTCCAGGTGAAGTAGTTAAGTCATGGCAGTCTTATTTGCCAATCCAAGTACATCAAAGACCTTATCACGAAGTATGATATGATTAACTGCATACCCATATCCACACCCATGGCTGCTAAGGCACAACTATCAGCAGATCTTGATGGTTCTCCAGTAGATCTGAAAACTTACCGTAGGATGATTGGATCGTTACTGTATCTAACTGCAAGTTGTCCAGATATCATGTTCTCTACCTGTCTCTGTGCCCGATACCAGGCGAATTCTAAAGAGTCACATCTTCTGGCAGTTAAGCGGATCTTCAGATATCTCAAAGGGTCTATGGATCTTGGTATGTGGTATCCCAAAGATTCAAATCTGGATCTTCATGCTTACTCAGATGCTGACTATGCCGGTTGCAAGATTGATCGGAAAAGCACCTCTGGCAGTGCACACTTCCTAGGGGATCGTTTAGTCTGCTGTGCCTTAAAGAAACAAAACTGCGTATCCACCTCCAAAGCTGAAGCTGAGTATGTTGCTGCTGCAATGTGCTGTTCTCAAAGTCTCTGGATACGTACACAGTTATCAGACTTTGGCCTAAGGTATGACAAAATTCCATTGCTATGCGATTCCCAGTCTGCCATCACTATCTCCTGCAATCTGGTACACCACTCTAAAACTAAACATATTGATATCCGTTATCACTTCATAAATGATAACGTAAAGAAAGGTCTTATTGAGCTACAGTATGTTCCTACTGAAAATCAGCTAGCTGATTTGTTTACCAAACCATTAGACGAAAGTCGCTTCACTGAGTTGGTATCCAAGTTAGGCATGCTCAACTTGAAAATATAACATATTGTTGCTTCATTTTTCCTTTCTTTCTTTTTGTTTAGAGTAGGTGTTATACTGTTTGTTCCTTGTGCAGATCCATTCAAGGGGGAGTGTAATTCTGGTTATACACATGTTACATATGTGTAGGGGGAGAAACTCATACACATACTGCACATGTGTAAGGGGGAAGTATACAACAGACACATTCCCTAAATTTTCATAAACGGATGCACAAGTTTAGGGGGAGTGTGTCAAATATAAACACTCAAATCATGATATTTGGGAAAATCGCATTTCAAATTTTAAAATCCAGATATTTTGAATTTTCAGAAAATTTCCAAGTGTTGGGTTCGATTGGACATAATCGCATACTATGCTTCAATCGCAAGGGATTTCTTTGAGCCCAACAAATTAAATTTTCTAAGTCTTGGTTCACACAAGGAAGTACAATCGCATGGATTGTAATCGCATGGATTATAATCACATGGATAGTCAATCGCATGAGATAAAATTGTTTGTGCCTCTGTCAGGATCGGATATAGATTATATCAAATAACAAGAACTAACTTTTGAATAACAAATCAGAGTTGAATAAAAAGTTAATCTTTAACTATGATCACAATCAACTAAGAAGTTGCGGAATCACACTTAATTGATTAAAGAAGGTTTTGAACACAAAGCAATTCAATCAAACAGTAGTTTTATTGATCAACCAGAATGATTACAGTAGCAAACTTCACCCCCCAATCTAACTTATTATGTTAGACGAAGAACACAGATTGTTCTTGGGTTTCAAAGAGAAACTTAGAGGTTTAGCACTATTCTGAAAGCAAATTACAACTTGAAGAATGAATGCAAAAACTTAAACAATGAGTACGTACGTATTATAAATTCTAATCTAGTATTTATATACTCCTTGATCTTCCTTGATTTGTTGACAGTTAGGTAATCTTCTATCTTGTGAGATAATCTTGATGATCTTCCAAATATTTCGAGATATCTTCAAAGATAGTTGTTTCCACATTTAGCTCAACCGAAACTGTTCAATGAATGCAACAGTTTTGGTTCTTCTAACAGTCTTCGGCTTCAAGGTCTTCAAACAGTTGTAAACTTTGTACTAACAGTTCTGATCTCTTGGACTAACAGTTGTAAGGCTTACAGCAACTGTTAGTTACAACTGTCTTCATATTACAGCTAACAGTCCTCGACTGTTTTATCAGAATCCTTCTAACAGTTTTGAACTGTTTTCACAAAATCCATTAACAGTTTTAATTTTGCATCTTCAACAGTTTCAATGCCTTAACCAATTCCCAACAATCTCCCCTTAACTTAAAGAATTTGAACAATGCCTTTAAGTTCTTCGATTCATAGGGTTCAACCTCAGATGAATTTAGCATATGCAAAGAATAACTTCCATTATTTAAGCAAAGTCAACTGTTTCAATCAAAATTGAAAGAAAATTACTCAGACTTGAAAAGTTCCAGTCTTTCTTTTATTCTCTTAAGCAGATCATCCTTTATTATATCAGATCCATAGAATTTAGCCTTTGACATGTATTGAAGCTTTACTTTACTGTGCTCTACAAACTCTAAATCAAACCATTGAGACTGAGCATTTGCCATAACCATGTGATACACTCTAGCTTTGGCATACACCTTTATTGAAATTATTGGAAAAGCCTCATCAGTAATCAAAACTGGTATTATCTCTTTTGGACTGCATATACTCGCAAGATGCCTCATCAAAACTCTAATATCAATCTCCACAGCATCTGCATAATGACCAACTCCATAAACATACATATCCTGTAGATCTCTTCTAGTCAAATTATTCACCAGTTGAAAGAAATTTAAATAACTCTCTATTGGCTCAATTTCTCTCACAACTGTAACTCCTTGCTTACCAGTATCATACCTTAAAACTTCAAATCTCCATTCTTTTATGTGAGACTTCTGACCCAATTGTTCTTTCTCCAATTTGGCAATTCCTTGCTGAAGTTCTGTTCTTAGTCGATCTTGCACTATCAGTTAAACCATCTCAGCTTTCTTTTTCTCAACTGTTTTATTTTGAGGTGGAGGTGCTTTTCTTTTCACAATTCTTTTCCTCTTTACACCTTTTTGCTCTTTTTCCTCTTCATCTATCTGTTTAGTGAACTCATCAGCCAGCTTCTTTGCTATCTCAAATCTGTCTGTTCTTGTTCTTGAAGTTCAGTTGACAACCTCTGAGCCACCTCAAAATCTCTTACTTCTTCCTGTTCTTTGGTTAATTTGAGCTTTGGTAGTGCAACAACTATCTCCTATCCTTTTCCTTGTACAACTTGCAGTTTCTTTTCACCAGCCCTCTCAGAAATACTAATCCCTTTGAATCCAGGCTTTAGCTTAAGTGGCTTAAGCTTTGCCGACTTTCCCTCTAGCCAACCATCCTCAATCTTCTGTCTCATTTGATTGACACTGCAGATTAGCATTTCACTTCCCATTTTTACCAGATAATCTTGTTTAACCTTTGGCCATGATCTATAAACCTCTGTTGAAGGATAATCACCAGACAAAATCATCGTATTGATCAGCACTCTATCCACCGCTGATAGTTTCTCTTCAACTGTTGATTCACTAGGTGCAACTGTTAGTTCATCCACTGCAACTGTTTGTTCTGGCACTTCAGCAACTGTTGGTAATGAACTCTCCCCCTCTTTGATTGGAACAGTTGAAGGAGGTCTTGCAGCAGCTGTCAACTGTTATAGTACTTGATCATGTAGCTTTAGTACCTCATTAGCATGCTTCAAACTGTTGGTCAAAATCTGAATTTGATGATCCTGCTAAAGAATCCTTTTATTCTGTAATGAAATCTTCTTCTTCATTTGAATATAGGCCGCAAAGAATGGTGCAAAATTTGGATCCGTCAATGCTTTATGTTGCATTCTAGCCTCAATGTCAGCCAGTGTTGCCACTGTTAACATATCATTGACAGATAAAACTGGTGGTTCACTCAATTGAGATTCCACACCAGTACCCCTCTTTTCTTGGTACTGGGATTTCCAGAAGCTGTTTGATCAGCTTCTGTTGCCATGGTTGAGGTCTTAGTTATGTTAACACTGTCCTGTTCATCCCTTGCGGATAAAACAGTAGTGTCAGCCTCAAAAACCATATGATCACCCTCTAATGGAGTGATCACCTCCTCATTGTGCCTGGGAGACAGCACGAATGGTTCCCTTTCGATATTCTGCACAGGTGAATGCACCTGTGCAGGGCTAACAGTTTCAGTTTCATGAACTGTGGTGGAAGGAGCACCAACAGTTCTTTTCCTCTTCTTTTGAAATGTTTTAAGTGTAGGGGCTTGTGTTGTATCTATTTCAAAAGTAGCAGAGAGGGAGTTTTGAGTATCATGGGCTGTTGGTTCTAGTGTTGGTGGTGTAGCAATATGTTGGGCTTCATGCTCAACACTAGCAACCCTGTTTATTGAAAGAAACTCCACCATTGCAGAGAGTGGTGGAGTTATGGCACCAGAAAAATTCTTGCCATTAATCAACAATTTGCTCAATGTGGAAGCCACATGAGCAGAGGGAATAATGACCCTCTTGTGTATTTTAAGGTTTGGCATCAAAAAGCTTAAGAAAATTTGCACAAACCTGGGGTACATCAAAAAGAGACCATATTTGGTCCCAAGATGCTTTACCATACCATTAAATATCAGTTTAGAAAAGTTAAAGCATCTATTGTTTGCTAGACAGATGAGTGCGATAGCAATGTTGCTCCCAAACTCATTCCAGACCGTTCTCTTAGGGCTAATGCAATGCTAGAGAGTATGGATCATGAACTTCCAGTGTGCGCATAATTTCCCTTTGTAGAAGGTGCCCTTTCCCCTAGGGCCCTTATATCCCAGTTTTACTAACTCAGCGTATAAATAGTCAAGTGAAACCGAGTCAGAATACTCACCATTGACATCATTCAGTTGCAGAGATTGACGAATGATGTTTTCAGAGATAGCGACCTCAGTGTCGTCTATCTTGGAGTCAATCCATTGAACTCCATTTTCTTCTCGCACAGTTGCATTTTTCCAAAACTGGTCGACATGCGAGGTATATATGGTGGGATTAACGGTAAGAGCATTGTGAATATAGGACATTGAGAGATAATCGATTATGTCATGAAAGACATGCAGATTATCGGGTTTGGCAAGGAAGGCGATCATGTTATGCTCTTTGACGAATGGAAGGGGAGCCATTTCGAGTTCGAGAGTTAGGATTTAGGGTTTGCGTGTGATTTAAGTTTAGAACGAGTGAATGAACTGGTGAGGAGGGAATTGCCTTATATATGTTTCGAATATTAAATGCAATTCAAACATCCTCAAAATTCTGCAAAGACCAAAACACCCTTTATTAACTTAACAGTTGACGGACAAAAATAAAGCTAACAGTTGAAGAACTGTTTTCATAAGATGTAACAACTGTTATTTAGAAATAACTTCCTTTTCGAAGATCATGATTTTGGACTAACAGTTGTGCATTCTACACACTAACAGTTGAAGACTGTTTTTGTTAGAAAGTACAACTGTTATTGGACGAGTTTCTCCCCCTCAGATGCACATGGATTTTGCCTAACAGTTGTGCAGGCCATATGCTAACAGTTGAAAACTGTTAGTAGTATTTCAAACAACTGTTAAAAAAAATGTGCAACTGTCAACAAAACTTAGCTCATATACCCATCATAAGCTGATTCATCATAAACAAACCATTAGCCAACACAGACATCAACAAAATATGCATTTTATTCATGTTTAACACAGATGAACTACAAAGTACATGCATTTTCACAAGCCATTGTTGGTACTGTTTATCTAATTGTGCAAGGGTCAACGAAATTCAGTCTTTTATGACTTCGATTTCTACACCCATCTCTTTCTCTAATGGTTGTCTGTCTCTAATGGTTATGGCTTCCATTAGACTCGGATGATAATGATGATGACTACCAATTCATCATCAGCTAAGACCATGACGTGCATTGGAACTAGTCATCTATTACAATGACCTCCACTACATCATCATCCGAGGCTAGAAGGTCATCAACATCATCATTTCTTCGAACATTGAACCACACTACTGAGCCTGTAGTGCCTTCCAGGTTCAAGTCGAATCTTAAACAACAGTTGGTAGGCAACTCGTGGAAGAGAGTGAAGTTTTCAAAATCACCTCTTATACGAATATGATTAGTCATTTTATTTGGCCTACGTGGGTGTGGGTGCTGTGTCAAGGTGAACACATCTCGATCATCATGCATATCAAGAACACAAGATGAGTATTGCCAAAGCTCATGCATTCTAACAAAAGGGGCAGGGATGGTTACATAACTTTGTTTAACATTAATTTATTTGAAGTTTGCCATTTGCAAAGAAAAGTTTGGTCTCTGAAATGCAAATGTAGGTGTGATTTGTGAAGAATGCATGCAAGCTAATTTATAGACAAACTTGTGGTTGCGAATTGTTCAATATTTTACCTTTACCACATATCAAGGACATTCACGGGTTTGAAAACTGTTTGTGGGACAGGCAACCAGATATGTCCAAAACTGGTTTGGGATTTGCATTTCTACTCTTCCCTGAACACTTAAAATCAACAGTTGTTAGATAACAATACTAACAGTTGCAAACTGTTAGTGTGAAAAACATTAAGTAATGAACAACTGTTAGTCCAAATTAATCATTCCAATGTTTGAGATCAAAAAGTTGAATCAGCTCACATCAAATGCTTTAGTGAACAGATCAGCTAATTGATCATCAGTATGGACTTTCATAACTTGGATTAATTTCTTTTCATTGCAGTCTCTTATGAAGTGAAATCTGATTTCAATGTGCTTGGTTTTAGAATGCTTCACTGGATTATTAACTATGCTAATAGCACTTGTGTTATCAACATAAAGTGGTGTATTTAAGAAAGACAAACCATAATCCAGAAGCTGATTCTGGATCCATAGAACCTGTGAACAGCAACTTGATGCAGCAACATATTCAGCCTCAGCTGTTGAAGTTGAAACAGTTGTTTGTTTCTTGCATTGCCATGAAACCAGCCTTGATCCAAAGAATTGACATACTCCAGAGGTTGATTTTCTGTCCACATTGGCTCCACCATAGTCACTATCAGAATATGCCACCAAATCAAAAGGTGAATCTTTAGGATACCAAAGTCCCAATTTTGGTTGGCCTTTGAGGTATCTAAAGATCCTCTTCACAGCAAACAAGTGTGACATCTTCGGACTGCATTGAAATCTGGCACAAACACACACAACAAACATTATATCAGGTCTAGAAGCAATTAAATACATTAATGAACCTATCATTGACCTATATAGATGTATGTCTACATCCTCCCCCTCAGAGTCTGCTCCCAACTGTTTGAGTGTTTCCATAGGAGTGCTTGCCAGTTTCACATCTTGATAGCCAAACTTGTCCAATATGTCTTTGACATACTTAGATTGGCTTAGAAAGATACCAGAGGGCTTCTGTTTCACCTGTAATCCCAAGAAAAATGTGAGTTCACCCATGGAACTCATCTGAAATCTTTTGTGCATAATGACTTCAAATTCTTTGCACAGGCTGTCATCAGTGGATCCAAAGATTATATTATCAACATAGATTTGCACAAGCAAAATCTCTATTTTAACAATCTTTGTAAACAATGTTTTGTCAATTGTGTCTCTCTTAAAACCATTCTCAAGAAGGTAGGATGATAATGTCTCATACCAAGTTCTAGGAGCTTGATGTAGTCCATATAGAGCTTTATCCAACCTATATACCCTGTCAGGGTACTTTGAGTCTTCAAAGCCAGGGGGTTGACACACATATACCTCCTCATCAATAGTTCCATAGAGAAATGCAGACTTGACATCCATTTGATACACCTTAAATCCTTTGAAGCTTGCAAAGGCAAGAAATAGTCTAATGGCTTCAATCCTTGCAACAGGTGCAAAGACATCATCATAGTCTATTCCTTCCTCTTGTGTATAGCCCTGTGCAACCAGTCTTGCCTTGTTCTTGATTACAATCCCACTTTCATCTTTCTTGTTTCTGAACACCTACTTGGTGCCAATTGCTCTTTTGCCTCTTGGAAGCTCAACCAACTTCCAAACTTGCTGAATTTGAAATTGTAAGAGCTCCTCTTGCATTGCTTCCACCCATGAAGGGTCTTTCAATGCTTCAACTGCTTTCTTTGGTTCTATTTGAGATAGAAAGCAGGCATTCACATCAAATTGGGCAAGATCCACACCACTGGTTTCATTTTGCAGCATGCTCCTTGTTCTGATAGGAGTGGTTGGATAACCAACTATTTGTGATATTGGGTGATTCTTGTGAACTCTTGATGTAGGAATATTTTCTTCAGTCAGTTCATTCCCTAGATTAGACAGATCAATCTCACATTCACTTGAATTTCCAGCAGTATCACACACTTGATTAGCAACTGTTTGGGGTGCAGATTCAGTGTGTTGTTGAGGATCATGAGATTCGATGTCCTTTGAAGATTCAGCATCAATCAATGGATCAACAGCATTGGAGAACTCTTGTTGAAGCATAGGAATCACAACAAAGTCTTCAGTAACTTTGTTTGAACCAACAGTTGTTGGTTTTGAGCTAACAGTTTCAAAACTGTTTGAACTAACAGTTTCAAAACTGTTTGGGCTGTTGGGGACTGTTTGTTGATTTTCACCAACAGTTGTTGAGGTACCTGCAGCTGTTTCAGTAGAATACTCAAAAGAAAGAGATTTAGACAATGCATCAATATCAAATAACCAATCAGGCCCATTACCTGCAATATTGATCCTATTATCATTGAAAGAGACATTCATACTCTCTTCTATGATTCTAGTGACATTGTTAAATACTCTATAAGCTTTACTTTGAGTGGAATATCCTATAAAGAAAGCTTCTTCAGCCTTACTCTCAAACTTGCCTAATTGTGATTTGGTATTAAGGATAGTGCAAGGACAGCCAAATGGTTTGAAGAAGTTGATTAAAGGTTTTCTCTTGAGGAATAGCTCATTAGGAGTTTTCCCTTTGGACTTGACTACTTGAACTCTATTCTGAACATAGCAGGCAGTGTTCACTGCTTCTGCCCAGAATGTCATTGGGAGCCTAGAATCAGCTAACATGGATCTAGCAGCCTCAATCAAAGTCCTATTCCTTCTCTTAGCAACTCCATTCTGTTGGGGAGTCCTAGGGGCACTAAACTGTCTTTCAATACCTTTACTTTCACAAAAACTGTTTAGCTCATAGTTCTTAAATTCAGAACCATTGTCAGATCTAATGACTTTCACCTTTAAATCAGATTGATTTTCAATTTTAAGAATAAGTGACTTAACTAACTCAGCAGTTTCATCCTTAGTTCTAAGAAATTGAACCCATGTAAACCTGGTGAAATCATCAACTATGACTAAACAATAGGCTTTCTTCCCTATACTCACCACAGATGTAGGACCAAAAAGATCCATGTGTAACAATTGTAAAGGTGCAGTAATGGAAGAAACTTCTTTGGTCTTATAAGAAGTTTTGTGTTGCTTGCCTTTGAGACAGGCTACACAATGATCATCACATGAGAAATCCTTTTGTGGCAAACCTCTTACCAGATTGTTTTTAACTAACACGTTCATGGTTTTAAAGTTCATGTGACACATCCTTCTATGCCAAATGGCAGACTCATCATGAGATGCCTTTGAGAGTAAACAACTTAACACATTCTGTTTAGAAATCTTTTGTGTATCTAGACAGTATACATTATCCTTTCTAGGTGTTCTCAAAAGAACATCTTTCTCATTTAGTTCAAAATCTTTTGATAGGATAATGCATTCTGAATCTGTAAACAAAACTTTGTTTCCATTGTCACAGATTTTAGATACACTTAACAGATTGTACTTAAGTTGTTCAACAAAGAAAACATCATTAAATGTAAGTGTACCTACCTCAACAGCTCCTTTACCTGTGATTTTTCCTCCCTTAGCATTTCCTCCAAATGCTACAAATCCACCATTGATGCTTCTGAAACCCTTCAAACAATGTGGATTTCCAGTCATGTGCCTTGAGCATCCACTATCCACATGCACAAATAAAATTAGTTAGTAGCAGGAAGTACCCAGGCCATGCAGGTCTTGGGTACACCATTTAAGTCATAATACTTAAACAGAGTTTGGTTCTTTTTTATTTCATCCAAATTAGATTTCTCTAATTTGTGTGATGAATACTTTGTAAGAACATGTGGTTCCCAACTGGTGTGATTAACAGTTGAGACCTTTGAACAAACAGTTGTTGTAGATGGTAAAACAGTTGAGTCATCATGTGACTTATTTTGTTTTGCAATTTGAGTACCAGTTTTACCCTCTTCAGAAACTGTTTGTTTCTGCAGTTTCACCCAAGCCAGACCAACAGTTTTTGGTTTTTATAAAACAGTTGTGGAACTGTTAGTTGGTTTGGATGTAACAGTTGTAGAACTGTTAGCCTGTTTTGGCGTAGCAGTTTTAGAACTGTTAATCTGCTTTGACTTAGCAGTTTTAGAACTGTTATTTTGCCTTTTGAAACTTGGTTTTTTGGTGCTATACAGCTGTGGGTTATAATAACAATCTTGAGCCAAGTGATTGGATCTCCCACATATATAGCACTTTTTAGCTTTCACAATAGGCAAACCAGTTCTTTGTGACCAGAACTGGTTCCTATTTCTTTGATTTCCTCTAACAGGTGCTGACTGAGGAAACTTTTGTACACCATGCTTTTGGCATGTGCATGTAGGCATTTCAGTATTCCTTTTTACAGATCTGGGTTTAGTCTGTGCTTTTGTATCCTCCTTCTTGGGCTTTCCAACTACAACTTCACCAACTTTCTCCTTTCCTTTGGTCTTAGTACTAACAGTTGAGCTGTTTGGGTTCTTTTTGGAACTGTTAGTGTAGAGATGGGAACTGTTGGCAACAGTTGTGAAACTTTTTATGGAGTTAACATCTTTTGAGAGTTTTGGCTCATTGGTGAGGGGTTCAGTGGATGCTTTTACAAACACCACAGGTTGTAAAGATTATTTTGTGGGAATGGGCTCACAACAGATGTGATTTTCATATGGAATAACTTCATCCTTCCTTACAACTCCCTCATTATCTTCATCACTTACTTCTGACAGAACTCCATCTTCATAACTCTCAAACTTTGGATCAGCTGACTTAAGTCCTTCTTCCAAAGGGTCATTAACATACCTGTCAGCTACCTCTGACATTGGAGTTATGTAGTTTTGGTTGTATGGAGGTGGGGTTTGTTTGTATCCTAGGCCAGTTTTCACCTTGTCTCTAACTTGAGATTGTAACAAGGTTTCAAGTTTGAGGTTGGCTGCATTGAACATACTCAGATCAATGTCCACCCCCTCCAACTTCTTGGTTAATTCATCAACCTTGCTTTCCTTCTCACTTAGCTTCTTTTTCAGACTATCAATCTACTCTTGAAGCTGCTCTTTTTCCCACTTATGATATTTTCTATCATAATCCATTTGCAGTTCATTGGCTTGATAATCTTTTATTTTCTTTTCAAAGCTTTCAATGACTGCACTTGATTCATATCTCCTCTCCTCCATTTTGCTTTAGCAGCACACATTTTCTTATTGTGCTCTCTAAACCTTTTAACAATAGCTCTACATTCACCAGGACATAGTTTAGAAGATACCTGAATGTCCTCAGATTCTGGTGAATCCAACTTGATGGAGGAGTCAGTCAATGCCATCAAAGCTTTGTTGTTTGTAGCCTCCTCTGCTTGATCACTCCAATCAAACACATTGCCTTCTTGTGAGTCTAATGCTGAGGAGGTTTGATTCTGAGTTGGCCTCTGACCTTGATTCTGGACATGTCAACCAGATCTGCACTCTCTTGCAAAGTGGCCAAGCTGTTGACATTTGAAACATCTCACCTTTGACTTGTCAAATCCAGCCTTGCCATCAGCTCTGAAATTCATGTTTTTCCTTCCAGTCCTTTTGATGAACCTCTTGGCTCTTACAGTAAGCATGGCCATCTGCCATTTGAGATCCATCTCCTCAAGATCATCAGGGTGCACTTGTTCAAGATCCTCATTGGTGAGGGTTGAATGTGCATGGCTGGCAAGAAAAGCTTCAAGCACAGCATCTGGGGTGTTCACATCTAGTCCAACAGCAGAACTAGTACCTGCACAACTATCAATAGAGTTAGTTAATGAATGGTTTGATTCCATACCTGAGGATGACAGGAGAGCAGCATTGTGGCTAGGGACAACAGTTTTTCTTTTTCCCTCTATCTCTCCCTCAAACACTATCAAACTATTATAGAGGTCATCTAACTCTATGTCTTCAAGGGAATCCTTAGTCCTCCATTGTGCAGCAAACACAGTCCATTCATCACCTAGAGACCTAAGAAACTTTCTATTTATCTCATCTTGATCAAGCCTAACCTTAGCACTCTCTAGTTGGCTTACCAACTTGTAAAACCTATCAAAGATTTGGGTGATGCTCTCAATCTTTCCACTGGTGAAGTTCTCATAGGTTTGTTTAAGGAGATCTCTTTGGTTTCTCTTAGAGCTAGCATTCCCATCAAACTTCTTTTCCAGAGCATTCCAAAGTTCATGCGCATCATCAAATTTCTTGAATTGATGTTGATACTCATTGGGAATTGCAATCTGGAGGATGTTGAGAGCTTTCATCTCAATCATTCTCTCCTTCTTTTCAGCATCTGTCTTTGGTGGTGGCTTCTTCTTTGGTTTTCCAGTCTCATCCAGATCCACAGGAGTAGTGGGAACAGTTTCAATGATTTCCCAAACAGCATAGTCCATTAATTGGACATGCTGCTTGATTCTCAGTTTCCACATCTCAAAATCAGTTGGTTTGAGCATGGGAACACGAATGTTTGACCCAGAGCCATTGTTATCAGAAGATCCACTAGAATCCATTGAAACAAAGTAATTTGAAAACAGTTTTAAAGAACAACGCAAGATTGAAGCAAAACCTTCAACTGGTGATCAAATGAACCTTAATGATAAGGCTCTGATACCACTTGTCAGGATCGGATGTAGATTATATCAAATAACAAGAACTAACTTTTGAATAACAAATCAGAGTTGAATAAAAAGTTAATCTTTAACTATGATCACAATCAACTAAGAAGTTGCGGAATCACACTTAATTGATTAAAGAAGGTTTTGAACACAAAGCAATTCAATCAAACAATAGTTTTATTGATCAACCAGAATGATTACAATAGCAAACTTCACCCCCAATCTAACTTATTATGTTAGACGAAGAACACAGATTGTTCTTGGGTTTCAAAGAGAAACTTAGAGGTTTAGCACTATTCTGAAAGCAAATTACAACTTGAAGAATGAATGCAAAAACTTAAACAATGAGTACGTACGTATTATAAATTCTAATCTAGTATTTATATACTCCTTGATCTTCCTTGATTTGTTGACAGTTAGGTAATCTTCTATCTTGTGAGATAATCTTGATGATCTTCCAAATATTTCGAGATATCTTCAAAGATTGTTGTTTCCACATTTAGTTCAACCGAAACTGTTCAATGAATGCAACAGTTTTGGTTCTTCTAACAGTCTTCGGCTTCAAGGTCTTCAAACAGTTGTAAACTTTGTACTAACAGTTCTGATCTCTTGGACTAACAGTTGTAAGGCTTACAGCAACTGTTAGTTACAACTGTCTTCATATTACAGCTAACAGTCCTCGACTGTTTTATCAGAATCCTTCTAACAGTTTTGAACTGTTTTCACAAAATCCATTAACAGTTTTAATTTTGCATCTTCAACAATTTCAATGCCTTAACCAATTCCCAACAGCCTCAATCCTCAATCTCATGCGATAGACCATCTGTGAACCATGAACCAAGTACCAATCGCATGCCATAGACCATCAGTGTACAAATGAATCAAGTGCCAATCGCATGCGTTTGACAAAACATGGTGAATCGCATGCGATTCACCAAGTGTTAGCATTTCTGCTTCACTTCAAGGCCAATCGCATGGATCTATAAGCCGCGTAAACTTACCATGCGATTGCCCTATCAGCCGGGTTTTTATCACCGGTTTGGTCCAATCAGTGCATGATACGTGGAACTTTCACTTTATAACCGTCCCATCCCCATCTGTCCATTCACGCGATCAGAATTCAAAATCACTTAAGTGTTCTCTCGATTTTTGGTTACTTGAAATTGCAAATCATCTCGTTACGCTGCCAAAATTTATAATTTTAGGCTCAAAACACTCGTAATCATATAGGTAACAACTTGTACGGTTTACATTTTGAAAATTTCGAGTTAAAATGGTGATTTTTGGCCCTAGAACAGCCACTTGCGATGGACACTTTCGTAACTTTGGATGGATTTTTGGGACACGAAACAAACTTGTTTGATCAATCCAAGTTTGCGATGGGTAGTTTGAACACATGGGGAACACTTTGGTGCAAAAATATTTCAAAATTTTCAAAAAGTGTTCTTCGTGTTCTTGATGTGTATGAACTTGAACTTAAAACACACTTTTTACTATCTAATAGACATATTGACAGTACTAAAATAACTTTTTTATACTAAAAATCATCATGTACACAATGGGGATTCCAGAGTTAGGGTTTTCTCACAAATTTTCACACTTGATAGTTTTGGTCAAAAGTGGTCAACTTTGACTCATTCACTGACGTTTGACCACAATTCAAAGTTGCATGGTGTCTTCTTGCATATCTCTATATCTTAAACTTAATTGTTTATCTATCTGTGCAGATAAGATGACACAAATTGTACTTCAACCTGAGGAGATCATGCCCCAAGTAGAGTTTCTTAACTCTAAGACTCATGATAACAACCACTATGTTGACCTCACAAAACTGAAAAACCCTACCTACCCCATTGTCACTGAAATCTTAAAGATTCATCCTCTACACCACCTCCTGACATATAATCCATCCACCACTGGCACACAAGTCCCTAAGCTCTATGTTCAACAATTTTGTAATAGACTAGTTATAGTTTATCCCCGAACCAAGTTGGACTCGAAGAAGGTGATGAAGAAAATGGTGTTCTCACGCGAAGCACGGATACTTCAGGGAGGTGTCAAGGCCAGTGGGAGCAACACATCAAGAAAGGCGAATCCAAGTCATTTTATCCTTAGGTTTGACCTTAGGAATAGTTGGCAAAACTATAAGGCTTTTATCTGCTTATTATTATTATCTGCGCGGTTGTGATTTATTTACTGCTTTTTCATATATATGTATGGTATATATATACATGCATGTGATGGTAAATAAAAAGGGGTTTGATGACAGATTGTTATTAAACAAGTGAAAACCCACGTTTTATGACAAACTAAAATATGATTTCAGTCTGGTAGTCGTATTAATTAAATTTTTATAAATTTAAAAGTTTTGTCAAGATTATAAGTTTGGAACTTATAAAGGCCGTTTTGTGCACCTAGTTTAGGTACACATATAAATCGTATTTTTAAAACAGTTAGTTTTAAAAATGGTTTTTCAAAAACTGGAAAATTAAGTTTTTCATTAAACTTAATTAAAACCCAAAAAAAATCTTAGATCAGTGTGCTACCCACCTAATGGTACACCTCGACTGTTAAACGGTACTCGGGTGTCGGAAGTGCCCAAACCTTGGGCATCCGGGTTCAAACCATTGCGGGAGAGGGCATGAAAGATTCTGCGATAATCGGGAGTCCCGGCCAGAATTCATGCTGTCTTAGGTGGTGCGATCTATTTTGGTGATAATCGGGAGTCCCGGCCCAAAAAGCACTAGAGTAGAGTTAAACATACTAGATTGGGTCTAAGTGCTCTACGAGGTTCTAGGAGTCGTATCAGTTAGGTACGATTGGTACAGCGTGTTACCTACCAGAAATAGCATGACTTGGCGGGAAGTGCCCAAACCTTGCGTCAAGTATGTGAAATATGGGTCCTAGGTCTAATATATATTATTTATGGGTTTGATAATATATGATTAGAAAGTTTATTTGCAATTACTAATTAAACCGGTTTTTAATTTGTAGATGGCAACCAACATTACCACTACTAATAACCTCTCACTCCGCTCTATCCTTGAGAAGGATAAGCTCACCGGGTCAAACTTTCTCACTTGGGAGAGAAATCTCCGGATCGTGCTGAGGCACGAGAGAAAGTGGTATGTCCTAGAACAACCTCTAGGAAATCCCCCTGCCAACAATTCCAGGGCAGAGGTCAGGGAGGCTTTTCAGAAGCGCTCCAATGACGCCTTGGATATTAGTTGCCTCATGCTTGCAACTATGAGTCCAGAGTTGCAGTCGAGCATGATGGAGACTCCTGCCTATGACATGATCCGCCAGCTTAGGGACATGTTCCGCATTTAACTCGTGCAAGATGGCGAAGGGGATCTCGGTCAGTGACCACGTCATGAAAATGAAAGGTTACATGGACCACCTAGAGAGACTTTGGCACCCAGTACCGTTGCAGCTAGCAACGGATACGATACTCAACTCGTTGTCAGATAACTATAAGCCTTTTATAGTCAACTACAACATGAACAACATGGAGAAATCCGTGGCTGAGTTGCACTCCATGCTCAAGACTGCTGAGCAGAGTATCGGGACCAAGTCTAAGGACATTCTTATGGTGGGGCATGGTGAACGTAAGAAGAGGAAGGGGCGCAACGGAAAGGGAAAGGGCAAGGCCAAGCCCAGCCAGAATGCACCCAGAGCTAGTAACGACAACAAGGGCAAGAAGCCAAAGCCAAACAAGGCAAGGACCGAGAATCGGTGCTTCAGGTGCGGCGAGGCCGGACATTGGAAACGAGATTGTCCGAAAGGTCACGAGGCAGGAGGCAAGTCTGGCTCCTCAGGTACTGCGTGATTAGCTTCTTTGTCACCTTCCTACTTGTAAAGTTTTACGAGTATTCTAATATCTTGCAATCGTCTATTGCAGGAGGAGATGGAAAGTGATGTGGCCCAGCATGAGAAATTCCCACGTGCAGCATACGGATATTATTAATAATTTATATTTCCTAGTTTATTAAACTCTTTAAGTTTATTTTGAACAATTTTTTCATTATTGGTTTATGGATACTTTTTGAGTTTATGGAAATTTAATTATTTTAGTTATATATCCGTGCACACGTTCTTATTATATGAATCATGATTAGTCCAGTTGTGACTAAAAGAGTGCTAATAAGTCAAAGCTTTGACTTGATTAGTGATTCATAATAATCTTATGCTATGGTTTGTTATAGTTACATAAATGTCGGCTCTACTATATAAATACTTGTATAAACAAGTTTTGTTTATAAGATTTGATAGTTTTTCTAATTCAACAAGTATTTAAGGTTTTATGAAAAGTGAATGTTCAAAGTCTTGAACATATGGAAATAATAGTCATTATTTCTGGATAAAGTAGTTTTTGATAAAACATTTAAGAAAGTATAAAAGTGATTATAATAGTTATTATAGTCAAGGGAATTTTATACTAAATGTTTTTAAGAAAAGAAATTTAAAATACCATCATGAGTATTTCATACTTGTGATCATGGTAAGTTTAATGAAACCACTTTCCGTAATTGGAAAGATGGATATATGGGAGATCCAAGTTCTTGGTTTCGTAAAACAAATTTCTTACAAAAACTAAGTTATTTAAAACATGTGTTTGGAACACAAGTTTAGGCATGGTAGTCAAGTTTTGACTAAGACCTAAAAAGGATGTTTTAAAGAATGCACTTTTCATAAAAGATAGTGGGAGCACCTGACTAGTGTATTTATCAGAGTTAATAAAAGATTGTTATTTAACCAGTATGATAAATACAAGACCAAACTTTTAGAATATATAATTATCGGATGTTTTTAGAAGCTATCTAAAACAGTAAGTTCTTGAGAAATAACTAATCCGAGGGATGCATGATTTATTGAGAGGTACTCGATAAAGATATCATTGCAAGTCTTTTGAGTCAAGTTATGACTTAAATAGAAATTATATACGTTCTAAATGTTCAGTGAGTCAGCTTAATAATGTTGTTGGTTGGTCAACGTTAGAAATGATAAAATAGGATGTTCTTTAACATTCTTAGTAATGAAATTAGATAAGTGTGGGTATACACCTGGAATCTAGTTTCAAGTTTCTTACAAGTAGGTGTAAGAGGTTTTATAATTTCAAAAGGACATAAATCTAGTAAGATTTAATACATCTACAAAATGTAATTAAAGTTTTAATTACAGGGAGGTTGTTTTATAAATCAGAAACAAGGAGTTATTTCCAGTTCTCCAAGTTTAAGGAATTTATAAAATAAGTAAGCGTAGAAGTGTTCTTAGGTTGCAAGAATGATTTCTAGCAAAACCAAGAAGGAGTACTTCAAAGTACTAGTCTTGTGTTTTAGGGTTTATAACCATATTATTTTCTTTGTAATCCGTGATAAGTTACAATGTAAAGTAATAAGTAATTCAGATAAACACTGTGAATCGAGTCAGTGAAATGGTAGAAATTATACATCTTTATTCCAGGGAGGAATATGGAAGGGTGTAGAAATTAGTTTCATTGTTCTTCACTATTTTGTATGTTTTGGTTCATCCAGGAATAAACTAGGTTTATTCAAAACATTATCCGTGACTACTTATCGTGGTGGGAACTATGATAGGGTTATAAAGTCATCGTAATTTTGGGGTAGATTCGAAAGTATATCGAATATAGCTGCGAACGATTTTTGCGGACCAAAATTTACGGATATCCGTTAGGGTTACGAATATTGGATTGACCCACCGTGAAAAATACTTCGTGGATTCGTGTCAAAAGTATTTATCACATAGGTTATCCTCAAGCCTGAGGTATTTGGTTTGGGATGCGGTAACTGTTGTCTTCTTAGCACGTTTTAACGCCACGCCGTAACAGGGTGGTCATAAGGGGCGTGTCTAGATTCAGTGGGAGCCGTGTTGCCAAATGCAAATATGCAAGATGGTAATTGCACCTCCTTTTTAGGAGAGATATTTCCGGGCCCCTTGACTGATTAGAGAAACTGGTAAGTGCACGGCCGTGCCCAAACGAACTGATCTGTTCTTTGTCGTTTATCACGCAGTTTTGAAATCAAGTATGTCATGAACATAATTCTTGAGTCTCTAAGTTGACCTTTTCCATGCTCCTGCTCAAAATTGAAATATCGCGCTGCAAGGGACAAACCTATATAGAACGTACCCATTCAT